>JAVJAQ010003246.1:0-122049 GCA_032362365.1 Zygogramma bicolorata | reverse complement strand
CTAGGCCACTACGGCCTCACCTGGAGATGAGGCCGTAATGGCTTACATATACTACTTTTGTACAATTGTTAAGAAATGAGTTTATTTCATACTTTGCCTGGATTCACTCGGCAATGTATAGAATGCCTAGGTATTCTATACAATGCCTGAATTATACACATTGCCGGTAACATATACATTCAAACATTTTTGGAAATAGATTATATTTCGCTTTTCAACAAATATAATCTGTTTACAATTTTCTCTCTTTCTATAATTTTTTTTGGTTGATTATTGATTAGCTCCACTTGTAGCTTTGACACATTTTATCTTTCGGTTTGTTCTCATAAGTAATGAAAATTCATCTGGGAACATTTTCAGATCATGAATTTTCCCTGAAATATTTCAATGGATTCATCTAAGCACAGAATATCCATTCTCAAATTGAATGAATAGTATTGTCTGAATAAAGGAAAATTACAATTTGAACATTCAATTGAGAGTACAAAAATTATTGAAGGGGCCAACTGGCCTACTTGAATTTTCTAATGGATGTATCTTTCTTACGACAATTTTCGAGTATTACATTCTTTATTCATCATTCTCAAACGATATTAAGTTTCTTGAATATCAATTCTTCGAAATATCCATACAAACATTTTTAGTAATAATTCAAAATCTCAAGTGAGGAGGGGATTAGATCAGTGCGGGTACGGAGTACCCGAGAGAGTACCTAAAATGACTGGCCACGTTATTTTCAACAATGTACCCAGCTGCTTTAACGCGATTAGAGATGCATCAACATCGTTCGTTCTTTTCAATTTCAATGAAATTGCTGCTATTCAGAATAATGCCTCGATCGATTGATTATTTTTTAAGTTTCGATTGTGATTTGAATATTTTTGAATATCATGTATGAATTGTGTTGGTATTCAAGTTGGACTTTGAATTGACGGATGACGGATTTTGTCTTATTTTCGTGAGGGGATGTGTATCAGTTAAGATGATAAATTCGTTTTTTCATTTCTGTCTATTGTATCTGTATATTCTATTGGTTAGTTTCATTTGATTTACATGGTGTCATTTGGATTTTTTCAGTAGAATATTAATGGTTGACCTGAACATTCTATCGATAAATTTCCATTAGAAAAAAAAATATTATTTAGCAATACCATGAGAGCAACCAGCATGATAAAACCACGAGTCCTTATAACTGCGTTTGCATCGAAGCAAAATTTTGAAAATTATGGAAATGTACGCATTTTGGTCGATTGAGTTTGGTGCAGGAGGGATACGTATGTATTGAGATTGTATCCAGAAAAAAAGTAAACTCGTAAAACTTCTAAATCGAACATAGGAACGATATAGTACTTGAAGAGTGAGCCAAAATATGGGTTTATTTTGATCATTTTAATCGGTTGAACAGATCCAGTGTAATTAAACGCTGTAGAACTGTGTAAAAGCAGTCTAGCCTCAAACTTTGGGCGGATTCATAAAAAAGTAGGATGAAATAAGAAACAAAGTAAGAACGTTAAGGCAGAGCGTTTATAGAATGAATGAGCTGAAATAAGGAATAAGCAGTAAACTACAACTTAGTCAACTTTTTATTTTATCTCATTTCGTGATTTTTCGAAGAGTTGCGAATTGATACCAAAACTTTGTCATGTTCGCTAGAACTATGATTCTCCAAGCCCTTTTCACCCTTGAATTTCATTATGAATCGTGGGTCTCTCGTATCATATAGCTTTGGAAACACTGATATTTGTTCGATCAACAAGCTGCTGTGGTACTTCGTGGATACAAATTTGAGTTAAAAAATACAAACCTACCAATTTGACATTCGAGAATCTTGCTGTCAGGTAGGTGCCAACATATTAATATGCTGCCAACCTCAAAATTAGTTCGATATGATTGGTCGGAAAATATATTTTAGTTTCCATTCAATTTTTTATGAACGCGTACATTGTTATGTTAGTTCTTGCTTTATTCTATTTTGTTTCTTATTTTATCTTACTTTTTTATAAACCCGCCTTTATTCCATGGTTACTCGCATTGGGGGAAATAATCGCTGTAATTCTGTCTTTTCATTGCATATACTTTAAATTTGTCATCAATTTTTCATCAATTGAATGAATGAATTAATGAGGTGGATATTTTTTTTGTTAACTGTAGCTTATGTTCGAGCTTTATGATTTTAGGGTGTTGGATCTGAAGTTAAAGAACAAAATGTTCCGTTGCTTTTCGAGATATTATTGAAATGTTGGCACTTTTTTACATTTTTGCTTGTAGCAAAATTACCTATAACATAAAACGTTTATTTATATGCCGGACTTCAAAACTGAATGAAATTTGATAATGAAAACGTGATTTTTGGTACCATTCTTTCTGAAATTAATACTGCCATTGAAAATTATCCATTCGTCACCAAAAATTTAAAATTTTCGTCATTTTTGAGATGAATATTGGTCTCCGTATGAGCAATTCATCATTCTGAGCTGTTAGGAAATGTTGAGGGAAATGTATAGGTAAAAATGTGTTTTCCGTTAACCAGCTGACGCCCCCTTAGAAACGTCAACTTTCAGGAGTCAAAACTTGTGCTAACAATGTATTCACGGGGCCTTACCTTTTAACGCGTCTATCCCAACACGGTAGTTCTGTGGCGAGGATTCGAACCCCGGCTTACAGCATGACAGGAGGACGTGCTGAGCACTACTCAACCGAAGACCACTTTAAGTATCAAATATCTTCTGACGATGCTAACTTTGTTAGCGAAACGCGCGTAGAGTCAACTTCAGATTCAGTACCCCAGAAGATACAAAAATGCTAACATGAATTCGAGTCCTGAATATTCAAATTTCGACTTACATACAATTACAATTGAAATTGTGTTGTCTAGCTATATTACCGCCATTCAGATTATCAAATCATCAGCTACACCTTTGCCACTACTAGAAGCTGAAGTGCTTGACCAAGACATCCAATTTGCTGACAGCTAATTTTCCAAACAGTATATAGATACACCGGTTCTTAATCACTACTTTCCACCAGTGTACGTTTGTAAAATCAATAAGTGATGCTACATTTGAGTATTCAGTCCCATTATGATATGACATGAAAAATGAGGTACGTTTGCTCTATTGTTTGGAACTGTTCTTCTATATTCAGGAGTTTAATTTCGTACCAATCAATTGTTCCCAGAGCTCAAATTCTTCGAAATCTGTATTCCTACCGATCGGCTCCAACTCACGTATTCTCCACTTGTTTTCAATTGAACATTCCGCAAATTCAGCTGAATTAAACACCTCCACAACATTCAATGGCGCTCGAATAAAATATAATTATTGGAACAGGTGAAACGATTGAATGGGTTTCGAATATCGTCTTTTGCCTCCGTCGTATCATCGAGGAGGAAGGATGTGGTATTCACTTTGACTTATATGCGGTCTAGATAGTATTACAAGAATATGTAGCTACATCGCAGAGATATGAAATTATATGTCTGCTTTGTGAATGTGTATTCAAAGAAAGTTTCCTCTTTAGAAGGGAGATTTTTTTGCGGTTTAGGAATTCTTTTTTGTTTTGTTTTCCTTCGTATCAATGTAAAAAGAAGGGAAAACTCTATAAGAGAAGTAACATGTGAATCATTCGCAAACCATTTCGTAAATTTTTGTAATACACATATTCACATTGTGTATTTACAGACGCCTGATTCTCGTACAGGAAACTGTAATATTTTGTGTTGAATTGCTCTTATTTGTTTTCAGAATTATACTATTCACCCGCTGGACAACTTTTATAAATTTTATTTTCTATCGCATTCCGTGCGAAAAACGAAGCTTGAAACCCATTGTGCTACCCGCTGGACTTCATTTCACCGGTGGTAGAAAATTGAATATTTGAAAATGTTTGGCAACGTGTTTACGATAGCATGTATTCTTATGTTGTGTCAAGTGAATTTTGGTTTAAACGGAGACTCAGAAGAAATATGGCGAGTTTTACATTCACTTGGCATGTTTTTGATAATTTTACCCTTGATATCTATGAAATAAGTATGTTTCATCATTCTCTCTCAAATTGAGATATAAAAAGCAAATGAGAGTTGTATTCCGAGAAGCTAAACATCTCGTAGTGAAATGGACTGAATTGAGTCTATTTTTCCAATATAATGGACAGGCAATATATTTTCTCAGGCACTGGACAACTTCCTTAAAGGTAAATAAATTATAAGTAAAATAAGGAAAAGTTTGGTCTATGAACCAGGCATAATTTACATAATTTGTTCACACATAGCAAAAGCCCCGGATTTGTAGACTGTTGTCTCTGATCATGGGAGATTCGAAAAAAATATCTTTTTAGCTGGGTGACATGAGCGAAACGCATGACCTGGTTCGAGAGTTCGACAAGGGTGATACTAAAAAATGATATACGTTATTATAGACACCGTTTACCACTATAACAATTTAGCTTGAAATTGAGGTTTGATTGAGAATAAGTGAAAAAAATCAGAATGGAAATTCAGGAAAGTTGAATGGTGTTGAGAAAAATTGTAAAAGAAAAGAAATAAAATAATATAAAAAAATCTGACCACCGTCTTTGGTGATAACTGACATCATATTTCAATAAGTATCGGGCAAACCTGTACTATTCAATGATTTCATGATGATATGAATAAATTTCAGAAAAAAAAAACAGCAACGAAAATCGCGTTGCCCTATAGAATCCAATATCAAAGGACTTCGGACGAGATAAACAATAAGTGGTGCCGTTCCCTCTACATACCAGCACAGTTATAAAGCTTCAAAAGCGTTTTGTGCAAAGAATGATGTCTGATCTGCAGCCTTTTAGTAAGAAAAGAAGATAAATTCCTTTCCGATTACACTGAAAATGGAATTGTTCGTCTTGTAGGACTAGTGGATGGAAAGAAAATATATTGGCAACTAGCGCAACTTGAATTCTGAGGAAAAATGACCTTCACCCCAGACAAATCACTTGCATGTATTTCTCATCTGAATGTGTTTCGGAGTTGGCATTTGATGCGTGAGCATGGCATGGCATGGTTTTCAACGTATATATGATAGCCTGTCTGTTACATTTTTGTTCAAATCATCTTTGGAACAATCTGTTCAGGCCAGTCTCAAATTACCTACACAGTAGGTTTCGGCTGGCACCTGTCAGAAAACAACTACTCCCCTGGCTAATACCACGAAGGGCATTGAATTATATCCGACCAGGTGCCAGTGCAGGTTTCTTCACAGAAGTAAATCCTGCATTTGCTTTCGTCGATACAAATGAAGGAATTGATTTTCAATTATAGGGACGGACACACTTGCAGACCGGTTTCGGGCTATTTGGCCACTCATCAGTGCAAGGCAGTGCCATCATCAACATAAAAGTCGATGATTTCCCATAATTAAAAATCAAACTCCTACAAGAGTATCAAGCCCCGGCCAAAGTTGATGCAGGATTTACTTCTGTGAAAAAACCTGCACTGGCACCTGGTCGGATATTATTCAATGCCCTTCGTGGTATTAGCCAGGGGAGTAGTTGTTTTCTGACAGGTGCCAGCCGAAACCTACTGTGTAGGTAATTTGAGACTGGCCTGAACAGATTGTTCCAAAGATGATTTGATTTAACGCCAGTCTTCAAGTATGCCCACTGACTATGTCAAGTGTTTTTACATTTTTGTTATCATTTTATTCAATTTACGTGCATTGGTAGTATAGTTTTTCAACTGTAACACTCTATATATTGTTTCATCCTCTTGAAGGGTCATTACAAAAAATATCGGGTTGAAATTGAAATATATCTTTAGGGTAATGAAGAATTTGAGCACCTTCGTGTTACCGGAAATTGGTTTATAGAAGGGGTTGTGAACAAATATGTACTCAATCCGCCATTTTCTTAGCGCGTATATTGGACCTGCTAGTTTCATTGGTTGTGGAAAAATATGTGATCCGCCATTTTATAGATGCGGCCACCTTGGATTTATTGTGAAACAGGATGTATTAAATTATATTGTCATCAGAACTAAAGGTGTTTACCAAGTATCACGTCAAAGTTACAGATGAATTCACGAAATCAAAGAAGATTTTCAGTGTAGTATGCAAATACATTTTGAAGATAAGTGGCTTGTTTTTCAATATTGTTATCAATATGTCTAACGCAAAGTAAGTATTCTTTACCAATTCGGGAATTCACCTTGAGGCTATGAACGCTTTACTATGGGCGATTTCACATTCGTATGCAATAACTAAAATTCCAAACGTAGATGAAAAGATTTTGAATGGGTGGATATGGTTCAAAACTACGCCGATGTGTTTAAAAGAGTAAGCTCCCTCAATAATAGGTAAACCATTTAAACTTTTGGGGTATATTCTCCAACTCTGATAGGGTTGCTTTTCAATAGACTGAATTCTTCTTTAACAAATTCAGTTGAGGGTATTTCGATAAGCATGTTTGTTACCATAGGAGTATTCCTAAGTAATAAACCAGCAAAATCTGATAGGGTTGCTTTTGAATACACTGAATTATTTTTCAACGAATTAAGTTGAAGGGGGTTGAGGTATTTCAATAAGCATGTTACTTTAGGAGTATTCCTAAGAAATAAATAGTGGAAAATCAGCAAAATCTGATAGGGTTGCTTTTGAATAAACTGAATTATTTTTTAACGAATTTAGTTGAGAGGGTCAGAGTATTTCGAATAGCATTTTTCCTCAGGAGTATTCCTAAGAAATGAATAGTGAAAAATCAGCAAAATATTGACATCAAATTTTAGGTTTTTCTTCACAATATTCGTAGTTGATATTTTACTCCTTCCCAAATGTTGTATTTTGTATTGACATTTCCGAAAATTGTGATTGGATTTGTATATAATTCAAGTTACATTTTCGAAACAACGTGCTTATAATAAATCTCTCCCAAGGTTTTTCTAAAAGATTTTTAATTTATTTTCTTGATGCGATGATTGGAAAATAATGATCCAGTCACACCAATTTTTGTGCTCATTGTTTGAATCCATCGACTTTCCGTGCTAGAATCCGGACTATGTAAACAATATTGATAATTTTTTGGTTACCCTTGGGGCACACTCAATGTGGAATTCAGGAGATTCCAATAGCACACATAGACAGAATAATACCACCCTGTATTAACTGCGTAAGGTCAGCCTATCTGAAATTACATCCGATGTACTGACAGGTCGCATATTTGCTGTTATGTATCCAATTTTGCTAAAAGCGGCGAGCTTGCATAATGAATGAATTCCATTACCCGTGGGGTGACGACGTTGCGGCCTTTGCGCCTCATTTTTTATGTACGACCCGTTGAATTAGTTTTGAGGCAACAGTAATAATTGAATTGCAGAGCCAACGCTAGAGATTTCGGGATTTGTAACAAGCGTTTACAGACCTTTTGTTTTGAATGAGTTAATTTCTTCAGATATAACAGATCTTAATTGACCAAATTACAAATGTATTTTTACGCAGAAGCAAAAAAGGAACAAACAAGTCACAATCAGATCAATATCAAAATTGGATTTATAAAGTTTGAATAATGAATTCTACATATTTCTGATCAATTACTCACATAAAGGTATCGTCGAATATTCATCGATCAAATAAAAGCGGTACACTAGAATGTCTTTTACATTTTCTAAGGAAGCTTATTGTTAATTATAACCCCAAGAAATTCAACACTCCCGAAACTGTTGGTGGGAAATTCCATTTCAGACGAGAACAATAGTGGACAAAATTCTTGCCCAGTCCTTCAACTTCTGATCGTGCGAGAATACCTCAGCAACTATTTTCCAGAAAGCCTTATTCGCAGGTACGGACTCTTGGTCCTCTCAGATTTAACCCTTTTGAAGTTTTTCGTATAGGAACGAGTTAAGTAAGTAGTTCACTACGTCACCAGGAAAGCAAATCTAGAGTCAATACACAAGATTCAAATGACTTTTCCAGTTATGACGCAGGATTCGTAATCAAGAACAATCATTGTAGAAGTGAGAAAAAAGTTTTTCGTTTTGAGCAGAAATTTATCATAATTGATATTTTTCTCCATCACTTTGGTGAATGCACACTAGCTCCAAGAATTGACGACGCATCTACGTGACTGATACGCTTTATAAGAGCCTTTATATGACATAAAAACTTACAACTTCTTGTTCCAATATGATAATCCATCTTTGTGTGGATTATTACTTCCATTGTGTATGAAAGTGAAGACGAACGACATGATCAATGTATTTCATTCATTGTTCTGCTACCAATATATTCTTACGATATTTCTGGGTTGGTTTATAGATAGATAGATAGATAGATAGATAATTTATTAATCTTTTAGATGTAAAACAGTACATAAATGTTCGTTTCACAAATAAGACACGTCAGCTTACAAATTCACAATAATTAAAATACATCATCACTTGAAGATGTAGGTGTAAAACAATAGGTAAAAAAAAATACAAAAGATGGTTGAAACGAATAGGAAACAAAGTCTTTGGTATTTTGATATGATGCCAGAATTAATTGTGTAGGGAAGTCATATATTCATCAGTAGAATAGAATGCACCTGAAATCAGGTGGTTTTTTATGTGTTTTTTAAAGAGATCGTAATTGAGAGTTTTGATTTTTGTGGGCAACATGTTGTATAAATCGATATTCAAGGAGTTTTTTTTTGATTTCTCTAATCTGAATTTATTTGGTCTAATACACTGACTACTCCTTGTGTAATGATCGTGGATATCAGCATTGAGGTCAAAATTGGTTTTATTTTTATGAATATCTAGTAGTGTTTGATAAATGAAAATACAGGGTAGAGTCATTATGTTGAATTTCAAGAAGAGAGGTTTGCAAGAGTCGCATTGCTTGGCTTCAGCAATAACTCTAATTGCCTTTTTCTGTAAAATGAAAACTTTATTTGCGTGTGTACTATTTCCCCATAGGATTGCCCCGTATGAAATATTTGAGTGGAAGAAAGCGTAGTATGCAGTGATTAGTGCATGTAGATTAATGATACCCCGCAGCCTGCGAAGAAGGAATATGTATTTCGAGATTTTAACGCACAGCTGCTCTATTTGAGCAGACCAATTCAAAGAGTCGTCCAGTGTAACACCAAGCAATTCCCTTGCATTGTCCCTTTGCTATGGCGGCGTGAGTGGAAAAATAGATTTCATGCGTCTTTGTGGCATTCAGCATAAATATTACTCGAAAATAATCTATTTTTATTAGCTTTACTATTACAGTACTGCACTAGTTTCGCTTACAGAACATCTGAACTTCTCAAGTGTCTTAATACAACTCCATTCTCTAGTAGACTTTTTCGCTAAGCTTCACTGAGTTCTAAATTCTCCAATCTGCTCTGTCGATGAAACGTCTCGCTTATATACTCTGTTCGAATAAAGGAGAACCGCCAAGAATCGTCAATTTGCGCCTCGACGTCGGTAATCATTACGAACAATGTGTTAACGATTGATGAAGTTCTCTAAGGTATTTGCCCACTATTACTATTCGAAAAAGAGTGCAAAGGATTATGCGAATAGAAAAGGAATGTGATTCAAAGTTCATGGAATATTAGCTTCATGAAGACCTGAGAATTCTATACATGTGTGATAATTTTTTCTTCTGCTCAGTCCGAATAAACGATCTGTAATTTTTTTGTCATTAAAAGGTATCACCCACCTAGATGCATCGTCATTTCTTAGAGCTAATGTGTATGACCCGAAATACATAGATGTATTTGACGAATTTGATGTCAATGATTAGTATTCAAAAATAATTATCAAAATATATTCTGTCATAAAAATTGATAAAATCCTTGTGAATATTCGAAAATAACTGTATTACCGTGTAATTTTTTGTAATAATCCGAAAATCTGCAACGAACTACTTAAATTCACATACATAGATGTATAATTTTATTTGGTAAAATTGACATGAAAATCTCTGTGATATTCATCATCATCATCATCAAACTGTGGAATTTCCAGCAGAAAGCTCTGGAACTCAAAATTCCAGGAGACGGCCCTCAAGCCCGAAAAACTTGCGATGTATTGACCTGTTGATTTATTATCGAGGACGGGATAACAAATCTTTTGTGCTTTGGACAGTTCGAAAAACGTCTCTAATAGTCTATTCATTTCTGTGTATATCCCCACTGCTGAAAATAACGACTAACTTCAGTTTGAGCGGGTATATTCGTCTAACGAAGAGAAAGCAGGCAAGTTGGAAACCACTTGGTTTAATTATAATTAAAGATCCACTTTTGCCGATCTCTCAGGCGGGTAATTTTGAATCGATCACCGAACTCGAATAGGTTCGTGGAGGAAGTCTCACTCGTAAAAGTATGAAAATAAACTCAGGCATCCAATTCAATCCAATATTTCGAGTTTATTTGACACAAAGTTCGATAATAAATTGGTGCTAGTTCCACGATCGAAAGGTCGTGGTTTTGATTCTCCAGTCGGGTCAAAAGGGGCGCATAAAATTCAGAAAACAGAAATTAATAAGCAGTGATGAAGATACTTCCCACCGTTCATGTTTTCACGTATTAGTCTGCGAGTAACTTATTCAATTTAATTAATGTGAGGTGTGTCCTTTCTCCAAGTAGAGGTGGAATAGGAATCTTTCCCAGTTTTTCCATTTCCCATTTATTTTCTAGTTTGAATCGTTTATGCTTTCAACCTTTGAATAAGTAATCTGAGAAAAACATTACTGAACAATTTTTTGAGATATTTTTTTGTTAGTTCCACCTAATCCACCTTCAGACATCTTAATTTCAAGTTATCAAGCGTTATTGCACATTGCCTCTTCCCCTTCCAACCATGCTGTTCCTGACGACAGGCGTACCCTCACCAAGACTTTTTGCTTGAAGTGTGGCAGTAGTTCGACTATTAAAAAAAGGACCACTGTAAGAATAATTTTATCAGTAGAATGAGAATGAAAAATCGGTTTGCTCTGATGGGTGATCTGTGTATACCCTGCTTTGGACAAGTGTGTCATATAGATTACACAGATACTAATTCTTGCACGTTGAAAGGTAGGAACCTTGCTGGCTCTTAGCTCGAACAAGTTGCGACTTTCGTGGTTTTCCATTACAGGGGAAACGAAAAAATCAATTCTGTTTTTCCAATGATTTATACCTACATATTCTCAAGAAGTGTTGTCCTTTATGCTGATTTAGGGTTGAAATCGGAAATGTCCCTCAATATGCAACACGACCTTCGATACACTTACATGTAGACTTCATGATTCAATTACGGATAAATTATTGGGATATGAATATAACTACGAATTACGACTCATAAATATGTATCTGTTGCGCCAAAGGGGATGCTAGTTTCGTAGAACTCCACTGAATAATTTCTGCTATTTTCCCAGTTCATGAAGTCATCATACTAATCTTGCCGAACAATTTCCGTTTGGAAATAATGTTTGTGTAAGCTGATGCGATGTTATCTCCTAGCTTCTGTGTCCGGAGTGAACAGTACCAAATTCATTTTTTAATAACGTATCATGATGAAATGCGTTGAATGTTTTAAACGTTCATTTCGACAAAACTAATAAGAGAGTATGGGATAGAAAATCCCCAAAATTGCAAAACCAATTTTGGTAAATGAGTGTCCGTCAAAATACCGTTTGAAACACCATAAGAGTTTGAGGATTGACTATCTTTTTCTGGTCATGATTCCACGATTTATTTATTCACATAAATCGGAAATCTTTGGGCTCAGATCAATATTTAACTTCCAGTTGGAAAATTGAAAGAAATAGCAGGTGTATTTTCACTATTCGCGAGTCATTTTTCCAGTTACAACAAATGTTAGAATTTTCACAAATTGTTAAAATTTTACTGCACCTAAATATATGCTGAAAAAAAACCAGCAGACTTCCGTGAGCCCCTGCCGTCACTATCTCATACAATCCATATAGAACATATATTTCCTGATTTCTTCCCCACAGTAACTATTTGTTTGCCCTGAAACAATATACAATTCAAGAACATTTTCTGAAACCATTATTATTCGTTTTGAATATTTTTCAATATTTTAGCTGATTTCAGCAACCTGAAAAATATCGAATTCCAGACTTTCAAATTTTCTGCCAATTTATGGCATTATCTGCCCCACCGTGGAATGGATGTTTTTCATCCAAGAACTACAACAAAAAATCGAAAATCGGATTTTCTGAGTAGATGTAACGAATCAAAGAGAGCGAACTTTTGTATTTGTTTGGGTAGGATTTCTGCCACTATTATATCAATCATTCAGAGATTATTCCGGACAATCTGTGGAGTTCAGAGTAGGCCACCATGTACGTTGACTGATGATTGGATATGCAAATCTTGTTTTCTGAGTACTAGACACAAACCGAAGATGCCGGCTATCTGATTCCCTTCGGCAAATATTTCTGCAGTTTCACGTCGGGCAATTATGATTCTTGAACCAAAAATTATTACAAAAGCATGGTGCCTTATCATCATTATTCAAATCATATTTCATCGAACCATTAGTGTAGTTATATCTCCGAACATCTTTCTATTTCAGATCAGTAAGCTTCTAGGACACACATGAAATGACAATCGGTAATATTTTGATTCTAAACGTAATCTGTTGCTGCATTCAGCCGCCTCCGTCGGTGGAATATATTTTCCGCTCGATACAAACTCACTCGTTGATTGTGATTGATTCTTTCCGATGTTCTCGCTGATCGCCCGCTTCGAATGAGCATTGAACAGTATCGGTACCTTTAGTTCTGCAACAATAAACCTTCATTGAGCGAAAACCGCATTGCGACAGGTCAAGGTCTTTCGTTCCATAACAGGGTGAAATTGCCGATTTTTCGAAGCTCGCTAGAGCGAACTCTTATACTACCGCATTCA
The DNA here is from genome assembly GCA_032362365.1 of Zygogramma bicolorata. Taxonomy (NCBI): domain Eukaryota; kingdom Metazoa; phylum Arthropoda; class Insecta; order Coleoptera; family Chrysomelidae; genus Zygogramma; species Zygogramma bicolorata. Next base: position 109,194 of record JAVJAQ010003246.1, on the reverse strand, counting down.
TCGCACTGACGGGCCTTCATGTTGAAATGGGTTAGAAAAAGCGGGTTTTACCGCTGCAACTCGAACTTTCTTACGGAATCGATTGTTACACAACCAGTACCAACATAATAGTTTCGGATGATGGGAGAATTCATTTCCAAGGATTGCATTGATGCAGGTGAATGACTTTTTTTTGAACGTGGAACTTGTGGACGGAGCCCCTTTTGGGTATTTTTTTGTAAACGGGCTAACGGTCACCAAGGCTAAGTGTATATAGGGCAGAGTGGCCCTACAGAGTTATGGGTCAAACGAGTTAGGGCGCCAATTTTACCAGTTGACAGTTGGTTTGGCGTTTCACAAATTTTGTTGACGACTTCGACTAATGGTCGAACTGCCTAGCGAATTGTACTGTGGTCGAGAAGAACAAATAAGACTTGATTCATTATTCCATAGTTTCCATAGTTGTTCTACCAAAGCTTGCACAGAAGGGCTATAATGACACAAAAGTAAAAAATTAAATAACAAAGTGTGGTGCCGAGACGATATTAGAAATATCTGATAGCGGGACTATTATTAGAGAGGCTTCAAACGAGAAGTAACATCCTGAATGATACATAACAAATGTGAATAATAAATAGCCCCGAGACCCATTATCAAAAATGTACGAGGATGAAACATGAACAGCTGCTTTATTCCTACAACTCTTCATTCAACTAGCACCGTGTGATAAGCCATTCGATACGTCTCATGAAGTAGACCTTTCCAAAAGTTTGGAATCGTTTCCACATCTCTGGTTTGGGTAGGCTAGATCCGTCTATAGCGCCGACTTATATTCGATTCAAATATTTCAATACTAGGTCAATCCAATGTACACGAACCGACCCGGTAGCACTGTTTTTTAGTGGCCTTCCCTACAGTCAAAATAGCAAATGCCTTGTTGTGAGTACAGTAAACCCTCAAGAGAGCTCCGGCATCTAAGATAATTGATTTGCCGAACAATGCACTGCCTTCGAGCAACTTCTCGTATCACGTAAATTTGACTACTACAAAATACAAGATCTAATATATATAAAAGTACTTAGCTGTGTTGACGTTCCAGGAAACGTTCTGAACCACCAATCTGTCTGTTTTATGTTCTTTCTTTCGCACTTCAAGAGGTCTTGACGTTTCACTGATATATCTTTGACCGCACGATCAAGGAATTTGATAAATATCTTCGTGTTAGTTGGTTTGTTATGTGCCTGTATTGAACGTGGAGTATTCATTGTTTTGAATGTTGTTTTGAAATTATACCTATTGTTACGTCCTTACGCCGGCCCTGACGAGATCGTAAACGCAGATGAGGAATCGCGTCGTAGCGAACGTCATTTTTCCAAGAACCGTAAATGCCGCCTGGAGAATTCGAGACACGTCATCAGGGCTTCTCTAGAAGATTCTCAATAGGTACGCAGATATAAATACGGGACAGGCTTCGTCGCGGATAGAGAATTTGTATTACAGGGAGTTAGTGATTCGGCAGTTTCATTCAGAGCTAAGTGACGAGAGTTAAGTAGAGCTAAGTGGAAAGAGTTTTGTTATTGCTAAGTGCGAAGGTGTAAAAATTTTAGTACAGAGACTTTTAGTACCGAGCATTGGAAAGTTATCGCAGCGATTTAAGTGATTGCGTTGTATTGTATTGTGATAGAGAGTTATAATAAAAGAAGTTTAGTGTTGTTTGGTGTTTTAATCGACGAACCCAAGGAGATATCGTAACAGTGGTGTCAGAATTGAGATTTTCCAAGAGATAAATCGTAACACTATTGTCGATCTGTTTGTTTTATCATTTCAGACAGTCGAGAAACATATATTATGATGTTTGTTACAGGAAGTGTAGTTTGTGTACGTTGTATGTCTTCACTCTGGGTTGTGTTACAATTTTCAATTTCCATCAATGTTTTTTCTATGAAATTATCTGGATATCCATTTTCTTCTAATATCTTTTTCGATTTTTTCCAATGAATTGCATACCATTTTTGCTTTATCACGAAGACATTTTACCATACATTTTTTGACACTTGTGTGGTGGTTAGAGTTATAGTGTAAATCTCTGTTGGTAATATATGCTTTCTTTCGATTTATTGATTTCTTCATTATTACATCTAGAACAGGAAGTTCATCGTTATTTTCTATTTCCAGTGTGAACTTCATTGTTGGTTCTTGTTTGTTAATGTGTTTCAAAAAATGTCAAGTTTTGATCCGAACGCCATGTCTCCATAAGAAAAAAAAACATCAATATATCTCTAATATATTTTGGACCATTTTGATAACTTTCGAAGGAATCTCGAAATAGTCATCCATAGTCATCCCAAATTCTGGTTGACTTTTATTTACTTTCACTAACATTATTGAATCTAGGATATGTTTTTTCTGCACCAAGTTTCTGGATGTCCATTATAGCATTCACATCCAACTTCGTTCTAGCGATCAGTGTACCATCATTTCTGATTTGGACTTGACAATTTCTTATTTTTACCTTTATTGGAGGGTACGTTGGTGAAAAGACTTTCTACATCGAAAGTCACCATGATGGATATAGAAGAGAAGTATTTGTGATAAGTTTCGGAAACGAAAAGTACGTTTTTCATTCAGAAAGAAACTTTTCAAATCAACGTAGCATTTTTTCGGGGTGGATTTGAAATCTCCCTTTCTACACTTGTATATATATCTCAATATCAATTCTAATTATTTTCGGATTGTGGTAGATTACTAACTCAAAAACTATGAAGAAAAGTCATTTTCTGATGACATTCAAACATTTGATGAGTTCCGAGAGATGTCTCTGCAAGAATTAATTAACTCCAGGCCTCCACAAATTTTTTATGTCATCCTATTCACAAATGTTCAGGAAGGTTGTCGTTGGGAATATTCCAATTAGCATACATCTATTGAGCCAGTAATACCTCAATATCACGGAAACATTTGATTCACACTTCGCCTCATGGATATCAGTAATAATAACTGAAACTGATCATCTATCATTTGTTTTATCTATCCTTATATAATCGATACTAACCGAATAATTCCGGGTCAATAAACTTGCACTAGAGCTCTGATATTCACAGAGCTCTAATATCATTCTCACTTGAATAAAATGCATTAATGGTAAAAAACTTATCGACAAAATTCCGAAAGGTCGCAGTTTGATGTGAAGTCAAATTCAAATGGTGTTGATGTAATTTTCTGTCATTGAATTACATCATATATCGACATTAATTCCACTTTTTGGTGGCATTTGACTAATCCCGTTTTACGGTAAGTACAATATTCAACTGATACTGGAATTGAATATTACATATTATCACATTATTATGCCTCTACATAAATAGATATTTCAATATTGCTATTCAATTTTCCAAATAATTTGAGACAAATATTCAAAATCCAAGATTGGAAATTGAGTTAAATGAATGCAGTTAGAATTTGTTGAGACAATATTGGGCCAATATTCATATTGCAATATTTTGTTGTGGAAAGTAGTTTTCGGCTTTTTCCAAGTCAATGCAGAAAACGTACAAAACTCCTATGAAAGAAATAACATCAAATATTTAGTAAACACTCTGTTGATATGTTATCACAAACAGGAAAAAAGAGTCTTTTCGAAACAGTTTCTCCCCTGCACATATGGCGTTACGGGAGCTGAATCTTATAGAAGTGAAATTTTCTTGCTCAATTTGTATACCAAGCACTTCAAACTTAAATCAAATACATATTTTGAAACATTCGACATGGTCGGTGGGCATACTTGAAATCATCTTTCGAACTATTCATTCAGGCCAGTCTCAAATCTACCTACACAGTAGGTTTTGTCTGGCACATTTCAAAAAACAACTACTCTCTTGGCTAATACCAAGTTTGCCCACCGACCGTTTTTCCTTTTACGAGGAACTAACGATTTCGGTTTCACTTTGGGATACCTCGTCTATGGCGCAGATCCACATCAGACTTGTTTGAGGTATGTTACTATGAAAGGAATTCGTTTTTCAATTATGGAAAGGCATCAATTTCATGCTGATAATGGAAACTACCTTGTACTGACGAGTGGCCAAATAGCCCGAACCGGTCTGCAAGTGTGAACGTCCCAATAATTTGAAATTAATTCCTTCATGTGTATCGCGAAAAGCATATGCGGAATTTTCTTCTGTGTCGCACTGGCACCGGTCGGATATAATCCAATGCCCTTCGTGGTATCAGCCATGGGAGTAGTTATCTTGTAACAGGTGTAAGCCCAGACACCTACTGTGTGTGTAGTTGAGACTGGCCCGAACGAATTTTTCAAAAGATTATTAAAAATATTATTCATACGAAATTTCCACACGAAACGTGAGTAGTTAGCCAAAAAAATGCATCTATCTGGACAAATCTTCATTCAATGAGACAAGCTTGTTTCTTTCAGAGATAAATATCCCTTGAGCTCTATTAACCATACCTGAAGTTCAGACAATATGGTAAGCTACATGGGATGATTGATTTTCTTCTGTGCAATTATTATCCAAAATGAAGACTATGATAGTGATTTAAAATTCATCTGTATCAGCCACAAGAAACAACAGCTTACGCACCGAACGAGCTAAATAATAATTCGTTGGTATTTATTTCTTCGCAAATATTTGGTTGGCAATGAAATAGAAAATAAACAATTATACGAACATCGTCAAACACTCACAAATGTTGGTGAAGGTTCTGTACAAATTTTGCTTTCGAGTATACGGAATCGTATTCCCTCTGTGATGATTTTCTCCCAGAGACATGATGTAATGCCTTATGTTTGATCAAAACGATAACAAATTCCTGATGGTGGAAATTTTGCGTCTAATTTCTTCAATATGCACTGAGACTGATAAGACATTTGTTATCAGTAACCTTGTATGTATCAAATAAACTTTGTTTTTTCACCTACGTTATGGGAATTCCCTCAGATATTTCTTTCCAAATAAGGTACAGAACTGAGAGAGCGAGTCGGTTATCATAAATGAAACATATCACAGGAGTTTTGAGAAATGATGGAATTATTGAAAAGATTTTCATTACTTCACGAGTATTTATATCGAGATATTCGTGCTCTTCCAAACCAATCCCACCCCTTGAAAAGAGTGCCGCAGAAATTTGAAGGATTTCACATTCAATTTTCCATTGCGTACTATTTTAATTATAAATGCAATTATTTCTACATCACTTCATAAATCAGATACTCGTGAGATCCAATCAAACACATATCATTTGGAAAATATTTGAACTCAGGCCGAAATACAGTTGTTTATAGTGAAAGTAGACCTTCTAACTAGATATAAAGTGGGAATATCGGGTGCCTAGATATAAATAAAATTTGAGGATGCTCTTCGCTTTATTTCGATCACCTTTTTTTTCTCTTTGCAGCATCAGTATTGTTTTTTACCTCAGAATTATATTTTATTGATGTTGTTTCGGATCAAACCGAATATGAACAAAAGTAGGAAAAAAGAGTGTTATTTCTCCAGCTTCATACGCATTTGAAGTAGATGTTTCACACATACATAATCTTATGAAGTGGGCACTATCATTTCTAATAGCTTCTCTTGTGTAAAATTCGTCTCCTTCACATTAAAATGAAGACCATTCGCAATAACATAATTTTCACTATGAATAATTTGTTTTATTCACAATCATTCGAGTGATCTTTGTCCATTGAGAGGAGAAAAAGGTCATATAAATGAGATACACAAAACGAGATGATCCTGACACGATTTTACACATTATCCCAGTACCTAACAGACAGAAAAGACGTATATAGGTACCCTCTTCGATAACTACGTCCTCACACCTCTTTCCAAAAATGAAAATTTACCGGTTTCTTAGACATTTCGTCATGTACATCATCTACCTATCACTTTTTGAAGCCTGTCTCTCTTCCTCAGAACCAGTTCATTTTTAATGGCTAAAATGACCCTAATATATTATTAAGTAATTCTTTCATTGCTTATTAGCACCAATCTTGCTACTATTGTATAATGTTCCCATTATACGTCTGTTTGCTCGAATTCAATGATACCCATTATTCAATAGTGAATAATGAGTCAATATTTACTGCTGTCAAATAATACTTCTCTGATGTAGCTATAATATTATATTGTTCAGATACAAGCAGTCGGTTTTTAAAATTTTATCGTGTAAACCACCAAATATTTTCAATTCAGTTCTTTACCTATAAAAAAAAGAAGGCAAGGAGCATCTATTCTGAACTATCAGCGACTATGAATGTGCGTGTTATATCGAAACAGTTTTTGGATCCAAACAAATTTGGTTCAAATCAGTCAACAGTATTGTATGAAATATTTAAGAGAACAAAATAATAGTGTTTCAAAAAATATGTATGTATATTAACACAATTTTCCAACAAAAAATTCCACAATTTTTTTATTAGTCGTGCATAAAGTATAGTATTCTACTGGTGTATAATGGCTATTATTCTCTCGCTGATTTAGGTCACTCGCCTGTGGCTCGTGGCAGTAAACTTCACATCGTGAATAATAGCCATCATTATTCGCTCGTTGAATAATATACTATTCCTGATGATTGATTTCACATTTCAAGAACACAATTTTGATATAAGTCGACATTTTTTTTTCGTTTCGATCACTGAGCCTTGAATTCATTTTAGAGTCGTTAACATTTCCTCAGATTTACAAGTGCATGAATGTAAAATTCAACAGTTGAAAAAAAGAACAATAATTGAAAGAAACTGGAACTAGGAGTCTGAATATTTAGTCTATCGATGTTTCGTTTTTATTAAAATGTTCGTCTCCTGAGAAACTGGATATCAATTTGTAATTGTATTATGAAACCATTCTTTAGAAAAACAGTCCCGTTTAATGATATATCAGATTTCATGGAATCTCCTTTTATATTGACAGTAATGCTTTTCAATCAGTATCTTCGTATTCAAACGATATGAACCGTTTGAGTCTCAGTATCTGCAGCACCTCATTATGAGTTGGTTACAGAGAAGATTCAAGCGTCCTCCTGTAAGCCTCCGAGACACAATTATATTACTAGTTACCAAGGGATCCCGACGATCTTTATAGAATAATGAGAGTATACGAATCATATAATACGATATATTCTCGCGAAATCCCTCTACGAAGCGGAAATTGGTTTCAAACATGGTTTGGCACTCACAACAAAGTTTTTCGAATTGACATGGCAGGAGCTTAATAAAATTGAATGTCGACGCTGGGGACAGTCAAATTCAATTTAATATGAAACATACGAACATGGACGCATATTTTCTTATTTTTCCCAGATTGTAAACAGAATATCCATTTCTGGGATCATCATCATCCATTTTGCTTGGTCTGCCCATATTGTTCAACTCACATGGAATTTCATATATACCCGAGGATTCATTGACAATTTTATCTTCTCGTTTTTGAGAATTCGGCTAATTTTGTCAGAAACACCTTCAATGTGTGAAAGGAAAGCTTGTGGGAAAGGAAAGCTTTGGGGAAACGTTGTTGTCCGTTGCATGTCTGGGACTGAAAGGAGTAGTTTGTTGAAGCGACGGATGGGTCTGTCAATTTGGTGGTCTGTGAACCCATTTTGAAGAAGGGCTGATTTGAGTTTGGCTAGCTCTTGTGATTTGTTCTGGAGCTCTGTGAGGTTGATGGATCTGTGGATGAAAGAATTCAAAATAAAATGCTGGATGATGGTGGGAGTTTGCGTTGAGGTATCGGTTTGTGTGTGTTGGTTTTCTTTAGACCCTGTGGGTGAGGGTGATATTGGATTTTGTGATGATGACATCTGGGAATGGAAGGAAGTTATTTGGGTGGAGGTCCTTGAGGTGAACATGGAAATCATGGGGAGTTGCGAAATTGAGAAGCGACCTTCCTGCCTGAATAAACGTACCGACGGTCAGAGACTTCCAACTGCATAGAAACCCCTAATTTCCAGTTATCCACTTCCCCGAGACATCTGGTGATGGTAATCACACTTCCACTTCAGTAGCACCCACCGGAATAAAAAATACCACCGAAGACCTTAGAGAGAACTCGTGATGGGACCTAGAGAGTAGGCAGATTGAGACCTCAGCGTGAAGTTATATATATATATATATATATATTTATAACTGGAAATTAGGGGTTTCTATGCAGTTGGAAGTCTCTGACCGTCGGTACGTTTATTCAGGCAGGAAGGTCGCTTCTCAATTTCGAAACTCCCCATAATTTCCATGTTCACCTCAAGGACCTCAAGGAAATATCAGATGATTATATCCACTTATGATACAAGATTGAATAAATCAGTTGGAGCCCCCTAACAAAATCGATTGAAAACTTGTTTTGGAAGCCCTCGAAATATTACTAGAAGAGATAAGAGAATTGCAGAGCTTTCAGTTGAAACGTGAAACATTTTTTCAAGGAAATGCTCAGTCTCTACTCTCGTAACTTATGCATGTTTATTTTTTTGTAGAAATTTGATGAATTCTCCCATGGTATACCCATTTACCTATAATGTTGACAATATAATCACTCTTTATGGAAATAATATTCATTCCACAAGTTACAATCCATGAAATTCAGAAAAACTGATTATTGGATGTGTTCAAAGGGCATTTTGTAGACAAATATGTAAACGGTTTTTTATTACATTGAGTAAAATTCACGAATGTTGTGAAAAAACTTAATGTTTCAGTAAAATACATTTTCCATTTAGCGAATTCGAAAGTTTTTGAGTTGTAGTCATTTATGTCATTTAAAAACAGTCAATTTATTTGGAAAAAGGGCACTTATAACGCCTAACGTAACTGTTGAGTTTGGTAACAAGTTCATTGCCATAGTATTCCGTCTCGAGCAATAAATGAATAATTTTGCACTTGTTGCACAAATGTATGATAAAATGACAAAAATACGTCTGAATGCTCAAAAAATGTCGATAAAGCATGCGAATTTCAAACCCGACAAGATTGGCAGGAAATGAATGATGAATTTTGATTTGATGAGTAAATTTTGGATTCTGATTTTGAGGGCCTAGCTGAAATGTATTGCTCAATAAATCTCAACTACCAGTATGATATATAGCACAGCAGGGACGGAGATGACATTTCTAATTTTTCAAAAGTGCTCTGACAATTCAGGATTCAAATTGATTCTGCATTTTTCATTGAGTTTAAATTCATCTCCTTTATCTTCAAACCGCGTTTCTCCCCTAAGTTTAATTACTTGTTTTGTCCTTTCACGGTTCTGAATTCTCTGGCAATTTACTGAGACCTGTTCGATTTAATTTCTATTTCGATATGCCGTTTCTTTGAGTGCTCCATTTCAGTTTATTCGACTGTACGTTGGGTAAATGAAATTGGTCCGGTTTGTTCATTTCAACACAGGTGAAAAAAACATTGACTGAATTGAACAAGATCTGTACAGGAGTATAAGGAACTTTTTTTTATTTCCATTATTTTCTGTAGAATATCAATTAAAGCGTTTCATTTTCGCTATGTTTGTTTATTGATTTGTAGTTTTTATTGATTTTATGAATGCAGTTTCTACAAATCAGCTTTTTTCTTGTATTCTTTTATACCTCGCACTGTGGTCGAGGAAAAGTTCTAAACTTTGACTTTTCATACAAATCACATCACATATCATGAACGAGTTCTAGATTCTCGACGATGAGTCTTGTTTTATTTGTACTGTTTTCAATCGAGTTCAATCGAGCAAAAATGACTGCTTTACATAATACAGGACACTCATCATAGATATCGGAAATCTTGGTCGTTCCGATTTCATGTGTTCTGCGAAAAGTACAGGGATATTAAGAATTTGATACAGTTGGGAATATATCACTTAGTGGACGTCCTCGAATGTCTTATGATGAAGAAAAGACCGTTATTCCATACAATATGTCTACAGACTTTCGCTCCCATTATATCGACATCTGTAGTTCGAAGACGAAATTATACTTATCTGTCCGAATTGATTGCCATCTTTCGGAATTATGTATAAGTAACCAAGAAAATGTGGGATTCAAGCTACGACGTCCGTAAGAAAAATGAAAGAAAATGCATGACTTGGAAACGAAATCACTAGTTCCATCTCCCTGTAGTATCTATCCCCTCAAGTGATATCTCCATGTGGTTGGCTAGCTATATATCTCTATGAACAATGACTCAAAGAAAATTGTATGGTAGAATTCTGCACGATGGGAGTAAATGCAGACCTATCATTGCTCTGAAGAAGAACAAAATCCCAAAACCTGAACCAGGCTGTAAGTGGCCAATTATGCAGATTTGATTCTGGTTGTTGTGTAACACATCAAACACATGTTCAAACCAACCAACGCCTTGAAAAAAGAGGTTCGAGAGATCTCATCCTCGCGTGTTCAACTGTGGCGTAACTGTCGAAGAGGAGTATAGGAATATTTATAGAAAAATATAAGTTATACGGTGTTCCAGGAAAGGTTCGTGAAGTGTTACCTAGTTTTGGGTTAAATTTGTCAGTTTCTAAAGGAGGTAGAAAAAGAAATTATTTCACTTTTGAACCGAATTTCACACACAGTAACTGTGTTTCAGGTTGAGTCGAATGTGCGCCTTGTGAAACGTGTCTACCATCCAAATCCCTTAGGGCTGGCTATATGTATGTTATGCTATGTTAATGGGTGTTAGCGTTTGTTTTCATTCAGTTCACAACTTCTGTCCGGCGAATTTCGTTCTGTATTGGCTGAATGATCAATAAAAGCTTCCTACACATTTTGTCTTATCTGCTGAATCATTCGTGTTGGTTGATTTTGTTGAATTATAATATCTCCATCAATATTTGATCACCAATTTCATTTTCGATAATCTTTTGTTCAAAAGCAAGTACAAGCGTTCATTCGAATAAACGGTTCCAGTTGATTGCGAATTGAGAACGGAATGAATGAACCTACTATTTCATCTCATAAGAGAATAAATACGCAGTTTCATGATTCGCAATATTGGTGAACTAAATAGGAGTTGAGGTTTGGCGGATTCGCCTTCCAATCTAGATGAATTGAGCTACTTTCACAGTTTTGATGAACACTTCCTGGAGCTATTCAGTAGATTTTTTCCATTCATTAAGTGCAATGGATTTTTGCGTTAACCAGTTGACGCCCCGTACGAATGTCAACCCCCAAAAGTCTGAAATTGTGCGAGCAGTGGATTAACGAGGCATTACTTTTAAACGTGTGATTCCCACACGGTAGTTTCGTGGTAAGGATTCGGCCTCCCGCAAGATAGGCGGACGTACTGACCACGCTATTACCAAGAATGTTGATATACATCTTACATTTTTTTTTTGAGTTACCCCATAGGTCGGCTATGTGATTCGTCAAATGCTATTTTTGCAATTTAATATTCTTATATTTCTTGGAAATAATATCTTGTTTATATTATTCATATGAAACTACCCGAATCTACTACTTTCCTAACAAAATCTTGAACGGCGTTGATTCACAAATACTTTTTCCCAGTTCATCAACAGAACATTGGTGAACTGAAATATTTCCACACAATACACAGTGGTACATATTCTGGGATCACATATTCAACTAGCTGTTGCACACGACTTCTTTGCGTAGCATTCGAACCGAAGCGTTTAGTCAGCGTACGACGGTAAAGCATCACATATCGCCCTCTTTTCTCCGACTTGATTTACATATACTATTATTTTTCACTGGATTCTTTGTTCAATTATTATAAAATATTGCCCATAACACTCCTTAATACACTCCTGTGTGTCTGGGTAACAGAGCAGTTATATGTTCACGATTTCACAAGAGCTTCATCTTTGTGAAAACGAGAAGTTCCCGGTTTCATTATCCAAACTCTTCCTTGAAACGACAAAAGAAAGCTTTGCTGTGAATAAATGATTGCACTCCTTCATCACCGGAAAATCTTCCTTCTTGGTGAACGTTCCCGAGCAATTAATCCAGTCGAAAGAAACAAAAAGTGGTAGAAAAAATACCCATACAGTTTTCTGTTAGATTTCACTCTAATAAGATTCACACAAATGGATTTTCATCGAGTATCGACCAGTTCTATTGAAGTCAGTTCACAATAGCAGAGAGCTGGAAAGTCCCCACCGACCCCAGGTCTATTGAAATGTATTCAAGAAGAAATAGGGTGGCTCAATATAAAAATAAATTTACCTCGATGACGTTCCTTATGTACCATCAAATTATTTTGAAACGAAAACTATCATACTGGTCTTGTTTTTTCATTGATGGGTGTTTTATTCGAAATGATACAAAAAGTTGTTTTTAGCCAATCAATACAAATCGTAATTCCAAACCAGAACAATTCAACTGCCTTCCTCCAACATCTACTTCTGCTTATCAACAGTTATAATCGTGCATATCATTTGATTGTAGTGTGATTAGGCAATCAACTAGTTACAGAGTTGGAGATGAATGAATGGATGATACTTCAAAGCCAAATAAATGATAACCCCCACTCGTTCGTGAGTAACTTCCCGATACCATTATTCGAACTGGAATTTTAAAAAAAATTGATATTTCTGTTCACCAATTCATATGAACGTATTGAACCTAATACAAGAAGAATAAGAAAGCGAAAAAGACATTTCAGAGACTTCCAGAGGAACTCAAAGATTATTGAGAAGTTGAATGAGTTAATTACTAATATAACTATTTTTTGATTGGCATGATGAGGAAACTGAATCGTTACAGATCCTGGAGTATATCTACCACGTTGAAAATATACGCTACCTCATTAGTGGTGCGGAAATGTGTGCATATTATTCAGAATACGTTTCCAATTGGAAGTGCTGTAAAGGATATAGGTATCACAAGAAAAACGCAAAAACTATCCTTTTAACCTTGAATGAATCTTCCGGCAGTCGTTTCATCAATGAGCACTTTCGATATTTTAATCGAAACGGTGTAGTTATGTCTCACCAATCACCAGATTTTTTCGAATTAATGAAAGTTGATCAGTTAATTTTGACGGGACTAAAATCTGAGGGCGAGGAATAAAACGACGCGTTAGGATCGATGATACCCCATCTCGAATTACTTTCCGGTCATTACACGCGCGATGGTGCACAAGATATGGGATATGGTTTGACGTCATCGGGGACTGAATTGATTGCGACAGAAACTTACCGAGTTAGTCCCTACAGGAACAGATTGACCCTTTAATGTAACGATTACATTACCATTTTTCCATGATCTATAAAAAATGATAGCTCTTCCCTTGTTTAAAGTAGCCAAGTTTGTTCAGTTATAATTTTATATAAAGGAATGAAAGAAAATTATTTAGCACCACCTGTGCATGGGTTCGTACAAGAGAAGTAGTAGGGACCAAGGCAAAGACAACTTCATTAAATTGTCTGACAATTAATTCTTCGGATGCATTGAATTTGGGAAAGATGGCCCTGGCGCCAACGTTTTGAGAAGTTTCCACTGTTGTCTTCAAAATGTTCTGTAAAATGTTGTAGAAAAATTCTCATCTTGGGTCTACTTTCCGTCAAACCGGAGGAAATATGCAATTATTTCATTGTTTGAAATATTAACCTTGATTAATTGAACCTCTATTCAAATGAATTTATTCAATGATTTCATTATCACCCGATATTTGGCACACAATTTTTGCCACTTAATTTCGTTCTATCAGAATTTTTCCGAAAAAATCAAAAGAGACAAGAATTTTTATTACAGATTCATACGAAAAGGAAGCTCTGTAATGTTAAAAAAACACCGCGTGAACCAAGAGACAGGAGATACGAATTAACATTCAAATTTTTTTAATTGTGTAAGCCTAGGAAAACCCCCCTTGGCAAGGAGTTCCAAACTTCAACTGTTCTATTAAAAAAAAATTGAAAAGTGAATAATTAGATCGTTTCAAAAATAATGTTTTCCTGTTCTCCTCTCATTTTTAATGAGAGTGGTGCCAGTTGAACCTTTTTGCCTTTTCATTCGAACGATTCATCGGTGACATAAATATTTTTGAGAGATATTCACAAAATATCTTCACTGGCCCATGATTTTTATTCCCAACAAGGCCATGAAATATTCAAATTTCTGAATCTGTATTCGTTCGATCCTCGGGACCTGAACAATGAAAACTTTATCCAATTGGTTGGATTATGAAAACAAATCAGGCATTTTCAATCCGGAATTCGAATGCGGGCAAGAGACAAATAAGGTAGGTATCAAATTATAACTGCACCTAAAGACAAACGATCGATAATAATATTCCATTCAAAACCAAATCTGACAAAGTAAATCATTTACTGTCCATATGTTTTTTCAACAAAGAAAATTCCTCTCAAAGAAAACCGATATTTCATTTGAAATTTATTGAATATAAATGATTTTTGAATGTATAGTATTTTTTTTCAATATGAGATAATAAATTTCATTTTTTCCTTGAAAATACTCGAGTTTATAAATTATGTATAGTACTTTCGGTGAAATTCTATAAGTGGCTTGAATCTGTTGGGTTGGTAAGATATATTACAATTTATTTATGAATAACATAACGAAAGAGAATTTCATCTGTATTCCATGATATTAATAGAGGATTTATCATATCCGAAATCAGTATTAATCCGTATAGCTCGAATATTTTTTTGAAACGATCGCACTTACTTATGTTCACAGTTACTAATTTCGCTACGAGCTGGGAGTTATGCTTATATCTTATACCCCATAAATGAATGTATGTGTTGTACCAGAATTGTGAATTTTAATCTTAGTTGATAGATATATTTTTACCATGCAAATGTAACATTTATTGAAGCGGGAGTTTCTTCCCTCTAGATGCACAACATTATGTTGATTCATATCTTATAGTGATAATTAGGAACTTGGATATTTATTACCGTCTTTTCTACTGAAGAGCTCAAGAGAAAATTTTCTTTGTGGAAAACGAGACTTTTTCCACAAATATTTTACTTTGTATAGATATTCCTATGTTTCTTACCTATTTGATTCAATTTTCATATATTTGGTATACGAATTGAACAAGAAAAAGTTACTGGTATAGGCAGGAAGGTAGCTGTTTTAGATAGACTTTCTTTCTGTGAATGAATCAAACGCCTTTGAATGATATACACTTACCTATCAATAGAGAGTGTTTCTAATTTTCTTTATTTCACTTTCATAGAAATTGTAATTTCTATTTTTTGATTTGGAGAAGGTGTGCAACCTCCTTTTTTTTAAAAAATTTACATAAAGGAGAAGCACTGCAGACGGCAGCTCTTCGTCGGAGAACACTATGGGTTCGATTGTTAAAAAAATGACATTAAAAATAATTTGGAAATGGCATGCCAAGGTCGCCACGCAATTGATAATAATTAAGATTCCGTATTTGACCAACAGCAAACATCAAATAATTTCAAACTAGAATGTTCCCAAAAAGTTACATCGACATTGGCTATATAGAGAGATGGACAGAAATAAAAAACAAACATTGTGCTCTAACATCCTATATTGGTGTTCTTGATGAATAGCGGAATGTTTTCATTCATACATGTATAAATCGGTTACATCTAGGTACACATAACCTCAAGTATAAAATCTCAACAGATTGATAAAAATGAATAATTATTTATGAAATCTAGAAGATGTTCTTGATAAAAACGAATAATGATTTATAAAATCTAGATGTTCTTAAGCATATGTGTATATCTAAATCTTACTTACATGTAGACAGTTCTCAGCCTTTCGAAGAAGGTGCTAATTTTAATATGTTGGAATAGTAATTTGAATAAGTATACACACATACTTAATAGAAGGTAAACTTATCTGTTATATAGTCGTAGTTATCTCCTGGAGAAAGTTGAAATGGATGGTGTGATCTTCTTAGAGCACAGCTTTTTTAAAACAGCGAAGACATCACAGGAACAGTAGAGAATTGGCACACAGACGTAAGGTGTTTCCATTTGATACGAAGGAGGCTGTAATTACTTCTACTATTCAGCACCCAAGAACCATCAATGCCAGGGAATCGAAGAATTGATGCAAGAAGAAACACTAAAGATAGGCAAGAAAAAACCCTTCATCAAGGCCAAAACGATCTGTCAGACTACCAACAAGGTGTCTTACAGGACCAAGAAACGTACTCCAGGATCTTTCAGAGAATGTAATGGGCTTCATATACAAATCCAAATAAATGTGGAGATCCGAGTCGATTAATCAATAACCGCACCACCAGGAAAATGTAGCAACCATAAATCCTTACTCGAACTTGAAGAAAATGAATCTCAATCCATCGACCATATTCTTCTCAAATCCACTAAATCTTTCAGGTGTTTGACCACAGCAATGCATAAGCTTTCCGTTCTAACGAATATCGGAGATATTAAATTAGATGCCAGGAACAACAGCAACCATGTGAAAACTCCTTACTCAAAAACATGGGAAGAATTCTTGTTAGAAGACTAACATGAAAGCGACTTCAGGAAACTCACTGTTTGGTTCCAATTCCAATTAACGTGAATATCCGAGCCGGATAAATACCAATCCACGATTTTAAAAGAAAATTGTAACACTAGTTCATCTCCTTTCGAACACCACCGGAGAAGTGACCGGAAGTCCTTGAAAAAGACAGATTGTCATTTTCATGGAAAAATACTCAATGAAATTGAGACATGGGCATTCAAATGCTTGATACCAAGTCGCCCATCCTTGGTATACTTGCAAACATAAAATAACCTTCTGCGTAGGAGAAAGTGAGGCTTAAAATGCTGCCCGCAAATCACCTCGAATTTGCTGTCTAGGCATATCTTGAATAACATTCTACGTAGGAGAATGTGAGGCTTAAAATGATGCTAGCAAAACACCTCGATTTTGCTGTCTAGGCATACCTTGAATAACATTCTACGTAGGAGAATGTGGGGTTAAAATCCCTAGTAGTAAACCACCCCTAGTTTGCTACTTATCTCACACTCTGATTATTGTGAAGTGGACCCAATCCATCGAATCGACAATGCCACCAGAATCCCAGCCAACACACCAAGACATCCATGTGGTGACTATGGTTCCAACTACTTTAAATAGTTTACATTATTGACCACAAGGATATTCGAAGCGAATCAACCGGAACTCCAACAGCAGAACCGAGTCGCCAAAAAGAACCCACCACAACAATCATCCAGCATCAGGGACCTGCCGTCCCGCTCTAAAACAAAAATATTACCCAAAACAAAAATACCCAAATAATGTGGTTGGCAACACTTCAAAAATGAAGGCATCAGAATAAGTTGTTAAAAGCCAAAAGTGGCCAGCCATGGGACTTTTACCCAACTTCTGGTAAATGCCAAGGTGAGAGAATTCTAAGGCCCATCTCACATAGCCATAAAACAAAAAAGATCCAACAGATCTTGCAGTAAGGTTAGACGCAACCAAAAAAGGGGTGTCTACCTACACAACAATATATCCAAAAGATGGATATTTCAACTGAATCAGCTGATTTACCGCAAACTAAAGTAAGCAAAAAAATAAATACTACAAAGGAAAACGCCAAAAAATAAATCAAATATTGTATTTATTCATTCATATTTTTCAATAATAGTTATTTTCATCGGATAGCTGAACTGAAGTATGTGCATTGTTTCGAACATTTCAATGGGTCTAACGAGATGAATTAAACTTTCTTTTAGGTGTATACCAACTTCCAAATTATTTACCGGAGCAGTTTATGAGAATACCAAATTTGATAATAGTTCGCAAAATTTCAAAGAAATCTTCTATTGAAAAACTACTTCCAACTTAAAATTTTTAATGCTGGTACTGCTTAGGTACCGGAAATCTATGATATCAGAGAGCAGCAGGAAAGATACTCTTTAACGGTGTCTCTTGAAGAATTTTGGTTGTATTAAGTGATTTCTCTATCTTTTCATCGTAACAGTCGTAGAAGAAATAATTGTTTATGATTTACTGTTTTCTCTTGTCTATATTGCAAAAGTCGTAATTTATGTAAGCTAGAAATGAAAAAGTCTTACATTTTAACTGGCTGGCCATAACACGTGATTACCACTAATGCAAACAAATAAGCAAACAGAAATTCAAGTAAGATTATGCCTAAATACAAGTTTTTCTCCTGAAGATGTTTACTTTTCCAGTGAAACGTGCGTCGAGTGCCAGTGATATACTTTTGATGTTATGGTAATTGATCTCTATCGTCTTGGTAGTGTAGTGATTAGCCTATCAAGCGAAAGGCCGGGGTTCGATTCCCCGCCGGCCCATCGTGCTGGGTAATCGCACGTTAAAAGGTTAGGCCTCGTTGTCCATTGCTCGCACAAGTTTAGACTTCTGAAGGTTGACGTTCGTCAGCTGGTTAACGAAAACGAACAATCTTAGAACAAGTTTATTGAAGGTTCCCTGTTATGAAATTTTCAATATAAATGAAATGGTACTACTGCGTATTGAATTTCAGCAGAATATACATATTTTCTCACGAAACGCCATAGTTTTATTTCTTGCCTCAAATTCGTCGAACAAATCCATGTCTTCGATTATGGCTGAGGTACAAATACGAGAGTATAACTTACCTATAACTGAATCCCACGCGTATTATGGTAATATGCAGAATTGTGTCGTCTTGCATCTGTTTCGGAGATACTTTTACGTTCAATGAATTTTCCAGAGTGACTCGCGAAGCTCAGAATCTCAGAAACTGAGAACGAAATATTAGTTTATTACCATTAATATTCAACAGTTGGATATAGTGTTTAACTGCTTGCCTTTCCAACTTTCCACTTATTGAACATTCGTCCAGTTGTTTGAGATACAAATCGAGGATCTGTTACTCCTTCGTCGTCAGCTGGTTAACGAAAACGAACAATTTTAGAACAATTTTTTTTTTTTCGTCTGCTTAAAAGGAAACTGACAATTTCATCGTGCATAAACGAACAAAAATGTTAACACTAATATCGGTAGGTATGATCTGAGAAGACACTGTTTTCATTTAGATTTAGAATTCTCACTCACTGTTACAAATCCAAGAATGGTTCTCAAGTCCAATGAATATTAATGAAAGATCGCTTATAACTTCAGTTGAATTATATCCGGTTTTTCTTTCTCTACTTTCAGAATTTTTTATTGAATAGTATCACCATCCCAGGTGAACTTCTTTTTGTATCTACATTTTGCTAATGTTAAAATAACAGATGTTTTTTTTGAAATTCGCTGTGAGAAAGATAAATAACACTTCTGAGAAATTGTGATCTCCATTTCGAGGCACATATTTCCACACGTATTAAAATAATAATGTGTATTCCTACTAGTAATGTCGTTTGCATTTTTCAATTTCAACTCCATTCGAAAATCCGAGCTAACTACTAATGTTATCGGACGCCTTAAACCTGTTACTGAGTTCCGTAATCATTCGGTTATTCAAATTTTGCCGCCCCTGAAATCTGCCGCCAGGGGCACGTGCCTTTCCCCTAGTTCCGTACCTGATTACTAGTACGATGTAAAATCATTGTTTATAGACATACATGGTTAGTCGACCATATAGAAAGATCATTTGAAGGGATGGATACTACGAGTAGATGGCACTGATGATTTCGTTTCCAAATCACGTCTTTTCTTTCATTTTTTAGGGACTTCTTAGCTTGAACCACTCATTTTCTTGAATACTTATACATAATACCAGAAGATGGCAAACAATTCAGAAATAGAAATATGATTTCTTGTCAATGTAGATCAATCATGATTTGAAGATTAGTTTAATGCCTAAACTGAAATTTCCTCACCTTCTCATCGTATAATCTGTTTTAAAGTTTCATTATCTTTCTTCCAACATTCTAGTCAAACTGATAAAAAAAGCTCTGCATTTATTTTTTCGTTTAGGGAAGAAAACCTCGTCGTACATTAAATTTGAACAGAAATATCACAGTATGTCGTAATAATAGGGTAGACAGCGTAACAAAAACGCTTCAAATCCTTTTTACATATACATTGACTAACTATACCTCTATAAACAATCATAAAATGTATTACAATGAAATTAGGTAATACTATGATGAGAACTTCCCAAGCATTATCTTATCAAAAGGTCAAAATGAGTCAAGCATGAAGAAGGGATTTTCTGCTTTTTCTTTTCCCAAGTATTTTCTTCACATCAAGATGCTAACCTTGTTAGCGAAACGCGCATCGAGTGCAAATAATATCACTTTGGTGTAAGGGTAATTGATATCTAGAAAAAGTCTCCAATCTCATTGTTTATTAAACACCTTCCTCAAAAATTGGCCTTCTTCAAAAATTTCATGCGCTTACCATATTTCACAAGTTAATGTTTTCATAAGATACTTTTCTTAAGGAAATAAGGATCCCAAAGCCTTTGTAAAACATTGATGACCTTATCGAGTTCAGTGTTCGAAGAATCGCCTTCATGAGAAACCAAGTTTCAATCAGCTGAACGGCGTACCCTAAAAATTACCTGAGATGTCACATTTCACATCTGGCGTTCCATCATCAGCGTCACTACCTTCTTTTTCCACATGTCCATGAAATGGAGGTTAGTCTTGAATCTAATGCCACTACAAGATATTTAACCCCACCCGAGTAGCAACTCTCAGTTTTCTCGAGACTTGCACAAGCAGAATCGTATATCTTGTTTCTGATGTCACCTTTCTTGTTGCAAATATTGCGGGGAACGTATACCCTCATATATCATAATTGAATAGTTATATTGTATCTCTTGAATACAAATTGAAATCGAACCGCTGTCGAATTATTCTTCGACAGCCGAGACATCCCCCGAAATAAGTACTTCTAACATGGAAAAGTAATGAATTTAACGATATCATTCATATTCACCAAAACGTCCCAAAGTAGGTGTTGGAATCGTATCCATTAATTTAATAACGAGGTTAGATACATTCTAAACATTCGTAACGCTGGGTATTAGTGGCGCCCTTCTCCCATTCATTCTCGTGCAATATGTTGTTATGTTGAAAGGAGTTCAGAGTGTTTCACGTTCTTGATAAGATAGGGAATGATGGCAAGACGAATCAGTGTAGATTTCTAAGTACTTGATCTGGTCTATGCGTTATCGTTGTGTTTATCCTTAAGAAAAAACAGCAGGATTGTAGAAGCGTGTGGCTGTCTCGGAAAACTGAATAATTGCGTTACTAGGTGATATTTTCCATCTCGAAAATAATCAAAGGTAATACCACGAGTCCTTCAAATTTAATCGATAAATTTTCATTTTCCACAAAAACTTTTTTATTTGGCAGAAGTATAAAAACAAACCGATTGATAAAATCACGAGTCCGTAGGATGAGTGATTTTATCTGATTCGGTTTGTTTGAATGCTTTTGCCTCAAAATAAAAAAGTTTGAGTGTTTCGAAAATAAAAATTTATCTTATTAAATTTGAAGAACGAGTTGTATTTGGAGAGATTATTTTTTGAACAAATAGAAGGAAGAACAATTCAAGTTAAAATTATTTCATTTACATAAGAAGGAAAGGAGAATAGGTGAAAATTTTACGAATTTGAAATGTCAAATAACGATGTAGGCCCTCTATGATCCAGAAGAGATATGATGCTTACGCAGTGAATGTGATAATGCTTGCCGACGATACCAAGAGATGGCGTCAAACCTCTCATTGTACAAGGTTGATAATTGAAAATTTCTTATGAAATGAAAATCGCACCAGAAGGAACATCAAATCATTCGTTATGTCGTATCAAAATCTTCATTCAACGGTTTCTTCTCATACAACAAAAAATGAATTGTATTCAATAAAAACTAATTATACGCCATCTTCATTTGGAAACCTTAAATATTTGAATCGGTCGTTCGCTATATCTGTCATAAAGTTGGGGTTATGAGCTATTTACGTGTTTGAGTGTCCATTGAAATGTGTTATGTTATTATTATGCTGAGAAAGTGAAAAGTGAATGACTATTAATAATTAGGTAACTCTTCATTCATCATAATTTATATAAATATGAGCCAGTTCAATAGAATCGACGCGGAAAAACGGATAGTTTTGACAGTTCAAAGGTAAACAACGTTTTATCGAAAGGACCAGGCAGTTTTATCAGTATAATACCCAATGATTGGCTAGAATAACCATAGAATAACCCGCTACCTTTGGTTGAAATGCCAAAAACGTCACATTTTGACAAGTGAAAAAATAATGAACATAAAACGATAAACGGAATAAGAGAAAAGCGATCCTAGAAATGTTTCATACGGGTTTCCAACAAGTTACATCATTTAGTTGTTATTAATGTATCAGCAAAACTGTTTTATATAGACTCTTTCATTTTGCCTTTACTCGTAAGGAAAGAAGCTAAAAATCACCTCCTTCGAGTAAGGGAGTAAAGTAGTCTACATCACCTCAATATACACCCGGATCAAAAATTCATGCAGACCAATGAATCTTCTTGTCTTTCCCTACTACTCGAACCCTTCAGATATTAATATCAAATTTGTCAGTTACTGAAGAACAAATACTAGAAACTTTATTGATGATTACTTCGCCATCCAATATGTTAGAATTTGTAATGTTGTACCCTTGGGAACGAGAACAGCCACCGGACGATATTTTTTCAATATCCTGTGATCCATTCATGCGTCATTCATTTCTGTTATTTGTATTTCGCCAACGCTCGAAAATTTCTGACGAGTATCCCTTATCGCTCATTATGCTTGCTCCTCGTCATCTACCGGCTATGAAATTGTAGCGGATTCGCCAAATATACGACATGGCTTGTGTTCATTTGGCGATACCGCCACTTATTGAAACGAGTTATATTTCGACGATCTATCTCTTCGTCCAACACATCGTTCATTTGGTCCTTCTGAAATGTATCGGAATCAGCTCCTAAACACATAAGGGATGTTGATATTGTTTGTGTTGTTTATAAAATGAAATGTTAGAAAATAATGGCGGATTCGCCATTTTATCGAGAGGGCAGAGTGCTGGAAATTGGTGATTGCCCGAGATGCTTTCTCGGGGAAATATTCTTGTGACAAAGTGATTTGATACATACACAAAGATTGGTAGATAGATAGATATATAGATAGACTTTTATTCCCAACAGTTGAATAAACACCCAATTACAGGAAATGTAAACACCACATATTAAGTAAGATTATAACAGAATCGCAGAAACAGACGTAAATATATTTACAAATGTACATTGTACACACATAAGCACGTACTCCATACATACACATAATGAGCGAAGAATGATCATTTGCGATATCACACTACGAAAAATATTGATTAACAAAAATATACTAGAGAAAGACGAAGAAAAAACATTGGATTATGAAAAATATAAAAATGAAAAAATGACAGATTTTGACATAAATGAATAATTATCATTGTTATTACATATTAGACGTCGACCTCAAAATAGATCTATTGATATTTCTTAATGATAAAAAAAATATATCACAGTCCTGGCATAAATTGTTATAATTTTGGCACATGGTTTGAACTGGTGATTTCCGCAAAACATTTGTTCTGTATACTACCGTAGAATGTACGATGATATCGCGATTCGAACTGAGGTACCAAAAAATTTTTTTAACGTAATAGATCACCACACTCTATAGAATCATGTAACAAAGCGTAAAGAAATTTAATACTCAATATTAGTAGACGAGTATTCAGAGATATGATATGGAACTCGTTTAGTAGAACCGAATACTCAGTTCCTCTCATGGGATAATTTCCTGTAGTTTTGAAGGAAAGATACTTCAGAAATCTTTTTTGTATACGTTCAACATTGGCTATATGAACATCATAAACAGGATACCAAATTATTGATCCATATTCAAGCTTACTTCGAACATAACAGTAATATAGAGAAATTATTGTTTTAATTTCGCGAAAATCTCTACCTTGTCTCACCAAAAAACCATACATTCTATTAGCTGAGGAGAAATTTTTTTTATTTATGTGTTGAACAAATGTTAGTCTTTGATCAAATATGATACAAAGATCTTTCATCTCAGTTTGTCTTGTAAGAGGGGACGCCCCAATGTTATAATTGTATTCAATAATGACATGCTTTTTGGAGTGGGAAACTACAGAACATTTGGAAATATTCAATTTGAGTCTATTTGCCGAGCACCAGCTATCAATTGCAATGATATCTTCTTGTAATTTCAAACAATCTTCATATTTTGCAATATTGTTGAAAATCTTCAGATCGTCAGCATAAAATAATTTTGGAGATTGAATTTTTTGTGGAAGGTCATTGAGAAACAATAAAAACAAAAGTGGGCCAAGATTCGATCCTTGCGGAACTCCCGATGATGATGAATAACATTTTGATTGATAACCTTCAATTTCAACATACTGCTTTCGGTTGTATAAATATGTTTCGAAAAGTTGGAGTAAATTCGAAGTGAAAACGAATCGATCGAGTTTGATCATAAGTAATCTCAAATCAATTTGATCAAATGCCTTCTGCATATCAAAGTATATCACGTCTACCTGGGATTGTCTATCAAGTGCATCCGAAATGAACTGTGAAATACATGAGAGGTTAGTGACACATGATCTCTTCTCCATGAAGCCATGCTGATAAATTGAAATTGGAACCATCAATTTTTTTATTTTGACTAATAGACGAACCCTTCCCCCTTCAAACTCAGTCTCATTATATGTGAAGGTAATAAATCATTGATGAAAGCGTATCTTCACTACGGGCTCAGATATCTACATGATTTGGCAGAACTTATAACACAACATTAAGTATCTCAAACGAATACTTAGTGTCGTTGTAGAACCTCCGCCAGAATTACTATTACTATTGAGCGTTCCTCGTTATTGGAAGTCATGCTGGCGAGTTTCTGAAATCATCGAAAAATTTCTGATGGATTGGCTACAATCAATGGAATCGTGAGAACATTTGAATTATTCCAATAGTTGAATGAAACAGTTCAATCGGTTTATTCATTGATGAATTCACAGATGAATTCACAAACTCGCCCTACTCCACTTTGTGTATTTTTATTTTATTCGCTGAGAAATTCTCATAAGTGTTATGTAAACTATAGTTTAGTTCTTGTTACTTACTACCTATGCCTTTCTCAAAAGCAGAATGGTTATTCGCAACCGTGTCACCCTCGATTTCGCCAGAGAGATAAAAATCATATCACCATGGGTCGATTGAAATTTCTGAATGTGTTTTTGAAACATAAGGTTGATAATGCTTTTCCAAGTTCCCCCATTAGCATCACATAATTCATTACTATTGTAATCCCAGGGAACAGGGTAGGTTTCACATACAACAACGATTTCCATTTCAGAATAGCGTTCATTCCAATGATTAATTTCTTGAGAAGCAAATATAATTCAACAGCGAAGGATTGGTCGACAGAAACTCCTACTATTTGGACTAATTAATATAAGTCTGCCACAGGGATGTCTGAATTCTTGAGCGGGATAATTGTCTGATGGGAGTTTAATCAACTAGAGATCCCCTAGATATCAGTCAGGGGTTTTTCCAGAGAAGCTTTTTTGTTCGATAAGAAAACATTGAGAACTTCAATTTGTCGTCTCAGTCTTTCTAATTGGTCCCAATTTTGTTTGTTCAGGATATCGTTAAAAGTATGTTTCAGTGTTATAGGCTTCAATTGTGAGTATTTTTCAGTTGAAACAGTGACATTGATATATGTGTAAAATATCGTTGAATCAATTCTGCTCGCTTGGTGGACGTTTTTCTTGTCGAACCAAGATTTACATCGATTCTTTAATATTTTTGTATCCAAAATCCAACATTTCATCAATTATGAATCACACATATCCTTACAGATATTTCATTTATAAATCCGGAACTCTAAGAAAACATTTCCTTGATGCACAGTCTTTCAAAGGAGATATCTCACGTCATGACCGCTGATTTCTTTTTGTAACCCATATTCACAGTAATTTACCGAGTTGAACGTCCTAGTATCAGATTCCATGGAGTTCATCTCCCAAATTGTAATACCACTTGTTAGAGACATACTGTATTGGTTGTTTAAGAAAAATACGTAATTTTTAGAAAAATAATGAAGAGAGTTTAAAAAAAAAAGGTGTTTACTGATTAATTTGTCGAGTGACGACTGAGTAACAATAGAAATCTATTCCTAATTTCTTTTTTATTGTGTCCAAGGATGTGGTAATGGCAATGCTGGTCTTCGACGAAGTAGTAACAAGGGTGATCCGCCGAAAATATTTGGTGAAAACGATGGAGCTGATCTCAAAATGGAAGTCTTTTCTACTGGTGAAGCTAATGCTAATAGAATGATCTTCTTAAGAACGAATATCCACTTGTTATTCAGTCCCAGAGACTAAATATCAGATCAGACATCGTACTCCCTCTGAGTCGCCGCTTTCCAAGATCCGTTTTAATGAACGACAAAGCAATCCAGCCGACTTCTTGTACCTCAAAGAAAAACTGTTTCATTTAGAAAGTCAAGCATTTTAAAAATGAATCTCGAAATTGAGAGCTGATTCAACAGCAGAAAGTACTTGAAGAGAAAGTTCAAGAAAAATCAAAAGCTATCGAAAGAAGATGATACAATACAATCAGAGAAGTTGAACTTCGGAAAAACTTATCGAGACAACTACTGATAGTAGTGAAATAGAGCCAATTTTCTCACGAAATCTCTATCAAGACACAAATTTCATAAATTGTTGGCTGGAAAATGTATTCAAATCAGCGAAGGTAATGCGCTGGGCACGAAAAAAAGTACCATTTTTCTTCAGAGCGCTATAACGTTCAATCCGATTCCGGGGGCGGTGGAGAAAGAAAGTTTTTATCGAAAATTCTGCCAATACCAACAGACTGTTGCTGAAAAAAAAAGGAGATCTCATACATTTTTCTGGTGAGTTTACGGTTTGTCCAATTTTCTACAGCGAGTTCAAAAGGTGTACAGAACAGTATGATTTGACAAACGAAGATGATTTAGTTCGTCTCGACAGACCTCTCAGAGGAAAAGCCAAGGAAACAGTGAATGCTTTTTTAATTTCCCCTGATAATGTACCTAGAATTCTCAAGATGCTCGAGATGAACTTTGGCAAGCCAGAGTGGATCGTTCTCTCATTGAAGGACAAAGTCAAGAAAATTGGATATGTTTGAGAGGACCGATTAGAGTCATGTATTTTCTTTTCGAATGCATTTAGTAATATGTGTTACAATGAAAAATGTCAACTCCTCACTCAATTTATTCAACCCAAAACTACTATCTAATTTAGTAGAGAAACTTTCGCCAATAAAAAAAATACAATTGGGGGAAAGTAAAATACCAGGAAAATACCCAAGGTATACCAACATCACTTGAAGATTTTGCATTTTGGTATGAAGAGAAGGTTAATTCGATGGCTTCTACTAGTAACCTTTTTCAGAAGAGTAAACACTTCGTTAAAGGGGAATCGGTAATGGTATCGAGGAAATTAATTCAAAATTATGATATTTCCGATAAGTATGTATTCTGCATAAAACCGGACCATATGATTTATAAATGTCATGCATTCTTCTAAAATTCCGTATCAGAGAGAAGAGATGAAGTGCAGAAGCTCAAAATATGTTTCTTGTGTTTTCGAGGAAGACATTTCGAAAATAAATGCTTTGTCAAGTCCAGATATGGAGTTGACAACTGTTAAGGAAGACACAACAAACTTTTTCATGTTCCAAAAGATTGTGAAAGTGCCGGAGATTAACACTCTACAAACTCTCCCAATAAAACATCTTTTAACGAGTTTTATGCAAAAGTTTACAATGATAAGAAAAGTGCTCTCCTCACCTGATTTGATACGTGGACCTGTCGGCGGAATCAAAATTTTCGCATTATTCGACGAAGGTTCGACAATGACTGTATCATTCGCCCCAAACGAAGATTTCCTGAGATAGATGGACTCGACCTAGACTAAAATTCCAGAAATCCCGCCAAACGGGATCCTAAAATAGATTCACAGAAATGTTGATACATCACTATCACCAACAAGTAGGGCATATTGGAATCGAAACAGTAGTCAATAATCTAAGGGTTAAATATTGGATTCTACATTGAAACTTTTCCTAGAGATCAACTACCCTAACACCAAACTGATATTTTTTTTTGTTTTGTAAAGGAAGACTACTCGATGCATGTGAGAGTCTAGAAATAGCAAAATGTAAAAACAGCATGAATGGTGACAAGGGACCCATCCCTTTTAGCCCGCTTTTCAATTTATTGTTGAGGAAGTAATCAGAAATCAATACTAACAGATGACGGGACTTGCAGGTAGTCAATTCATTTTCAAGAAATTAATTAGAATAATTAACAGTAACAAATAAAGTCTATATCGGACCGGAAAACTTTAGGTATATAAATAACTAACCACAGCTCTAGAATTAGTATCAATTTTCTTCACCTGAAGATGCTAACCTTGTTAGCGAAACGCGCGTCGAGTGCAAAAATATCAGTTTGGTGTTAGGGTAATTGATCTCTAGGAAAAGTTTCAACTTTTACACCAAAGGTTTCAAAACTCATCGTTTATTTGGATTCTACATGTCAACCAATAACTACTGAAATGGATATGTTACCAGCCCCAGGTACTTGGGAACGTATTGTATGTTCGGGCTCGTTGCTAAACCCTTTTGTATGTTACTTCTTCTGTGTTTTTACTAATAAAACTCGATTTATTTCTTTTTTCGTTTTTTCTTCGACTGTTTTTAAAATTGGCATTTTCTCATACAACGTTTCTTAGTAACAAACTTCAAAAGTGAAAGAATGGTAAAATCTTGAAAACTATATACAAATTAACAAATAATAAGTGAACAGCAGTAACATTCCCCCCCGGTGAAGAGCCTACTCTTCATCCTCTTTAAATGTTTCCACGTCGAGTTTGCATAATTTCGAAACAGGCTGCATGTTTTTCCTCGTTTTGACATCAGCTACTCGGACCTGTCCATCCGGACCAGGGTAAACTGCTACTACTTTATCCAGCATCGAGTGGTTTCTCGATGAATATTGTTTCTTTGGAAAAATTCCACCACACAAGCACGTAGTCGACATCGACATCTTTGAGGGTGACGTCACATTCTGTTTTAACTTTGTCGACTTCAGTGCGGCAAAGTAAAAATCTTCATTGGCCCTGTGGTATCTAGTGAACATCAGCTCCATTTTCCAAAATGATGAACACTATTCATTTGTTTTCTTTCACTCATGGAAAAAATAAAATGATTTATTAAAATCACCGAATTGTTGCAGAGCAGAGCTTGCATTGCAGCAATAGCTCATTAAAAATGAAACTGTATGATTCAATCAGTTTTCAATATCGCCATCGCACAATGCAAATCATTTCGCATAATTGGAATAGGCGATGAAACAGTATCGACGGAACATCAACAACTTTCATTAAAGGTAAGCGTCCATAGGTACGCATCGTACGTATCGTACGGATCGTATAAAACGGATCGATTTGTGGTAGTGCGTCCACTGTATCCGTAGCGATCGGATTGCCGATGCGACGGTCGGCTTTTAAGTAACATTCGCATTTTCGTAGTGAGTGGACGATCGGAAACATTACAGTGTGTAATGTTTCCGATCATGGAGAGTGATGAAGAACTTGTCATTATTGCTTTGTTATTAGATGAAGAAGAAAGGAGGGGAAATAAGAGAAGACATAGACTAATAACAAATATAATTAAAGCACGTGTGTGTACTTAGTGTCGAAATGTAACAAAATTCAAATGATCTGTGAGGCGACCAGTGACTACCTATTGTGACATGCGTCCAGTTATCGGCAATCCGCATGTTGTCATCCGCACCAGTCGGAAAAGTTGCCCCTTCGATAAATTTCATCGGCATTACCGACGGACCGATACGTGCGATCCGTCCGCTGCCGGTCAGTGGACGCATAATGTATAACTTACTATACTAATAATTCTAAAATCCGTTTCGTACGATCCGTACGATACGTACGATGCGTACCTATGGACGCTTACCTTAACAGTTATATTCTCTATTGGATGTATACAGAAAAAGACTGGAGAGAAGTTCTTTAAATTTTTATTTCATTACTGCACTTGTCTCAGCTTTCGAATATTTCAAATGTTCACAGTGGAATTTTAGTACATTTGTAGAATAAGTAATGGCGTATTGAAGCTGCTTGAAAAACAGAAACTCCGAACGAATTCAAATAATTTTTTCGCGTGAATTGTGAATTCACGAAAGTAGTGAATTAGTCAACTCTTTAAGATTCTTCACATCGTATCTATACCCCAAACTCAGATCCACGAACACTAATTTTTTTCAAGAGGACCTGCTAGAACTACCTACTTTTCACCACCATCTTGCCGAAATAACCGTATATTATACCGCCCAGGGCCTAGACACTTCATGTCGTCTGAAATGTAGTGAATAATGTAATAAACGGGGTATGAAATTTGATCGTCGCCTTACAAATTGGATTGGCACTCAAAATTCAGATAGACATTTTCAAATGAAAACCATTTATCCCTTTTTCATTCCATTTCCGAAATGAGTTTTCAGCCAGTGATTCCCAATTCAGTTTCAGCAGCTTGAATGGTGGTTTATAGAATTGCTGACCTTTTCCCGTCATGTTCAGATTCACATTAAATCTCCTGAAATATCGTATGTTCGCTATGGAGTATTCCAGACAATCTCTCTCTTCGTCTTCGAAAGACGACTGAAATATAATATGGGAAGTCAATGGTATGAGAGGGGTAATTAACTTACCTGAAATATGTACTCGAAATTTTTAAATTCAAATTTCACTGAGGATTTAGGATTTCAACACGGATTTTCAAGGTTTCTTAAAAATTATGTACATCGGATTTCGGAAGCGAAACAAAATTGCCGGTTCTTTCAATTACCCAAACCAAAATGTCTGCATTCAATTTCTTTGAAAAGGAAACCGGAATATATTTGGATACAATGAAAATCTATTATAGCGGTTAGTAGTCAGTAGAAGGGTATATTTCATCGCTTGAATTACACGAAATACTTTCTATGATATGTATATCATGGTGAGGGAAATGAAGGTACAAATCGACGGTTCATATGGCAATAATATAATCATATAATTTTATAAGATGTATATTGGCAGAGATAGATGAAGTTATAGGACGAGAAAGTCAGACAGTCCTCCACTACTACCATCAATAAATATGATAAATGATTGTGGAAAATAAATTCTGCTGGTTTCTATGGATAATATGACTCTTGCTCTGTGCAGTCGTCAAGGTCTCGTTGCTTCATATAAAAAACAAAGGGAGGGGGAATTAAATAAAGAAAAAGTGTTAACTCGGCTCCTAATTATCGTGGAAGAAAAGTCAGGTTGGCAAAATTTGTAGAAAAATCGCAGCTTTCCAATGCATTTTTTCGCATTTTGATACGACCATTTTTTCCTCATTGTTTTTTAGTTTGAATAAATTTGATTTTCGACGCCATTTTTGAAGGTATCACATTGCAAAAATCGATTTTCCAAAAATGATAGTTTGTATTTCAACTCTTTGACTATCCAAAACCGTTTCGTTCATTGGCTTACGATTATCCGTATGGCAAGAAATAACAATCTAGTGGGACACTTTTTTTAGTAACACATTAGATTGTTGCTAACCTATCAGTTGTTTTTCAACCAAATTGAAAGTATAGTTTCTACTAGTTGAAAGCATCCCAAATCCACAGTTGTAACCCCCAAATGCATTTCAACATTTTTTAATTGAATAATGGAGAAAACGCCTATTTTCGAATTCCGAGCGCAGTAGTTGAGCAAAAAACCAGAATATCGACATCGGGCCAACGCTAATCGATAGATTTTTCAATTATCTACAACTTTCAATTTAACTTTCATTCGATCCGACCAATAGTTTTCATTATATAAGCAAAAAACAAAAAAAAATAATGATTTCTGGCATTCAACCGTTAATTGTTGCTAAACGCACGGACAGAATCTGGCGCAAACTTTAGGGGATAATAAGGACACCTGTGTCTGCCGGAATCCACAGCTTCTTTTCGAGTAGGCGAAAATCGTCATTTTGGGCTCTTGAACAGTTTATTTGATGAGATTGCTTTGTGATATAGATATAATGTCCATTGTAATGAACATTGGAGACAGTTCTGAATCTGAAGTGATTAATATGTGAATTTTGTGTCAATCATATGTTGGGTATTTCCTGATCAAATATATTTCTACTGGCTTTTTTTATTTCTCAGTAATCAGGTATTTATCGTTATACAGTGTGTCCCTTCATCCCTGCAGGAATAGGTAAGTGAAAAAGTTCGAATTGGTATACCATCTAATGGTAGACATTGCCTTTTCTCTGAATTTTACTAATGTTTGGATGAAACCTCATTTTTTAAATCAACGTATGCAGAGGATTTGGAAACAGTCCAACCTAGTGTTTCGAACAATTGGGTTATCTTCAAGTGTCACATGTACATTAATTGTATGAATGTGGAAAGAATACTTCTGAGATGATTGGGATTTGTCAAAAGGTTTCGAAGGTATGGACGAAAAAACTTTCCTAATTATTTATTTTGTGGGTGTGACTGAACTTCGATTAGAGTAGGATGGTCAAAAGTTTCCAGTGAACTCACTGGGCATATTAGAATATTTTATGCACATATCATTGCCTCTTTGTTTTATTATCTTATCATCTTTGGCTCCGTAGATTGAAATATATAGGTACTGTAAGTTCAGTTGAATTGAAAAAACAAATCTTATTGTCTGGAGATCCGACATTTCCATACATTTGAATAGTTCATGTCGTAAGTCATTATCTACACGTTGTAATTGTTATCGGCATATTAGCCACGTCGT
Organism: Zygogramma bicolorata; assembly: GCA_032362365.1. Taxonomy (NCBI): domain Eukaryota; kingdom Metazoa; phylum Arthropoda; class Insecta; order Coleoptera; family Chrysomelidae; genus Zygogramma; species Zygogramma bicolorata. Next base: position 76,437 of record JAVJAQ010003246.1, on the reverse strand, counting down.
TCTACATTTAAACTGTGTTTTGACCAAGACTTCACGACGTATTTCATATGCTCAACAATAATGCCGCATGGGTAAAGATAAAATAATGGAACTCATTTGCCCGAGCAATGCCCTATATGAAGACTCCATTTACTTAAAATTGAATTTAATGTTATTAGTAATATCGTCGAGAATCGCTGAAAACTCAACTCAATCAAGGGAATAGTCTGAATAGCCTCTATTTGTCTTCCACACGTCATGCGGTTTTCTTCCTCAACAGACAGAAACATTTGTTCCACAGTCTTCATCACAAAAGTAAACTATAGAAACTCATTTATCAGCACGAGATCGATGTGTGAAGGCCGAAATTATTGATATCGCTGATTGGTCAGCCTTATGGAATTTTCCCTTGTGATCATGTCACGTTGAAGCTTGCGCGAAATGGATCACTTAGTCGTTTCGTACATGATGAAAGATGATAGTAATTACATTTTCTCGCCGCACTGCTGTGGAAAACACGATTTATAGTATATTGAAGTATAAGTGAATAGTGAGGCTTTCAAATACCAGTTATCACGAATACCCGAGCGAATACCCAACGCTTTTTTCATTGATACTCTCCGAGATCATCATGTATTCTCACTACGACATGGAAATGAGAATTATTAAAATAAAATCTCTCAATTCAAGATGTGTCATTAGTATACCTTTCGTTCTCAAGACAAGAGAAAAACAAATCAATTTGTATTGTCTTTTAATTTACCTCGCTCAGGTTCAAGTTGCATTGGTAACTTTGAGAAGCGCGTTTTCAAAAGTCGCATTTCAAAACTAACTTTGAATGTGTAAAATAGGGAACCATTGAAAAAAGTTTACAAAAAGTAAGAATTTTCAACAATAATCGTGGAATGCATATAAAACACTTAATTGTGGTATATTCACTTGAAAGTTTACGAAATCGTTACACATGATTCACTATACGATGGTACAATAACACGCCTGAAGAAGGTATCGTACATTGAAACACGTGTAGCGGTTTTGTGAACTCTAATGTGAAAATCACATTATGAAGTGCTTTTTAAATACGAAACCATGGATGTTCATCAAGTATCGGCCAAATCCATTTGTTATTTGAGCGAGAAAACGCTTTTTGAAACGTATTCATCTCATAGAGCTGAGAGACAAGGATGAAGCGAGAAATGTTATAATAATACAATAAATTTTGTAAAGAGATTTGAACATTAAACTCTTAACACACTTTAGTTATTTTTTTTACTTGAATTACATAATTGTCATACACCTACGTAAGAATTAAAAATGGTTCCATTTCGATCATGGTTCCGTTTCTATCCTTTTGAGAATATGCATTCGACATGCCGATCATATATCAATTATTAAAGGTCGAATATTCATGAGCAATTGATCACTTTCCAACTAACAAAAAGGTCGAAAATGATAAGAATACTAGCACGATATCGTCAAAGAAGCATGAACCCAATAGCAATTCAAAAACTGTCCCTAAAATTTTTCAATTTCAATTTTCTTTCGAAAAAGGATTCACTCCTGGAAAAGCCCACTTGTAACGTCCACCGATTTGATGAAAAACGTTTCAGTCCGAAAACGGACAAGCGATTTCTTGAGTCTTCTTTGTGTCCGCATTTCGTTCTCGTAAATCGATATCCACGCCCTGCAAGTCAACAGGTCGACAATTCCAACGAACTACCCGGAGATATAAAGCGTTTATATCACGGCTGTTTTATTGAAGTTTTGGAAAGAGGACTTTTGCATTTCGTGCAAAAGTTCTTTTTTCAAGTTTATTGGTACGTGCACACAGCTTGACAATTTCCACTTATTGAAGTCTCGCCAGTTGAATTCACGTTTGTCACGTGTTGAATACAATGGAGGACATTTTTGAGACGGCTGTGAGTATTTCTTGAGTCACCTTTGATGTCTGCAACAAAAGATTTTTTTCAATAGATTTTGAATAAAAATTGAGCCCCAGTTTAGTTTCCATTTGCGATTTTGAACCAATCAAATTTGACCTTTAACAAATCTTCAAATAATGAGGTTTCTGCAGAAATTTTTCAAGAATGCAAGAAGTTGTCCAGTTTTCAATTTTGTACCTACTTCGCCAAATTTCATCTCTTCACTGTCTCTGAGGAATCTTTACCATTTCAATTCTTATCTTTATACTTTTGCTCTATCAATTCGGACAAAATATGATTTATTTTTACCTATATGCGATATCTTTTCCAAAAATAATTTTTCCCCAACCGCAACCGCTTGAACATAAAATAGGATTTGCTTGGTTGCCATGGTTATTGTACAGAAATGTGGAAAAAGACCTAGTAGAGAAAATGAAATGACTATTGTTTGAAAATCAATATTTTGGTGGTGGATGAATTCTTTCTTCGTAGTCTTTTTGGGTTCATAACCTACCACAATCTGAAAAAATAAGACCTGATATTGAAATCCATATTGAATTGAATATTGAGGTATTGACTGCTGTCTGTTCCTATCAATATATCAGATCTAGAATCGTTGTAATCTTTGCATCATCACTACCCGTGAAATCATCAAACAACACCAATTTTTGGATTGTAATGGTTAACTTGAATTTTTTTAGGAAAGGAAATATACATCTTGCCTCCCTACCAATATCTTCATCAATTCTAATTTTTTCCATCAATCGGATTTTGAATTTCATTAACTCACTGCTGTGTCAACAAGCCTCCAGACAGTTTCAAACTACTGATAGTAGTTAGCTAGTAGCTTTCATCTTTTCCTTAAACATTCTTTCAGAAACCCAGATCTGATTGTTTTGGTAGAAATGACGAAAATTACTGAACAATACTTCATTCACCGATATTGCATATAATTGAGTCGTATAATTTATCTTCGCCTTTTATATGCTCAATATAAACCTTATATTTGCTGATAACTATAATAACGGTCATAGGTTGTTATGACAGCCATTAGAGTTCGACATATAAGGTTATTGGGGAATCAATGGGCGAAACTATACAATATTACTACTGTATTGGATATTGCGTGTAGGTTCCATGTTTATAGAGAATGTGAAATGTCCAAATCGGTAGAAAATTGGAGGAAGAAGCAAAAATGAAAACTCAAAGAGTTTAAATTTAATAATGAGAGTGCATTGTAAACTGAGCAGCTTTTTCCTGAGGCGTTTTCGAAAATTTGAGGCAAATACATGATATTTTGAAGATTAGCAGGTCCATAACAGAACATGACAACTATAGTCGAGCTCATTCTCGATCATTTTTCGAAAAAAAAAGAACTATCAAGTCGAAATTCTTCTATATCTATTTTTAGAGTTAAATATTTTATATTGTCGAATTTGATAGTACTTTATACAGTGGAAAGTTCCCCTCCTTAACTTCTGAACAGAACAAGATATCAAGATCGGAAAATGTGTACGTCGAATGGCATCATCCTTAGTATTATACAGTGAAATAAAATTTGAGTGACGTTTTTTAAAACGGAGTTTCGAATTATATATCCGATGGAATTATAATTTTTGGTTGGTTTGAATATTATTTGAAATAAAATAGAACTGGTAATAACTCTAGAACGGCACCGCAGTTCTCAAATATGAACAAGTACTCGATAGAGAATTGAAAGACCTATAAATCTACACATGACACTCTTTATCATTTGGAAAATCGGCGGCTAGTGATGTCACACTATTGATTTTTCCACATAAAAGTGTGAAAATTCTTACATTTTCACGTTAACTTTTTCCGACCACGATATCTTGTCTTGTTCCAAAATAAATGGGAATTTTTGCGGCGCACCATATTGAACGTGTGTCGAATACAAAACCCATCATTAAAGCAGAACTCCATCAGGTGTCTCACGTTTTCGAAGAATATTTGAATTCACAGTTATTCGTTTCTTGCAATTTCATGTTGTTTTCAATGTAATTCAGCTGATAGCTAGTTATCATTTGAAAATGACGAATTTTTATCAGAATAGTTACGACCCCGGAATAAAAGGTCCTGAAGATTTGATTATCCTCAACATATATTTTGGCTCTGCATCACCTATTGAACAATTTGTGTCTTCAGCAGCATGTAAGATCGATTCCATGAGATTGCGTTCCAGAAAATTTGTTGAAACTTTGGTGCTTAGAATTATTCTTTTATTTTATCACTTCGTCTCCTTTTATGATTTGTATGGCAGACATACGATCCTTCTTATGGTACTGTTGCATATGTGGATGATGGCACTACTAGATTGCATTCAGAAAAACGGCATTTACTCTCGCAGGACCTATTTAACTCGAGGACTTTCGTGGAACATAATAGAAACGTTCGCGAATCATACATTTTCCCCCTATTGTTGTTGAGCCTTGAGAGAGCACTTTTTAACGACTGAATGTTCAGGTGTGGTAGTCATTGACGGTGTAGGTGTTACCTTATGGAAACGAGAAATTGTCGCAAAAAAGTCGTGGTTGCTGGTATGAAGTCGCAGTTCTGTCGATTTCGACACCAGTTTCAGTTTTAATTCTCTGTCCGTTTGGTTGAGACGCCGCACGATAAGATCTGTAATCTCAGAATAAATGTAATCAATACGAATTTTCCCTCCTCGTTTTCCATCATGAAACATTTCGGGATTAATTTGTCGTGTGGATGCTAAATACATCTGCTTGATTTGCTATGCTAAAACACAAGTCTTGAAAACACAACTCAATGGGTTATATCGATTGTGACTTCGAGAATGAGAATTATTTTCTCAGTCAATATGAACTTTGAAGATGGGAGGTGGAGTGTGAGAAATAATGAAGTGAGGGCGGAGCAAGAAGGTCACGGATGAGGTCGAATAACACTATTCTAGGACGAACGTCGAGACGCTGTGGGATGTTATTAACCCTTGTTCAGGACAGAGCTGCTTGGAGCAATGTCCTCACTGGAGATTCGTTTGCCAGAAAAAAGCCTCATTCCGTCTCAGGTGTGTGAATAATTCAAGGGTCGACGGAATGTGCTAGAATAAGTGTCGAAAGCGTAGTCATAAAATTTTATGGATATCCCAGTAATTTCATTGTCATTCAATAATCATTAGTAATTTTCGAAAGTCATTATTTTTTGGGTTATCAACTACTATAAACTGAAAAAATCTAGAATTAATTTTGCCATCTATACAGGGTAGGGTAAAAGGGCGGATTTCTAATCTACCCCGAAATGTTGCCCTGATAATCAAAAACAGTTCCTTCTAAGTGAGGCACGTCCTATTAGTCAGCAGCTTTTCGTATGACGTAATTTTGACCACCACAAAAAAATACAGGCACTAATAAATTTTAAAATACTTATCTTTGTTAACGTTTCGGAAACCAAATCCGTTTCCCAGAGTTTTCTTCAGGAAACAGACTGTGTAAAAATTGGTGCAAAAAATATAGTTTGAAAAAACTAAAAAACACGCTTTTGTGGAAAAATTAACTGAAAATATTTTTTTTTTTTGAAATGAGAATGGTGTAAATAGAAAAAATGTATTCCAATGTAAAAAAGCGTGGGGTTCTTTTCAAGTAATCTGTTGACCACATGCACCCCAGTTTTTTTTTCATTTTTTCACATAATAAGTGTTTTTTTTCAAAATATTATTCATCAATTTTCAGTTGAATTCTTTATGAAAGCGTGTTTTTCAGTTTTTTCAACTGATATTTATTTTTCATTCTCTAGTTGATATATTTCATAGAAGCGTGTTTTTTTTAGTTTATTTTAAATATTATTTTTTTGAACATTATGATGCTTTTATAGATTTTTATTATGACCGTCAGCACCAAAATGCACACAATGAAGAGCATTGAAGAATTGCGGACCTATGACTGCTACTCGTGTTCTTTCAGATGTTTTGGAGCCGTTTGTATGAAGTTGAATAAATTATTTGTGGTTCCCTAGCATACTTCGAAATTGAATCATAATCAATCTAGGATTGGTTATGTTTTTTGGAAGATTATTGAGTTCTTTGAGACATGTAGGTTTGGTTAAAGTCCATGGAGGAGGGAAAGTTTAATGGAATCGGAAAATGTTGAGGTGTATTAAAATTCAATTTGTTGAATCTGAGTCGAACTCTCTCGTAAAAGGGTAAGTTTATCTTCATATTTTGGCGAAAGTGCCCGAGTCCGAAAGACGATTGCTTTTTAACAAAATATGAAAATAACCGAATGCAATTTGTATAAGATATCACGCTCGAATGCAAAATTTTCTGGTCATTTTTATGCACGAATGTAATTCATTGGAATATTTCACGAATAAAGAAATTCTCAAGGAAATGTTATTTTTTCTTCATTTTTCCTTTCCTCTATAGATTGTACGGAGTACTCACCTAAACGCGAAATGACTGACGTCTAGCGATACGGTTTCAAATATGTTGTTATGGTGACTTGATACAATGCAATTACCGCTGTAAGTTTTTGATAATTGCATTGCTCTTATGGGACATTTTATATATGAGGGAAATATTCGCCGAGACCGCTCCTTCCGAGGCAAGATAATATTATTTTGCGGCCTCTGTTGCGGCTGCGGAATGCTCGTTTCGCGTCCGGTTGCTCGAAAATAACTATTCCAGTTGACTTGAACAGTCACTTTGAATTTCTTGACAGCAATGATTTATGTGTTGGTAATGAGTTCATAACAAAATCGAATGAGATACAATTATTGTATTGTAATTTTTGATCTATTTAAAAAAAAAGAATGTTAAGCTTGTATATAATATCATTTCCAGTGCACCGAAGTCGATGATTTGCATTATCATCGTTCATTAAAATCTTCAATTCAACTATGTGGAAACCTTTTCATTTAAACCGGGAACTTGCTTGAGGAAGCTTGAGGAAGCTGTTGTATAGCGAAATTTAATATCAATTTTCATCAAGTAGGTATCGACCACCTCCATTCATAATTTGGAAACCTATGCAAAACATTGCCTGCTCTCACCCCGAGTTCCCCCAAACATAAATTTGGAATCACATAATGCATTTTCGTTGTAACATTTGTTTACCTTTTTCTAACCAAACTTCCATTCCCACTACATAATTCACAATTAGTATACAAATTCCAGAGTGGAGTGAACACAGAGTAGAACAGGCAATTTTTGCTTGGGTTGTTTGCTCGGTCTGAGAGCTGGAAGCCAAATTTAACTGACGGGTGGAATGGAGATTTGAATTCGAAAATTAGTGGAAAAGAGTACTAGGAAAAAAAGAGGGGCTGAATAGATCACGCTATTGAGGTTTAAATTAAATGATATTGACAACGAAGGAATCTCATAATGAGACTGAGTTAGATTAAATGAAATAGAATTCAGTAATGATAAGAATAGAGGTTTCTAACATAAAATAACCCGAAAATGTATTCATTTATTTTTTTAACTATTTCAATTTTTTTGGTTTGATTTTTTATTCTCTGAATAACTCTTCTCGGTAAAATTTTGTTTTGATCTCATAAGTTCCACTTACATTTTTTCGACATTTTAAATAATTCAGTCTGTTAACATAAAGAGTTTTATCTACACCCGTACTCTAATAATACACTTATATGCCCACAACCCGTTTTATAATGAAATCCATTACGATACAGATTTTCAACCAATAGAAACCCATTATTTTTCAATCAAGCATGATGTGCAAGCTTTGCATTTTGACGTTTGTCAAGTCAAAATCAGTAGGTATTGAATTTTTGAAGAATTTAGTCAATTTTCGATAATCGAATGAAAATGTCTTTTAGCAGTGATATAGAAGAATTACCAGCGACTCCTCCACATATGTCTTCGACAAGAAAAAAATACAATTGAAAAGATTATATTAGATTAGAATCGTCCGGGTTCAAAGCCTGACCTCGACAGAGATTTTTCTCCTTTTTTTTATTTTCATTCCTCATTGTTGTATTTTTCGTGGTTATACCAATAATTATAATTTTGTAGAATTTTTCAAAAAATACGATTGATTACCTACTATTATTGTGTTCGATATAAATATCTAATGATATTTTCAGTTCTTCATTATTTATTGGGTGTAGACGAGATAGCGTATGCAACTCTCATGTACTGGTTATTAATACACTCGCATAAACCATACGAAACTCACCTTCGACTCGTTTCGTATCCCGGTTTATGCTCATGTATTAATAACCATCATTACACGATCGTTGCATAATATACTATTTTTTATATGTATGATTGAGTTAGTTGTCATAGACAACGGACTTTTTATTAGTGTACCAGGAAACGTTTGCATTGCCTTCAAATAATCTGAGAGAATGAAAGAAATCATTATTTGAATTGATCTGACCGATACTTGAGAATCTACATTTAACAAAAAATATCACAGTTTATTGTTCAATTTCCATTGTGAACCCATTGCTAGTAATAATCGTACAGAAAACTGATAATTTTTGTTACAATATTATGTGTGTGATAGTACGAGTACTACGGACAGTGCAGGGATTAGAAATATTATCAAACAAAATCCGTGAGTGTTGCTCGAATATTTATATCTATCATACAACTAAAGTATGCATACTATTTATTTGCAATAAAAAAATTATCACGTAATATAAAATATGAATTGTATTGAATTGATATGAATGAACTCTTAACTCTCATCCCTCGACACATTCGAATTTCTAAAATCTCGAATTGAAATGATATAATAATGATTTTTTTAATGAAACCGGAGTTCAGTCATATACTATATTCCACTGAACTGAAAGTAGGTGTGTCTTCTAACCATTCAAGAGCTAACAACCCAACAATTTCCCCTCTTCCCATGCAAATAATCACATCATGTTTTCCTTTTAGTCCAAGTTATCGATTTGTTATTCCAGTTTGTATTATGAACCTAAAACAACAGTTCGATGTGAATGGAAATTGAATTATAATATTACCATAATATACTTCAATAATATTTGTGTAAATTGTACAAGATCGTGTAGCGAGGAGTTGCATAAGAACCATATCCATAATACATGACCTCATAGCAAGAGGTCTGACTAAATTATCTCTTATATTCGCACGCAATGAATATTTATATTACCATCAGAGGTTCCATCGCGCATTTCGTTTCCTGAAAACAATAATTTCATAGTAATGATTGAACATTGAACCATTAATGTAAAGAACGCCCATTTTTTTGGAGATAATTCTGTTCGGTCACAAGAAGCTTCAAGCCTGCCTTTTGTGAAAAACCCGGCACTACTTTCCGGTATGGTATAGCTGTAGGAGGTAACTATTTCCTGAGACAATATTACCGAATGTTCAACTTTGTTGCATTCACAGATGAGATGAGTGTCATCAATTGAGGAAACTAAGTAATTTTGGAGTTAGTGGTTGACAAGGGAAAACACAACAATAACATTACATATGCTTCGCCCATAAATGTTGAGTTCTAGAGATGAAAGTAATTGGAAATAAAGCGAGCTATAGACTCACAGTGTAGCAAATATCAGAAAGTCGTTTTCAGTTGCTGCATATTGACCCATTTCATGACACTGTCGAGGTCTAGGAAAGGTTCATCCAGACATCGGTCTTTCGCTTCGACTAGATATGCTTCCCTTAAATTTTTGTCTTCCTCGCAAACCATTTTGACTTCACTTTGACTGAAATATATCGTCTTTCTAGAATGAATAAAGATCCAATTCACGGTTTCAAGAAGATATCATTCGCAGAAGAAAATTGATGACCATCGGTCATGTCATTAAATATTTACATTGGCCAGGGAAGTGTTTGCATGGTATCACCTTGTACATTTCAAAGTCATATAGTATAATATAAAGGAGCTTTTGGCACTTTTTGTTAATCTGACACTTGATACGAATAGATGATTGGCCTACCTAGTTGAAATATTTACCAATACCATGTCATTTCAGGAACTCAGGCAAGATATGTTTATAGAAATATATATGGAATGAACGTTGAGAATATTCATTATTTTTGAATAGCTCTTTACAGGATTGCAACGTGTTCTTGTGTGTCTTGAATCGGATTTTTTTATATTATAAATAGATATCGAACTTCGCTATAGTTTTCTCAACCTTTTTCCACTAGGACATTGTCTACTAATTCGATGCATCAGAGAAAAATCTCGAGTTAGCATATCAGAACTAGCGTAGCGCTAAGTTCAATGATATGATTATGAAAAACAGCTTTCCTGTTTCCTTTTGTTAGCCTCAGTTACCACTATACTAATTCATAATACGATAAAACTTTGAAATCCTAATAAATTGCAAGAAATATTTACTTGTTACTTCCAGCTTCTACTGATTCTTTTCATTCCATTGTTCATCACAATATTTCTTCGTGAAGTTTGCCATAATTATTCCATGGAAATTCAGGTATTGTTTTCCAGAGAATGGGAAAATAAAAGCCGATTCAGAAAATAGAAAAAAAAACCTTGACAAAAGGTTATGGCTTACCAAAAATGCATTAAACAAGTCATCCTTTGAGACCCATCGTAAGTTCCTTTGAATGCCAATAATGGCCAGGTACATACTCCAAGTATAATGTAAATATAAATCTCTTATATTCATAATCAACATTCACTTCACCGAGTTTACGAGTTTTGATGCTACATACAGGGGTCACCATTAAAACGAAAAAACAGACGGAATCTCTGATTCCACGTTCGTTTAAAAAAATCTTTCGTACACGTTATTACATTGGGGAAGGGGGGGTTTTTAGCACTGCAATTGCAACCTTCTAGGAAGTGTGGGGTAAACCCTTACTGTTCCAAATGAAACAACGGATCTAGTGATACCTCTTTCAAAATGATATTCAATTGTCTTTCAAATGACATCTCATTCGAAAAATTAGATCAGATAGTTTCTGAGATGAGTTGTAATGGTTTTTTTAATTTAATTATTTGACTAACAAAATACTGATGAAGAAATGCAATACACAATGTTACGAACGAATTGTACCAGAATGCCGGCTGATAACACCAGACATGTTACAGGCATTTCGTGGAAAATTTGAATAACACCTATATCGTTGCATGGAAATCGGTGGTGGTCATTTTGAACATCTTCGAAAATAATTACGTACGTTTTGTTTTACATTCCATCATTAATGAAATAACTAGATTAGGAAAACACCCGAAAAGCTTGCCGAAAAACCACTAACGAGTCAGTTAGAAGAGCGTACCATGGCGGGTTTTCGTCGTACAAGCGAGCCAAGAATTCGTCTGATTAGAGTGGGATTCAATGAAATTCTTTCAATGGATAATATATTCTTATGTCTTGGTATTCACTAACAGGATTCATAAAGAATTTGCATGGAGATCTGTCATGTGCATATCTATGTACATTCTTATTCTCACTGGGTAGGTAGCAGGTACTATCTTCTGAACTCACTAGAGAGACACGAGTCTCATTTCTGTTCGAATTTTTTTTGCAATTGTCAATAGTCAATGAATTCACTGGGTATATTGTTCGATTCCGTAATTGACAAACTTCTAGCATGAATGGAATTTAAATTGGTTCTCTTTGCCTTATACAAATATTGACTTCCAGATTTGCAGACTCGCTGGCTTCAATAGGAATTGAGTTTCATTTTCATCAACACGAATGAATTGTTGAGTTTGCGATCCCTGCAATGTTATCAATAGGAGGGTATAAAAACGATATAATTTACCATCACTGAGCAAACATTCTCGTTAAATTCTTCGATGAACTTAAACTCATCAAATAGGTTTGTTTACTCTTTCCTAATATTATAATAATGAAATATGAAGCGTTGAATGAAAGTAAAAATGAATTGAAAAAAATGAAAAATGGAAACCACCGCGATAGTTAAGTGATAAAATGAGCTCGTCCTCCATATCACATTGGCTTGTATTATTAATTTTCGGAACAGATTTATTTGTATAGAGTGAGTAAAAAATGAATTCATTCATCCACTGTCCTATATGTATATGTATATTTTAAATATAATGCACACTTAATCGATTGGTCTGAGATGTCTATTGGTATTTACCCCTGTTACTTTGTGTTTCCACATATCTATTTACCGAATTAGCTACACACCGAGTAAAATTGTTGGTCCAAAGCGCAAAAGATGTTGAAATAATTTCGAAATTTGGAATATTATCGAGTAGAATTACTGAAAACATAAACCAAACTGTTACCGAAACGCATGATCATGGTGAATATGTACTCAGCATCAATTTTATTTAGTAATTCACTACAAAGCATTGAAGAATATCAATATTTGTTGCAAATTAGAGGGTATATCTAAACATCAAAGAAATTTTACTTAACAACAGATTTGTACATGAGAAAAACGAATAATTAATCGATATCAGATGGTAACATATATACATGTTGAAAACGAATAAAAATGTTTGAAAGTGAGCAATCTATCACATAAAATCAAGGTCAGTAGTATTGAGATCGATGAATTCTTGGGACGAAACTGAACACTGTTACAATAAAAAATGTTTGATTGTTGATTTGAATAAACTCACTCAACTACTGAATATATGAGGGATTATTTTTTTGTGACGTTTGCAGTAGAATCTACTAGGACACAGTGAGCAGCTGCTGCGGGTGAATTATCAATGAGTTTCAGATATATTCGGATAACTTTTCATTGTAGTAGAAATTATTTTTGAGTGACTACAGCCGCCCTGAACTAGTATTCCACAAGTAATGGCACCATGAAAATGGACATGATAAGATGATTTGAGCACGTGAGAGCGGTCTCCTACTGACATGATTTGCTATTGTAAAGGAAGTTCACAACATATAAACCTTCAGTTTGGATGTATTAGATACGAATTAACATCATTCAATGTGATATAATAATTATCTCCTTCGTACCCACATTACACCTTGCTCAGAGCGAGGAATTCATGTTCCATTCACTGAACCAAAAATGAAAAATCTATGTGTACTGCCCTTGGGATTCGAACCGATGATAGGTTGGCATGGAAGAGTAACATCGTTGAATACCGTATCCACAATTTTTATGTTTCGCATTGTTTTGGCTCACCAGTAGAAAGGTCCATAAAAGTCAGACGTGTAAAATTGGGAGTTCCCGAGATTAAATCCAACGGCGAGTAAAGTAATGCTGGGTATTAGGTACATGAAACTGCAATGAAATATATAGTGAAATATTTCTTTATTACTTTAGGCGACCGCAGAGTCGGATATCAGCTTCTCTCTCCGTTCTTATGGGGGACAACCAACTGGATCAAGCTTTCAAGATGATTTTATTCATAGTGTAGTGTAATATTTTTTGAGTAGATTTTTCCATAAGCCAGTGTACTGCTAACAGCAATCTTCAAATTCGAAACTTGTGCGAACTGAGAGGTTTTATATTTCAATGTGCGATTATTAGTTTAGACAACTGATGGACGTACTTACCCATCAATCATAAGACTTGGAATTGACATTTTTCCTCAAAAATCCGTTGGCTCAATTTATTTAATCTTCTTCGAGGTTAAACTCAGTTTCATTATAGAGTTTTGGTGAAATGGGAACATTGAATTTTTTGAAACTTTCCAGAAAATCATGACTCCGAGAGACTCTGCTATTGACTTGAAACCTACCAGTTTTCCATTGGTACATTTGGACCTACGCAACTTACATGACTAGCTTAGAGCTAGTAGCGAGACATGCGCAGGTTACTCATGAAATCCGTAATCTGACCGCAAATTTAAAAAAAATAATCAAACTATCCTCAATCCACAACTGGCTTTCAAAATATTTTGTCCAATACATCGTATCGTTAAAGCAGTAACATGCCTTCTTTTTAAATATATTATGTCCATGTTCATCGATGATTATGATTGAGATATCATTAGATTTAGAATGACATCTAGACACTCTAGTCCCCCTCAAAAAAAAAAACAAAAAAATTGCAAATGTTCCATTGCTCAGTACTGAACAATAATATTAAGGAATAGTTTTTTCAATCACGTATTCTGGAAAAAAAGTTCACTTTTTGATTGCTACTAAAATTTTTGTCATGAACGGATGAATTTTCGCACAATATTTTTGAAATCGTAGAAAAATACAAAAACCACCATGTCTCCGAAGGATTTTTTTCATTCTCGATAGAGAATTGAATATTCACGTTTCAATTTTTAATAACTTGTTTATTTAATGTACCAAAACAGTTATTCATATAGTCTTACATAATTGAAAAATAAAAGAATTGGAATATTTGAAAATCAAATTATAGCTCTACATGAACTTTTGTGTACATATCTTAAATTGTTTTGCAGCTCTCCACAGAGTCTCAATAAGTGAAAAAACTAAGAATCTGTTTGAAAAATCTGGTATTTCTAAATGGTCGAATTGAAAAGGCTTTTATTGTTCGAAAGTATAACTAATGAATTGCGAGTTATTTTTCTTCATAGATCATTGGGAATACTTTTCGAGATATTTGCGAAAAAAACGAAACTCGTTTTTGTTCATTAAAATGTTCATAACTTTTGCAATTTTTTGAGCTGGACATATTTTTCAGAACCTCAACCATAATCTTCGGTGAAGGTGTCCAGGAAATCGTTGAAAAAGAAATTGTTGCTTGGACTATTGGAACTGAAACAACACATATAGTTTGAAATTACAGTTGGACAAATTCACCACTTTCGTGAATTGAACTCACAAGTCGCAATTCACGCAAAAAAATGAATTGAAAATTTATCAGATAAAATGAATTGGAGCCACAAGCTAGCTTGTGAATTGTTACTCTATCTCATCAATTCATTTTGCAAATTTCAAAACGAAACATTGATCGGTTTCCTTGCCAGAGTTCAAAATGGGTTTTTCCGTTAATCAGCTGACGCTCTCACCTCTCCATGCAAGAATGGAAAAAATACATCTGTAGTAAAATTGCACCTTTTTCTAAAAAAAGATATTCGAAGAAATATATGTCGTCTTCTTCAAATATTCCCCAGATAAGAAATAATGATATCTATGGAAAATATATAATATTCATATTCGATATCTCGTTTTTTTGTAACAACAATTTTTCCTCTGATCAATCAAACCTTAATTTCATTATACCAAAATATTCATTTCAACATTTTGTATGGATTTGATTCCCTTACTTGATTTGGTTCTCAGCAACAGTTTTCAATAGATTTAATAGTAATAATAATAATAATAATAATAATAATAATGGCGTATGACGCAGTTCAGGCTCTTTCTGGGAGAGAGGGAGGTGACAGATCCTTTGCCCCCTCTGGGAAGCATGAACAGCGCATACACAAGATGGAGGCTAAGATCAAGTCGGCGAGACAACACGCGTCTCGTATCCAATGTGTGATGGACTACTTAGCGGCTAATAGACCATTTACGCACGCAGTGCGGCAAATCGCTGCAAAACTGCGGATATCTCATCACACATTGAATCGAGGAGTGCTGCTCACCATCAAGCAGCATTGCCTTGAGAGGATACGAATGGTGGTGACTGCAAAAAAGTCACTAGTGAGGCAGGCGAGGGCTTCCTCAGAGAACAAACAGTTCCGCGAGAAACCCTCTCGCCTATTCCAATTGCCTCCGCGTGTTGTGGATAATCCGCCGGCCGTTGATCGGGTGGAATCCTTCTGGAAAGGTATCTACGAGCATCCGCAACCACTCAACCGAGACACTCCAGCCCTGACGCAGTTTGAAGCTTTCTGTAGAAGGCTTCAACAGCCTGAGCCCGAAATACTGCGTCAACCGATAACCACGGATGAAGTTCGGAGAGCCCTTGAGGGTTCGAAGAACTTTGCTGCTCCAGGCCCTGATGGCCTCAATAACTATTGGTGGAAAAAGTTACCGAGCACCCACCACTATTTGGCCAGAATATTCAGTTCTTGGCTGAGCAGAGAGCAGCTGATTCCGGAATGGTTTGTCGAGGGGCGAACCGTGCTAATCCCGAAGAACGGAGATTTGTCGGATCCTAAGAATTACAGACCGATAGCATGCTTGAATACGTGTTACAAGATGTTTACACGCATCTTGTATATGCGTACTCTCCAAGCAGTTGACCCGGTGTTCGAACGGATATATGAGCAAAAAGGGTCGAAGAGGGGTTCCGCGGGCTGTAAGGAGAACCTGCTGATCGATAGATGTATCACGCAGGACTCCGTGCAGTATAAGCGGAATCTTTCTATGGTCTGGATCGACTATCGCAAGGCATTCGACACAACATCACATGAGTTGTTGTTGTACTTACTCGAGTGCCTTGCGGTACCCGATCAAATAGTGAGATGCATCGAACAACTGATGCCGCTCTGGAGGACCCGCTTCACCATAACATCAGGTGAAAGCAGGATCCAAACAGAGCCGGTCATCATAAGAAGGAGTGTTTTTCAGGGAGATTCCCTCAGCCCTCTCTTCTGCATCTCACTAATGCCATTGTCCGTTGCGCTCAGGAAAACCCGGGGATATAACTGCTGCACCCCTGGAAACCGGGGGCATAAGGTCACCCATCTTTTTTATATGGATGACCTCAAGCTCTATGCCTCTGGAGAAAGGGACCTTCAGCAATCCCTCATGCATGGTCCGAGATCATGAACATGCAGGAGTCGGAGCCTTTTTGTACAAGGCAGCAAGGCGCGCTGCTAATGAACTTGGTATAGTCTTCGACACCGAGCGGGTAAACCAACTCTCTGTCACCGAGTTGGAGCCCGCACGGAGAAAAGCTCACATCAAGGCTGCAGAGAATGCTAAAATGCTGCAGCTGCATACAGACAAGCCCATGCATGGAGTCTTCTTTAAGAACATCGAGGACCATGGCTTGTCTGTTAAGCTGACATTTGCCTTCCTCAAGTCAGGTGAGCTGAAGTGGGAGACTGAAGGGTTCATCATGGCGTGCCAAGACGGTGTCTTCAATACCCTTGTCTATCGGAGCCGCGTGATGGGTATAGAGGTCCCTGATACTAGATGCAGGGCCTGCCGACAGGCGACCGAGACTTTGATGCATTTGCTGTCATGCAGTTTATGCGGTCTCGGCCTATATCCATCGCCATAACGCGGCCTTACGAGTGCTGTACTATTTTCTTCGGCACTCGTATGAAATAGACAGGACACCGGTACTGCCTTATGCTCCAGGGGATATCGAGTCCGTTGTGGAGAATGAAAGGTGTCGAATTTTTTGGAACTTTTCATTCCCCACCCTCAGGCAAATACAAGCCAATAAGCCTGATATAGTCCTCTTCGACCACCGAAGTAAGACGATATTCGTTATTGAGTTTTCGGCCCCTGCCGAAACGAATATCGTCCGAAAAGAGGAGGAACAACGGATTTACCAGGATTTACTTTACGAACTCCGCAGGCTCCACCCGGACTATTCTGTCAAGTTAGTGGTTCTGATCATAGGTGTTCTCGGTGGTTCCAGACCAACGCTACTCTCGGAGCTCAAGATCATACCGGCATGCCGTAATGCGGCAGAGATCTTGGCCGGCCGCATGCAGAAGGCCGTCATTCTCGGTTCGTTGCGTCTGCTCAGGACCCATGATTCTCGGAGCCAGTGACCACTTACCCCGCGGTGAGGGGAGTGGTCATTGGTTAATTATATTAGCGCGTCCACCCACTGGGTCGGAGCAGTGGGAAGTACGGACCCGACTAGATCTGTTTTGACGAACATATAATAATAATAATGGAAGTCCGAACCATTACCATTCAGCCAGGAACATTGTCAACCACATTCAAGCAAATACAATATTCTATTGGCATATTCGTGGAAAAAATTACACAATGATTTTTTGGCAATTTGTTTCGTCGATGATACTCGAGTCACGAACTCACTAACTTGAATTGAAACCGCTAAAAAAGAATTCAATTCATTTCAAATGAATTCAATTCTGTCTCTGTTTGAAATAGATCGACTTGTAAGCGTAACCCATTCAATGAAAACGGTATATTCAAGCAATGCTTCATGTAACGAATTTTCACACCGCAATATGCCCACAAAATCATATTCTGTCATGGCAAATTGGCGCGCTGCTGAACTGTATTTTCACATATCGATATCCACACATTTTCTCTGTTTGTATTCGACGATACGTATTCCATAGATGAAGTCAATAATGCACTTCTGCAAACACTCGCAGCAATATCATTACATGCGGCCCGTTGATCCTCGAAGTTCATTCCATATTGCGATATAGTTTTATTGCCGATACACGTGTCTAAATGTGAATCGATCCAGAGCAGAAAAAAGACAACCTCAACTCGTTCAGAAAATTAGTCCGTACTTTTTTCCCAAATGAGTATATGTAATGTTCAAGGCATAGCAATAGCCACAAAATAAACTTTTATTCGTAATATATAAAGAGCTGCAACAGTAGTCGGAAATCCGGGATGTTTCCGTCACTAGAATTTTCCAGGCCTTTGGGGATTTCTGTTTTCCCAAATCAGATCTGTGGGCGAACTGGGGCAAGTTCGTCACGTGACTTTTTCGGCGTAGACTGGAGAGATTACAAATGATTCAATGAAAAAATGCACCTTCAATATCTCAATTTGTTATTGATGTGAATATGAGTTATATGCTGAACTAATATACGATCGTTTTGAGGTATAATGAATCAATAACAATTCGGATATTTTTTAGAAAACGGATAGTAACTGTTAAAACTCAAATAAGCCACAAACCAACCAATCACAATCGTCTTGCCTGAATTGTTTTCCCTGCAGTATTGCCAGTTTCTACTGATTTTACGAATTTTCACCACATGTGTTATGTTTACGTCTTTGTCTGATTTTCTGATCAATGTATCAGGTATTTTTGGTCCTGGAATCACTTCATAAACAAGAACGATGTGAACGTTGAAATTTCGGTATTTTATAGAGTGCTAGTTACATATAACTACCCATCTTCCTAGCGCCATATCAAATTTTGATTGAGAAGACAGACAATTAACTTGAAAATTCTCTAATTCATCTGTTTTTCAACTGGTTTTCATTTAGATTTAAATTTTTGCAATTTCCACTTCCTTCACATAACAAAACAGTTGTACTCTGACCTCGAAAATCTTCACAGACCATTATTCATGCCTTAGTGTCTACCTAGCGGAACCTGCTAAATCTAGAAATCAAGAGAGAGAAGTAAGCTCTGTTCAGATTCATTCTGTTTTTTATCAGTTTATGCAGAATTGGTTCTTTCGAAATCAATAATCGACTTCTAGATATCGATTTTATCCCAGCATCAGTAATCTCGTTCCTATTATACTTTTGAACTCACCGAACGTGTATGAGAGTAATTGAAAGTTGTACTCTTAATTTTTTTTATAATTTTGTGTTATAATGACTTTTTAACATACTTGTAATTAGAAAATGACATGATGGCATCTCATAGAACATTGAACATTAAATTCAGAATAAAGAGATGATAGATATTATACCATATGTATTGCTGCAAAGTTTGTCCTAAGTAACCGTCTTGTGCGGTTCGAAATTTATGACCTCTATAGAGAATCTTTATGTGTAATGTTGTCGTTTTATCTACGCTTGTACACAAAGGGGAGCTGGCCCTTGGCCTTGACTGCGACCTTTTCGGACTTATTGTACTGCTCCTTGGTTATTAGAGCTCATTGTCTAGCTCGATCTCTTTGATGAGCCTCTGGTTTCTCTTTCCCGCATCTCGCATGTATCAACCTTGCTATCGCTTCTCATTCACAGTGCACATGTAGTGCGGTTTCAGAACAGAACAGAACCTGCATTGGGGTTCTTCTGTCGGACCCATGTTGCTCATTTGTTTTCAGAGCCGGCTATACCCCGTCAATAGATCCACAACTACCCTTACAAACCTCATTTAATCGCCCAGATCATTCGGCTTGTGAGAGTTGCAGATCGTAAGGGGACGAAAGTTGATTCATACAAAAACCACACCTTACATTTCTGACAAAAGATTTGAAACCGGATGAATTATCGAATTGTATATTTGAAGAATTTAAATATTGTGAGTCTAAGCGAACAGTATCATTTTTCTCAGAAGAAACCAATCTCAGAGAATGTGCCTTGGTAGTTCGCTGGTGTCTGATTATTCCATCGTCTAATAGAACTAATGGAAACATTTCAACATCCTAAGTAACTGACGCCCCAATTCTCCTCTTTAGAACTAATGCAGCATATTCCTCCAAAATATGCGACAGCGGATTATCTCAAGAACTTTCTCTGTTTACATTCCTGGCGCAATTCAGAACACTTTGTAAAGTTTTGAGGAATTCGTAATACTCGTATGAAAGATTCCAGCAGCTGTTCTGTGAAAGGAGGGACTGACGTGACTTTGACTCAGAAAAATAGTAGATTAATTAGACCCGCATTCTATATAAATTAATTTTCATGTTATCTATGTTACTCAAAATATGTTCAAATTCAGTAAATCAATAGCTGGATGCTATCCGGCATGGGCGTCAATGCTACCGAAGAAAACGTATTTGTGTGAATCTTACTGTTCTTCAAACGTATAAAATATATATAAAAACGATTTGGGTTTTAGTTGACGGACTTCGTTATTTACCCTAGGTGCATTCTATCTTCACGTAATATTTATTCTAAATATCTCTGAATTTTAAAATGGAGTGCATTGTTTGAAATAATATGAGAGATTGGCAGTGAACGCTCATCCCAGAAGCCGTGATAGATTTTTCTCGATTCTCTATGGATCTTGGTTTAACCCATTCGAACTTTCAGATGGTGATCATGAGGAGTGAAATCGTCGCATCACGATGTTCCAAATATCAATCCTAAACTTGAGTATTGTTTCGGACTTCCATTGCCCATATTATAAAATCTATTGAAACCTTTCACAAAGCAAGAAAGACAAAAAACTTGTAAAAATACAAATCGATTGAGGATTTTTTGTTCAAAAATGTAAAATGAAAGGTTTGATTGATCAAATAAAATAATAAGCAATGAAATTTCAAAACATCAGTTCCGAAATAATGCACAATGAAAATTATGAAAAAAGTAAGTTATCAAATTCACACAACAATGGCATGAGAGTTTGAAAGTTTACAAAGTTTCGACTTACATTTTTCGAGTGTCTTCAAGGAATTTTGATAATGGGTTCGATACGCTATGAACCCTCGTACTAGTTTGCTAATTGACTTGAAGTCAATGTGAAAAATTTTCTTTACGTAGCTTAGCACACCATGATAAAATTTCCAATTGTAGACCAAAAGATTAAATTGAAGATGAAATATGTTTTTGTTACAGTTCCGCCTTCGACACTGTGACGAAAACCAAAGTAGCGATAAAGAAAATTTCGCCGTTTGAACACCAAACCTATTGCCAAAGGACGCTCAGGGAAATTAAAATACTCACCCGGTTCAAACATGAAAATGTAAGTACTTGAGTTTTATTTCGCCGTTTTTTCCGAAATATATTCAGTATTCAACTCTTCTAGCCAATTTTGATTGACCGTAAAAATGTCGTAATTCAATGCTTTGGAACACTGAAGTTTTTCACTATATTCCCTTCCTTGTCGATCACTCTCAATAGTACGATCAGAAGGAAGAGATGCAAGAGACAGAACTGTTCTTGAATACCGTTGCGCCCCGGGTCGACTTACTGATTTTCTGGTAGTGCATGTGTTGTTTCAATTGTAGGAGACCCTCAGAAAAATTTACAATACTACCAAGTCAGTTGGTGTATTTAGGTACACATAATTGCTAAAATGTGTATCTAGATCTAAAATTTTGTTGTTTATCGAACTCAGAGATGACCAGAACATTTTTTTTATTGAATCGTTTGTAACCACTACAACGTAAGCGCCTTTTTCACACGGCAACAACCGAACAATAAGAATTACAGCCTCAGTTTTCCTGACGGTGTGCCCTGCTACTTATCACTCCACCCCCACATCTAAACTATTTATACCAACTCAGAACAGCGGGTGAATATCTAATAATTTACTCGTAATGTGACTGATGCGAATGTTTCGTTATTTATTGACGCACCTACCGTTTTATGGAGAGTATTGCGATCCTAAACTGTGTATATTATTATGAACTGTTCATTTTTTCTCGAATTATTTTCAAAGAATAGTGGATAAAGAGCATTTCATGTGTGCATGTATGAAATGTAAAGATATGTCTACTTTATACTTGCACGCCATTTTGGGTGAAATAAGAATGTGAGAGTAGAAGGTGCATTGAAAAACAAGTTTTTCTTGACTTTCCATTTGGAAAATATCTCTCTGACTTCAAAGAAGTGTTCAAGTTGTAGATCTAGAAAATATCTACCTTTTAAAAATGTCGTTACTCTTTATCTTCGTTAGTTTTCCAGCGATTTTGATTTATAACAATTTGATAAGAAAAATAATCCATTTGAAATGTATATGGTTTGGAACAGTTGACTTCTAATATATCACGAGAAATTGCCAATTTGAAAAAAGGGTCCTTCTGAATAAGAAAAAACACGAAATTACTTAGCAAATTGTAATGTTCGCCTACCAAAAAAAATTAAAGGTAAATTGCTTTCTATGAAAAATACTTACCTGTCGATGACGTTTCGGAAACTGAATCCGTATCCGTCTACATATCGCTCTTGATACGAATTTTCAATTTCAGAAAGTTTGCTTCTTTCGTCATAAAAATCTTGAATAATTTTTTCAGAACAGTCTCAACTGCCTATACAATAGATTTTCTGACAACTGTCAGAAAATAAACTACTTTCCTATCCGATACCACGAAAGGGGTCGAATTATATCGGATCGATGCCAGTGCAGTGCAGGGTTTTTAACAGAAGAAATTCCCTCATGCTTCTGGTGATACAAATGATTGTCTCTTGTTGGGACAGGCACATTTGCAGACCGGTGTCGGGTTTATTGGCCACTCGTATGTGCAAGGTGGTTTCCACCAACAGCTCGGATGTCGTTGGTTTTCCATAATAACTTTTTTCCTTCACTGGTATCATACCTCGGAAAAGTCTAAAGCTAACAACAAGCAAATGAGCCGTCATCGCGCCATCTACCCATTGACGAGGCGACTAGAAGCAAACCCTGTTCACATTCTTCTCGTGAAAGGAAAACCTAAAAATTCGACATAGTTGGCGAGCGTACTCGAAGACGATAAATGAAGTCATATTAAGTCTAGTCTCTATAGTATACACTAAGTTTAGGTCTGACATCGGTCGGATATAATTCAATGTCCTGGTATTAGCCACGGGAGTAGTTGTTTTCTGACAGGTGTTAGTCCATAAACTTACTACGTAGGTTGTTAAAAGTGGTCTGAACGAATTGGTCAAAATGTATGTGTCAATGTTGAACGTAACGTATGTTTGTTTTGATCGTTCTATCATTATACCCGTTGTGTCTTTTCATTATCATTTTTTTGGTAGGCACATTCAAATGGTGCGACGCGACGGGTTGCTGACTAATTTTGTGTTTTCATCATTCAGAAGGAGCATTTTCCTTTCGTGCACTAACTTCAGAAAAACCCAACCGCACATTTTCACTTAGTGCAAATTTAGCTTCAGACAACGCTGAGTAGGAGACATATGTACGTATTGTACGGAAATCTCTGAAAATTCAATTTTGCACTAAAAATCAAGCAATCCAGATTTCGCTACTTTCTACTTTAACTTTTACAGGTATAAGTAAACATACCAGTTTTTCTAGGCATCTTAGTCAAAATCCTACAAAAACTACGAATAGAGAATTCACCATCACGTAAAATAACTATCAATCAGTATCAACCTCTAAAGGGGAAAAAGTGAAATTTAGGGCTTGTTCCATTGGGACCTACCACGATTTGGTATAACACTTTTTTCCTGAGTTATTTTCATAAGAGCTGTTATTTCGAAACCTGACTCCATTTTTCATCTCCTAAAACCACAACAGGGGGCCGAAATGGGCTAAAATGACACTCGTAAATCTACGATCATTCCCTTCAGTTTATACCTCACGAACTATTTCATTTAATATTTCTCGTAGTCGAATTCAATAATAAGGCGACTATCCCAAAAATCGTCCACCCCTCCTTTTTTTCCAACATAAAGATCAAACCAACATTCCATGGAAACTGGACAGTTTGAGTAGAAAACCTAATATTCTGTCGAATGCGTTTATACTCACGCCACCTAATGCTTGGCCCATTGCTCACCCGAGTATGTGTAAAAGTCGATGTCGGTTTTTATATTATTGGCATCAGTGACTCAGAAACATACGAAAAATGATAATGCCGTATCTACATTTTCTTTTTTTTACAGATAATCGATATCAGAGATATTTTACGAGCAGTGCGAATAGATCAAATGAAAGATGTTTACATCGTTCAATGTTTAATGGAAACGGACCTGTATAAACTGCTAAAAACACAGGTGAGTTCACCTATCATACTATAGTAAAGAAATTATTCGTCGGGTGCAGGAAACAGTTGCCATTTAACGTTTTCAGAAATTGTAGGCAAGTTTCGTAAAAATATTGGGCTTGCAGCATCGATATATCATTGATATTGTCGTTATACATTACATTTGTTCAGTTTTGATTTGATTGAAAATTTTATTTGCTAATGGGTACATTTCTGGAACATCCTGAGGAATAAAATCCTAATCTTAGTTATTCTTTGAAAGTAAATTCCCAAGAGAAAATGCTCTCCAGACAAACAACCGAAAGGTGGAGAGACTGTACGCCATAATTCCCGAAGTAATTGTGATTTGGTGGCGAGATCCATTTTTATTATAAGTTGGTTTGTTTCGAACGATTCAAGCATCATTCAGAGATATAGTTAGTCAATTATATAAAAGAGATGGGATGAAATCAAAGGATGCAGTCTTGCCAGGATCACCCTGGGCGACACTAGGAGCTGTAGCCGAAGAAATATTTGGCAATGACCAGGAAGAACCTACGTTCAACAGTGGGATTTCTGAATGGCCACTGTCAACTAAGGAAACTAAGGACACACCTTTATGCAGGATGTGTGAACAGGAAGATGAAACTGTCAGGCATGTCTTATGCGATATGCGACTGTCCAGAGTTATCATCAATCAGAGTGTTTGTTCGGTGAGTCTTGGCCTACAACTGCCGATATAAAGGAGATGTCTCTTGTTCACCTGGAAAGGACAGGATGAATGATGACCTAGGAGGTCGCCTCCTCAGGAGGATGTACAGATAAGATAAGATAATCTTTATTGAAAATAGGTAACCCTAATATAATATGAACAATAATAGTAAGTACATTAACATATAAATAAATGACTATAAAATACAAACATATGCTAAAATAATTTTTTTTTAAATGTTATGAAAAACCTTTATGCTATCTTATGGTTTGAATATGTTCCATTAACTGTTTTTTAAAAATTCTCAACGATGGACTAGATTTAACTATGGATGGTAATTCATTGTATGCATCAAAGCCTTTAAAATACAAAGAATTCATAGAACTTCTCTTATTCGTTCTACATACATGCAAATTAGAATTGTTTCTTGTGGCATAATTATGAATATCTAAATTCAGATTGATAAATTCACAGAAGTATGGAGGTGAAAAGTTATTGAGTATTTTATAAATAAAAATCATTGTCACATGTGGTATAACTGCTGTGGACCTACACTTACCCTTCCTACTCTACAGATACAGTAAACCATAAGAAAGTATCATTTGCAGAGATGGATACTACGGGTAGATGACACTAGTAATTTCGTTCCGAAGTCATGTCTTTTCTTTCGTTTTTCTTACAGACGTCTTTGTCTGAATCACAAATTTTCTTGATAACTTCTACATAACGCCAAAGGATGGCAATTAATTCAGAAACAGAAATAATTTTTTTAGCAGTGTCGTATATCATTCATGTTTTGAAGATTATTTTAATGCCTAAACTTCCATTACTTCCATGAACTTCTATCGTCAACTCTATTTTGAACCTTCCTCATCTTTCTTTCAACTCAACATTTCAGACAAAACTCTGCACCTAGTAGTAGTAGTAGTAGTAAATGTGGTTTATGGTATTATTTATTTATTACTTACTCCCTACGCCATACCTCAGGAGCAGCATGGTTATCTGCCAACACGACAGAGAAATTCTTACAAAGGAAATTCTGCACCTATTTTACTCATCAGAGAAGGAAACTTTGCCGTGCAATGTCTAGTAAACGAAAATATCGACATTATACTGTAGATGGCGTAACAAAACGCTTCAATTCTTATTTACTCAGTCATTGACTAACTATATCTCTATGAAAAAAGATTTAGTGTGGAAAATCCTTCATCAGCTCATTGATGATACAGTATTCTGCATTTGTAGTGTCTACAGCATCTAATCCATCTAATCCTGTATCTGTATCTGTAGAGTAGGGAGGGTGAGTATAGACCCACAGCACTTAGGCCACAATATGGCCCATTGTACATCCTCCCAAGGAGTCGCCCTCCTAGGACATTGTCCATCCTGCCTTATCCAGGAAGGAGGACAGGTCACCAGGGGACATCTCCTTAATATCGGCAGGTGTAGGCCAAGACTCACCGAACACACACTCTCTTATCGACGATAGCTCCAGACATTCGCATAAGACATGCCTGACAGTTTCATCTTCCTGTTCACACATCCTGCATAGAGGTGTGTCCACTAGCCCCATAATATGGAGGTGTTTCCTTAGTTGACAGTGTCCAGTCAGAAATCCCACTGTTAAACGTAGGTTCTTCCTGGTCATCGCCAAATATTTATTTGGATCCAGCTTCTCAGGGTCGCCCAGGGTGATCCTGGCAAAACTGCATCCTTTGGTTTCATCCCATCTTTTGAGGGTTTGAGTATGGGTGTAACGTTTGGCTAGTTCCGCAATTGTCGAAGTCGTCAAGCCATGGGTGTCACCTGGTCCCAAAATGTTCATTCCAGCCGCCATCCTGGCCAAAGAGTCAGCAATGCGGTTACCTTTGCTCCTGTCGTGCCCTTTCACCCACCTTAGTACGATATTATTATCTACCGAGGCGTTAGCTAAATCTTGATGGCACTCTAGTGCTAACCCTGAGATAATACGTTGTCTATTCAAGGTTAGTAGGGCTTGTCTACTGTCAGTGTAGATTATTATGTCTTTGCCAGAAATTCCTTTTCTGGTTAGCTCTTTTGTGGCGATTGAGATACCAGCCAGTTCTGTTTGAACCACGCTGGTATTTTTTCCCATTCCCCACTTAATCCTTAGGCTAAGTGATCTAGAGTAAACTCCACATCCTGATCCTTCTTTGGTTTTTGAGCCGTCTGTGTATATGCGTATTGCATTTGCAGCATCCGCCTCAGTGTTCTGTTTTATTTGTATTTTGTAGGGTTTATTAAACACAAACCTGGGTTCAATTGCGTCACTGGCTGCCTGTAGCAGAGGCACCGCAGTGAGTGCCTCCCTCCACAGGCCCCGCCTCAGTTGACCCATTCCTACCTCGGGGTTTACACCAGCCGTGCGCAATCGTAGCATGGCCATTAGCGCAACCTCCTTGACGTGCAGGTCCAGAGGTGTCAGACCAGTAACTAATTCCATCGCTGCGGTTGGTGTTGTTCTCATGGCTCCTGTGATGTTCAGACAAGCCATTCGCTGTATTTGGTATAGTTTTTGGATGGCCGTTGCTTGTAGAGTTTTTGGTCCCCATGCAATGGCTCCGTACGTTAGCATAGGTCTTATTATTGCAGTGTAGATCCAGGTGACCACACGGGGCGAGAGGCCCCATGTGCGTCCCACTGTCCTCCGACACTGCTCATAGGCCACATATGCTCTTTTTGCTCTGCTCTGAATGTGCGAGTTCCATGTTAACTTCCTGTCGAGGGTAATACCGAGGTATTTCACCTCTTCAGAGAAGTTTAGTTTGCTTTTGAAGATTTCGGGGGGTTTCAAGCCCGATAAGCTTCTTTTCCTAGTGAAAAGGACCATCTCCGTCTTCTTGGGATTGATCGACAGTGAGTGTTCTTTACACCATGTTTCTATTAATTTGAGACCATCCTGCGCTCTATCGCACAGTGTGTTCACAAATTTGCCGGTCTGCAGAATAACTATGTCATCTGCATATGCAATTGTGTAGAAACCATTACTGTTGAGGCGATTTATCAGGGTATCCAGGACTATGTTCCAAAGAAGGGGTGATAAGACCCCTCCCTGCGGACATCCCCTCATGACCAGTCCTCTCACAGTAATGTCTTCTACATTTATACTTATTGCTCTACTAGAGAGCATCTTGAGTATCCACTCTCCTACTACCAGGGGTATATTCCTGGAGTTAAGTTGCTGGGTGATTGTTGGGAAGGTCGTTTTATCGAACGCTCCTTCGATATCTATGAATATACCCAGGGTGGATTCTTTATTATCCAATGATCTCTCGATTCTGCCAACCACTTGGTGAAGGGCCGAATCAGTGGACCTTCCCGGAGTATATGCATGCTGATATGGATGAAGTGGATTGTGAACTAAGACTTCATCTCTTATAAACCGCTCGCACAGCCTCTCCATTGTTTTCAAAAAGAACGATGTGAGACTAATTGGTCGGAATGCTTTTGGTAAGGTGTAGTCCATCCTTCCTGGTTTGGGTATAAACACCACTCGTACTTCTCTCCACTTAATGGGAACATACCTCAGAGCTAATGAGGCTCTGAATATTCCGACCAGGTGCGGCATGAGAATATCCAGTCCCCATTGTAGTAGGGCTGGTCTTATACCGTCAGGTCCTGGTGCTTTGAAGGGGGAAAAGCCCGATATGGCCCACCTTATCTTGTCCTCATCAATTATAGTGCTAGCAAATTGCCAGTCGTATTGTGAGGGTGTTATTGGTACTTCCGTCCGGTTCGTCGTTCCTGGGAAGACAGAACCTGGGAAGTGAGTTTCCATAAGAATCTCGGCGCTTTCTCGGAGGTTGGCGGCCTTGTCGCCATTTTCCCTCGTCAGGATGCCGATACTCTTATGGTGGTCGCTTGAGAGTGCCTTCTGTAGCCTCGAGACTTGCGGGAAATCTTCGATTGCCTCACAATAGGCTCTCCAGGCTTCTCTTTGCTTTTGTCTGCAGACTTTTTTGAACTCTCTGAGGTTGGCTTTATATATTCCCCAGTCCTCTTCGAGTTTTGATTGTTTTGCTTTGTTAAAGGACGTTCTCGCTGTCTTTCTGAGGTGTTCCAGTTCAGGGCACCACCATTTATTGGTTGTGCCTTCTGTCTGTACCATCCTCATCGGACAGGATTCCTTATAGGCAATGTCTATTTTGTTTTGGATAGATAACGTGTACCTTTCCAATTCTTCACTATTGCCAGGAGTCAGGGCCTCTGTCTCCCGCAGAGCTCCTTTTAAGAGTCGATTGTATAGAGCTACATCCGTCCTCTTCGGGTCGCGGGATTTCACAGTGGTCCTGAGATCCTGGTTTACCGTAAAAGTCAACCAGCGATGGTCTGACATAGAAATATGATCAGACACTTGCCAGTCTTGAATTTTATTTGATATCATGGCTGTCGCCAGCGTAAGATCTATTAATGTTTGGCTACGGGCGTTAATGAATGTCGGCTCCGTGCCTCTATTCAAGATTGCTAGGTCTTTCTTAATTATGTATTCGTAAAGAGACTTACCTCGGGCGTTGATATCCTTGCTGCCCCAGCCCAGGTGGTGAGAGTTTGAGTCGCAGCCCAAAATCAACTCCATTCTCTGGTTTAGGCAGTGGTCCACTAGCACTTCCATCTCTCTTGTGGGTGGTAGAGTGGCTGCATCTGAGGGGAGGTACACCGATGCGAGTATCAACGCCGTATATTTGCCCTTTCCGTCTGGACATTCCACTTCAACCGCAGTTAGGTCTGAGGTGCAGAATTGTGCCATCAGAGAGGCTCTGTATTTCCTGGGAGCGTAAACGGCTGTCCTGGGTTGTTGATTGCTTGGTGAGCTAAAAATTTGGCCAGTCAAGTTACCGAAACCAGTAATTCTGGTCTTAATTATCCAGGGTTCCTGGATCAAAGCTATTGCATCCTCCAACACATCAAGGCGGCGACATAGTGTTGCCGTAGCCGCCCTGCTGTGTTGGAGGTTGCATTGTATTAATTTTATCTTTTTTCCGACGTCCTTGAAGAGGTCGTTCGGGTTAAGACTATTCTAGGTCCATTTGCTCCCCCGGTAGGGGACCATCTAATCCTGTTGAATAGTTGGGATCAACAGCCGCCACAGGAATTTAGCGCAATACTTTTTGATATTTACTATCAGGGAAGGTCATTTGAATTATTAGTATCAGCAATCCTCTCAGTCATACCAGTTATCAAAAAGTCGTGCATACACTCGGTTTGAAACTTGATTTGAATAATAATAATATATTATTTTTTATATAAGTGTTTCTGTATTTTGTACTAAATTTTTCTTGTCTGCTTCCTAATAAAATACATTCCTTTCTTGAATTATTTCAATTTCCATCTAATTCTTCAATTCATTTCAATTTTCAGTTTAGTTGTTCGATAGGTTTTGTCAATAGAATTTCGAATCAATACCAAGCAATAATGCAACATGTGGACAACATTCGGACGAAGGAATAAACATCTAACTCAGCAATGTATTATTTTCATTTTCAAGAAGTTTCTTCCATAATCGAGAACTAAATTCTGACGTTACATTTCAGGAATGCAATAAGATTGTAATGTTGGTCTTTTATCTGAACCTTTATTGCGTTCATCGTCGTTTTTATCCTGTCGTAAAAACCATGGCAGATATGTACCGTTAAGAAAAGACATTATAAGGAAACTCTTACTGCCGTCTCGACTTTTTAGGTGGATAACAACTAGATGATGCTCAATAACCGCGTTTTAGTATCACTTTCCCGCAAACAAGCTGGAATAAGGAAGTTTAACTATCTTAGGACTTAGGAAACAAATATATAATGCGAATTTCAGCACAGCTATAGTGTTCAAATCGAAATTGGTGTTCAGTTCCCACTGGAAACATCTATAGCAAGCAGTTATCTTATATTGAATAAATAGCCCTTAGAAGGATACTATCGACTTGTGGGTTTTATCTTTTCGTCAAATTAGTCAGATGATAGGTGAAACTTGAAGCTGGTTTATGAAAAAGTAAGATAAATTAAGAAACAAAAGATAATAGAGCAAGAATCAAATCAATAATGTACCCGTTTATGAAAAAATAATGTGGAACCTGAGAAATGTTTTTCGACCGATTGGTCATCATTGAAGTAATTTTTACGGTGACAGTATCTTTATTTGTTGTGTGTACAGCACGATTCTCGAATGACAAATCGGTAGAAGAAATGAAAGTATTTCAAAAATGTGGTTCAAAAAAAAGTTCGGTTATGATTGAGAGTTGAAGTGACGTATCTACGCATTATCAAAAAGATTCACGAAATAAGGTGAAATAACCAGTTGAAAGTTGACCAACTTCAAGCTTCATATATGAACGGTCTGCCCTAAATGTGTATACTTATCCAACTTTCTTATTCTATTTTGTTTCATATTCTGTCTTACATTTTTTCCCCTCCTTAATTCTCCAGCTACTATGAGCGAATTTCATCTCACAAATCTGTGTGATCAGTTCTTCCAGAAAAAACTATTCAAGATGTCTTTGTCATGGAATAGTAGAAATGGGTTGTCGATAAGTCTTACAGTTTACAGACTCTAAAAAATGCTGGTTGTGTTCCGCAAGAATCAGTTCTATCTATTACTCTTCATATGAAAGGTGTTCATTGTTTTGCAGACAATGAATACTCTTTCTCATCCAGTTCCCCAACTTTTGCTCACAAATGTGACGAGTAAGGATTGTGGACTTGTTGAATGCTTGAGAGATTCAAGATAAGGGTTTCAATAATGAATTCAATTGCCTACTACTCTATCTGTCCTTACAAGTAGCGAAACTCTGAGGAGAAACAACTTGAGGTTTCCAAACGAGTTTACCGAAAGGTTCTTTCATTTTCCAACTTGAAATATATGATATCTAGTCACTTCTTGATGTTTTCTAATCTATACACATCTTGATCTTTTGTAATCTATATTCGACCTGTCTTAGGTAAGAAGAAGAATGCATTAATTTCTTACTTTAACAAGTTTAATTCGAAGGCTTTTCTATCAGAGTTCATCTTGATTTTTCACGTCACTGAGCGTGACGTCATCGATAATGTTTGCCAATTGAAATGATGTCCATGCAATACTTCATCTGAAAAATCTTTCATTTATTAATGAAGCCTAATCAACAATTTTGGGTGATTGATGGTCGCGAATTGAAAAAAATAATAAATAAAAAAGATAACCCTTCAAATGTTCAGTTGGCTATGTGTTACTCCAAATGAAATGTTGGTTTCTTCAACTTGCATTTCAATAAACTCATCTCTGATCCTACTTCCAGCATGTCGAATAATTTCGGTGTTGCCGTGCTCACATTCTTCAGATGAAAAATCTATCAAAGAAGCAGCATCCCAATTCTATTGGGATAATTATATTATATCGATTTTGTAGTATTCACAGATAGGCGAGAATTATCAGCTGAAATACTTGAAACTTTCACTTTGCTGTTGAGTACTCAACAAGCATATTTTCACCAGTTTCGAGACCACAATTCCACATTTATTGATATGGCTGATTGATAAACCTTTGAAATACTGATTCGCATGGTTTTTGTTGCTTGCCCAATCGAACAACTGCTCTTTCACCCGTACCGGCGAATAACATTACCTATGTGGAGCAAACGCATTCCCATCAATTCCATTTCCGAATCGGAAATTGATTCTTGGTGGTCCTTCGGGATTTGAGCCCACGCCCAATGAATCTCTTTACCGCTCGATTCCCAACAATTTTGCTACTGATTTTTTATCATTTTTTGGATAATGGGATACGGATTCATAATGAATTTGTTTTCGAAATCGTCCTACATTGCTCCCAAGTTTAGAAATAGTTCACTTCTGCTAACTCTCATACCTATGAATATAATTTTTCATTAAATGTAATTACGACAAAATATCTTTCGCCACACTTTCTGTGAGTTTATTACGGTGATGAAAAGTCTAATGGATCAGATATTGAGAAAGTTTCTGTCTGCGAAACTTTGGTTACTAACTTTATATTTGATACTTTGCTAACTTCAAGTTCCAACATTACCTCAATGACCTCTTTATTTTGCACATAGTTAAAATAATTGAGTTTATCTACATCCGTACTCTAATAATACACTTATATGCCCACAACCCGTTTTATAATGAAATCCATTACGATACAGATTTTCAACCAGTAGAAACCCATTATTTTTCAATCAGGCATGATGTGCATGCTCTGCATTTGACGTTTGTCAAGTCAAATTCGGTATAGGTATTGAATTTTTGAAGAATATAGCCACTCGATAATAATAACAAAATGTCTGATACCAGCGATATGGGAGAATCACCTTCACCGACAGAAATATAGTTAGAATGATTAAATTTTCCATTTGACAAATGCATCATTTAATTCTTTATTTTTTCAACCAAATTTTGTGACCTCTCCGTAGGCGAGCGGTCTGAGGCGCAGAGTTCAGTTGGACTAGTTGGGAGAGACGTGGGTTTGATTCCGGCCTTGAGTAATATTTGTTTTTAATTTCTGATTTTCTCTTCATTTCTCATCGTTTTATTTCTCGAAGTAATAGCATAAATTACGATTTTGTAGAATTTTTCAAATAAATTCGTTGATTAGTGTTATTGTGTGCAATAAAGATGTAAATATAATATTTGTAGTTCTTAACTACTTATCGGGTGTAGATAAAATAGCGTATGCAACTCTCATGTAATGGTTATTACATGATCGTTGCATAATATACTATTTTCATCGACTCATATTATCTTATTAATTATCACATTCGATCGTGGAGACCACTTGGGAACCTATTCCAAGATTATTGCTTTCATTCAGTGCAATGGTAGGCAATCACGGACGAATTGATTTTTTGACCCGTTGTGTTATGTGAGTTGTCTGTATTATTCTACTCGACGAAATAATTTATACTGTTGTGCTAAAATCTTTCGAGAGATGTTTTATAATAATTGGTTCTTTATGTTGATTGAAACAATATTTACTGAAAAACAAAAAATGGCTTATATCATACACATCAAAAAAGTCAGGTAACAGAGGTCAGGCTGCAACTGCAGAAAACGGTCTTGCACGGGCTTTTCACAAAACGTCTGTGAAAGTATTAACAAAAAACAAAATATTAAAGCGCCAGTAACATTTTGCCATTTATTTCAACGGATAATATCAGGGAACAAAAAATGTTTAAGTTGCAATTTTTCATATTCACTTGACTTATTGAAACGTTTTGTAGAGATTAATTCCCCTCACACCAACCTGATACTGTTTGCACTCGATGCTCGTTTCGCTAACAAGGTTAGCATCTCCAGGAGAAGAAAATTGGTAACCCTACAGTTTTTTATATTATTTCAAAAGGTAATTATCGTGTTTTTGCTTGAATTTCTCGAGATGTAACAAGTAGTAGTATAAGATTAGTCTGAATTGATACTCAGTTCAAAATATGCAATCAATTTTCAAAAAGATTGTATTTTTATTGTACCTATTCTATACCTAATTCCATCGACTTCGATCGAAATCTTTCTGCAATTAGGCTTGTTACTAACTCTCTTCCCCCCGACAGCCATGAAACGTGGTAGTTTCTCGAGAAAAAATGTATGCCCCACTGGGGGATCGACCCAGGATCTCTCTGCCATGAGCCGGGTACACAACCACTTGCACAACTTCCTCGTCGCAAAGAGTGGATTTAACGGTTTGTACATGTTTGCTCCCCAAATGCTATAGACGATGCAATTTCGAACAATACCATTTTCAAAACTTATTATACCTGAAAGTTCAATCAGCAGTGCTCTTTTCGAACCTTTTTTTCGTGTACAGGTGTAAAAATGAAAGTTCTAATAGATAGAAGTGGTATCGGTTCGGACTTCCATTTTCTACATTATGAACTCCGTTGAAACCTGTTACTAAGCAGAAAAGACAAAGAAAAAAAATACAAAGTGAATATGGCAAACGAATCCAAAAAGAAAAGATTGAAATAGATTTTTTGAAGCAATTTGAAGTATCGAATATGAAATAGCTGAATCAAAACATTCTGAAATGAATAATTATATTGAGTAATGAGCATATGTTGAATCCAAGTTTCAAGTTGAGTGTACTCACGACGTTTCGATCGCTGATATCCGCAATCGTCTTCGGGTTATGTCCAAAATCATTGAGTTGGATGAAAGAGAAAGTCCGGACCTTACCTTCTACGATCTTTTTGTGAAGTAATTCATTTTTCCATTCGATCTTGTATTAGTGAAACCCATCATTATTCAAAGTTAGCTGAAAGCTTCTTGATCGTACGTAGGTGAATGTGCCGCCCTCTTAGTAGGGTGAATTACGGCGAATATCTCGATTGTCGAAGCGTGAACAGGATCTATTTTGTGATTTAATAACGTGTCAATCCAGTTGACAAATGAAAAATTTTCGAATAATGAAAATTTACTTCTACAAGCAGTTAGGTTTCCAACCTGTTTACGAAAAAGTACACAGATAACACATTCATCTGGTTTGAAGAGAAATATTTAATTTTGAAATGATGTTCGATCATTTTACTGATATGTCTAGAAATGTGTTCAAACTGCTCAACCTCTGAAGGATATAATTCTGCTAGGTGAATAGCGTTGTTTGTATTTTTTTTACTTACTAACCTGACTTTGAAAATTGCTTGCAGAAACCGAACGATACTTCCTTACAACAATTCAATTTACTCTGAATGGCAATAGGCACTGGGAAAATTATTTTTCTCGTGGTTTTTCTCGTGGTTGGACGTTCCAAGATATGGTATTTTTCTCACAGATAGATCAATATACAATACATTCACTTCTTGCGACCATCTCCTTGCGCCCTCCGGATGACTCCAGACAGTTTGGGGGGATGGGAGGGGGAAGGTAGCGGATCACCCTTCCATCCGGGAATGTTGGGGCGATCCGCCTATCCCACATGCGCACTCACGGCCGCCGGCACGACAGTGGAGAGCATGCCTGCTGATGTTGACAGGTCTCTCTGGTCAAACACTCCTCGGGATTGTCGGCAGATAAAATGCAGAAACGTGTCTCCTACCCTGATTGGTTTATACACGTATTTAGAGGATTCAACAATGAGGCAATTCCATATATATGATTGTGATGATCTGAGTCATGCCGTGGATCGCCAGAAAAGCATGAAAAACTGGCTCATGATAATTGATGTTAGGTTAGTCGTTGGTCATACCTCCTCGTGGAAGAGGTCCAGCGCCTCATATATCAGCCCATGTTTCCTGGGCTGATTATGATGAGCTCTAATGCCCGTAATACCTCTGGTCAAAGGGCTTTTTGGCAAGAAAAACTTATAGAACGAGTAGGAGGTCCGTCTGACGTAGTCCGTAATCGTCTCTATGCAAGCCGTTTCGAGCAAATCCTCAATGCGAATGTATCGATCACTATTAGTGATGATACGGAGGACTTTGTTCTGCATTCTCTCAAGTCTCAACATAGGAGTCTTTTTGAGACTACAGAACACCGGACAAGCGTACAACATAGCCGGCCTAATTACTTGTTTGTAAATAAGCAGCTTGTTGTCCACATCGAGCTTT
This sequence comes from Zygogramma bicolorata, assembly GCA_032362365.1. NCBI lineage: Eukaryota > Metazoa > Arthropoda > Insecta > Coleoptera > Chrysomelidae > Zygogramma > Zygogramma bicolorata. The sequence goes on along the minus strand of JAVJAQ010003246.1, from coordinate 39,972 downwards.
GAATTCCGTGCAATGAGCGGATACATACGTTTGACCGCAGCACCCGCTCTTTGAATTGCTAAGCCGATGTGCCTGCGTAAATTCAGGCGCTTATCTAAATCGACTCCCAGGTATCTTGCGCTTTCCTGTTCATCAATGCGATTTCCACCGACGCGCAACTTCTCAAAGATCTTCGAGTTCTTGAATTTCTTCGAGAAATTAACGAGTTCGGTTTTAGCCGCATTCACCTTGATCTTATTATTCTCCATATACGGCACGAGAAACCGGTCCAAATGGATTTGGATCTGGCGGTTCGCGATCTCACTGGAGAACGAATGTGCGTAGATGGCGGTGTCGTCCGCATACATCGCGACATTCGTTCCCCTGAACCTCGGTAAGTCATGCGTATACAGCGAATATAGATGTGGGGACAAACAGGATCCCTGCGGGACACCTGCTTCGGTCCTGAAGACGCTGGAAACGCTCTCATTTATTCTCACCCTAAAGGACCTATTGATTAGGTAGCTGTCGATCAGCTTTACGATGTGTAACGGCATGCCTGCGCTCCACATCTTATTGACCAATCCTTCGATCCAGACCCTGTCGAACGCCTTTTCGACGTCCAACAGGACCATGACGGTATTTTTGTTGTGATGGAAGGATTCCCTTACCCCGTGAACAATCCGGACTACCTGGGAAGTGGTATTTCTACCCTTCCGGAAGCCGAACTGCTCCTCGGGGATCAGGTGCATCCTTCCTTCAATCCTGTTGAGCCTGCTCAGGATGATTTTGTCAACCACCTTGGCCACGACGCTAAGTAGGGAAATGGGTCTGTAGCTCTCCACCGCAGACTTCGGCTTCCCAGTTTTACGTATGGGGATTATCTCCGCGACCTTCAGACAGCCTGGATAGTACTGGTGCTTCAGGATACCGTTAATGATATGAACCAGCTGGACAAGGGCCTTCCGCGGTAGATTCCGCAGTAAGGTTGCACTAATCTTGTCCTCTCCAGGGGCTTTTCTCAGAGGCATACGTTTTATAACCTCCAGGACCTCCTCATGATCGGTGAACAACCGTACGAGGGTATCCTCGTCGATTGCCACCGGGTTCATGTTTCGGAGGTCCCGGGCTCTTGCAGTAATGCCTCTCTGGAGGTCGTTGGCGTCTGGATCTGTTCTGTTTACACTCTGGAAATATTCGCCCAGCAACTCAGCCTTGGCTCGGTCCGACACCGCCCGCGCATTCCCCCTCTCCAATGTGGGGATGGGTTCGAACCGTTTATCAATTCTCTTCGCCATCCTCCACAGAGAGTTGTCCTGCGCGGTCAGCGCGGCAATTTTGTCTGCCCAACGTTTGTTGGTGAACTCACGCAGTCTGGTGTTGACTGCTCTAGACAATCTGAGCAGTTCAGCTTTTCGGGCGGGGTCCCTGGTGCTTTGCCACCTCTGCCTCGCCCGATTTCTCTCACGAATGAGTTCACCAACATCCGCCGGGAGGACATCCTTACCGTCCCTGACCTCGACCAACCTGGTTGTGCGATTTCTAGCAATCTGAGTATTCTTGATAAAAGCGGCTGTCCTGTCGTCCAGGTCTTCCCTTGATATTTGTGGTGTGATTTGGGTTAAAGTGTTCAATATTCTTCTGAACTCCGGCCAGTCTGTCGTCGAGTAGTCGAACATACGTTTAACCACCCGACGACATTCCCTCCGTAGCTCAAAGAGCACGGGGAGGTGGTCGGAGCTCAGTTCCTGGACGACGGTCAGCTCACTTATGTCTCTTACGTTTTTATTAAGAACCAGGTCGATCGTGGTCGGTGTCGTTCCGTTCCAAGGCTGGTATGTATGCTCGTCTGGATATTCGATGACCATATTGTTGTCGGACGAATACTCCCAGAGCGTTCTGCCATTTCTGTTAGACTGATTAGTGCAACCCCACTCCGGTCTCCTCGCATTAAGGTCCCCGACCAGCAACACCTTCTGTCCAGTACTAAACAGGCTGTCCAGGTCGCGATCGATAAACCTGTTGCTTGGCGGGTTGTATATCGCATATACACAAGTGCCATCTTCCAGCTTTACGCCAATGTGCTCTATGGTACTGTTCGTTTGTGGCAACTGTGTATATGGGATATGCCTCCTCACCAGGATCGCTACACCCCCACTCCTCGCCGCGTTTGGTCTATCCTGCCGGATGGTGACAAAACCCCTGAGGCTAAGCCGATGTTCGGGTCTCAACTTCGTCTCGGAAAGAAACATTAAATCAATATTGTGGGTGTCAATGAAATTAATAACACTAGGGATTTTGTTATTAATTCCATTTACATTCAGCATGCATGCCTTTACTGGCATTTAGAAACTCAGGCCCTGGAACATCTTCGGGAGGTTGAGTATGACCTGCAACCTCGCCAATTGGCAATCCCCGGCCTGCCTCAGACCATCTATCATGATGTCAAGAGCCTTGCTCAGATCCTCCAAATTAGTCAGTTGTTCTAACGTTCTGCATTTATCGCTAACGTCCTTTAGAGCGCCGACCGTCACTGCCGCCCCGGCCCCCGGAGTGCCTTGCGGTCGGATGGTGCTTTGGTTGTTGGGGGTGGTGGGAGGACCGACAATTTGTTCTCTTCTGCCACTTCCCCGTGATGCGTCGTTGACGTCCGACTGGGCGTTTTCTCTTTTTCTTTTTTCCCAAACATTCTCCTTAGGAGGAGGTGCTGGAGTGAATTTTGGTTTTTTATTAGCATTCTCACTATTTTTCCTATCCTCAATACCCTTAATTCTGTTGATATAGAATCTGCAATCAATTGAGTTAGCCGGGTGCGCTTCGGAGCAGTTGGCGCAGGTCGCAGGGACTTCGAGAGTCTTCCTGCAATCCCGCGTCCAATGCTCCTTGGCGCACTTTAGGCATTTGACCGCTCTGTTACAATTTGAAGTCGCATGCCCCCACTGTTGACACCTGTGGCACTGGATTACCTCCCGCTCGCGCTTGCGCAACTCCCAGGTAATCCTGGTTTGGAGTATGGCGCTTACGTGCTTACGGAGGTAAGCCAGTGTGTATCTTTTAGGAGTGACCACCATGTATAGAGGTCTGATCGTGGATCTGAGGCGGTAGATCGAACTTACGGCGACGTCGTGGACGTCTTTCAGTTCCTTTTTAATTTCTTCCACCTCAGGCTCAAAATCTAGGCCTCTAACCACGAAGGCATGAGTTTTGTCGCCGGGGAGAGTATAAGTGTGATACTCGACTTTCGCAGCTTTGAACGAGGCGGTCATTTTCTTGTGATCCTCCTCGCTCTCAGTGTGGAAGATCGTTGCGTCCCTTTTAAAGGACACCTCGATCTTCCCCTGCATATCTTTCTCAACATTCATCCTCTCCTCGCGGCCCCAGCTCATCACCCCCTTAAGAACAATGGGGGGCATGCGCTTCGCCTTACTGGACTTCTGGATGCTCTGTTTCGTAGAGATTTGCCCGTCGGACTCCAACAGCGCATCATCTGGGGTTGTAGCTTCCTCCTCTACTTCCAGAGTTTGGAATCTATTGTCGGTCTGGATGGGTGGCTGTTCTGGAGCCCTCCTCCCAGGTAGCGATGGAAAATCTTCCTTCTTCTTCTTCTTCTTCTCTTTCTTCTCTTTAGGAGTAGCTTTCACGTTTGATTTCCCATTTAGTTTGTCCTTTAGTTCCTCTACGGTACTTTGTAGAACTTGAATTGTTTGTAGAGCCTTTTTGAGTTGCTCTTCGAGCGTTTCTTTCCCTTCCGGAACTTCTTGTTTTGACTCTCCTTCCTCCTTCCTAGGGGTTTGGTTTTTCTTCTTCGCCCTGGATTTGTTCTTAACCAGGGTAAAACCCTCAGCGTCCACCTCTGGCGTGCTTGGGGCTGGGCGAGTTGGCGTAAAAATGTGGAACGCTTCACGATTTTGCGTGTCATCCTTGCGCAGGGGCCATGCTAATCTTCTCTGTATCGTTCCAATTTTAGTATATGTACCGCCGAAGCGAGTACTCACAGATAGAGGTGCTTCCTGAGACAACATTCAAAAGTTTTCAAGTGAATGCGAATTCATATCTCCTTTCGATCAATTGCTTCTGTAAAATAATTTCCTTCAAGATCACATACCTACTCACAATTTCATTTTTCCACCCAACTGAATCCCTGGGATTGAATCGAAGGAAGGCAGAAAACAGTATGAATAAGATATGCATATGTACTTCGGAGTTTTGAATCCAAGAGAATAATTCAACTTCTCTGCCGCAATATATATTGTTTTTCGCAGTTTCGGTATTTATAACATTGAAACAATTCTTTGAACCACAATGTCGTTTATAAAAAATTCTATTGAAAACCTCTGAAGAAACAGAATGTTGTATTCATTTTTGAGTAGAACTCGTATAATGTCCAAAATACTGAGTCCTTCATTCACAGCATTTGGCTATATTCTGATATAACCAAGAAGACGGCTGATAGATAATGAACATAATGTTGCCAATACGACTGTGTTAGGTTGAAATCGATGACTCCTTTATTCTCCAACCTCTAACGTATAACGGAGGCTATCTTCTAACATTATCACACAGAAAGTTCAATATATCTAAATATATCTAAATCTAGAATATTATAGCCACTAAAAATGAAGACATTGCTATGATTTTACGTATTTCTATAACACACAATTAAAATGCAAATACTCCCCACTTTTAGTGATAACGTCACCCCTCACGCTTGTCGCTGTTATTACTTAGAAACGGCGCGCAATGGTGTTAAAAGCAATTAAACGGACGATTTATGAATGACTTGTTACCTCAATTTATTTTAAGTGTTCTGTTATGTCTCGATTAACTTCCAAGCTTCCTCTTGTTATTCCATTAATACAATTTTCCGCAAGCATAACATTAAATTTTTTATGTCGAAATAAACAGCTTGAGCAATAGTTACTCGTAAAAACATCAATCCTCTTGGAAAATTCCCTGTGTCCTTATAGTTATTGCAATGAAAGGGAGTTCGTTATAACTACAAACTGAAAACGTAAATGTGCCGATTCAATTACTGATTTTGTGTTCTGACCGACGATTAATGGATAAATTATCATTTTCCAATAACGTTTCATTTTTGGAACTTCAATCACGTTTAAATTATTTCCATGTGTACTGATTATCCACTGGGGAAACTGCAAATACCCAATACATAAATTCAATATAGAACTGAATATATTATTCACACTTCAATACCAACAGGATATATTATTTCATATTTGAAATGGATAATCTTACCGCAGTCGCAATATATTATTGTTGATGACAGACAGAGTAGTCGTGAAGAGATCCCTCTCGCTTAACGATATTTTGTAAAACATGTTCTGAAAATATACCGTTTTCAAAATAGGTGCTGAAATGAAACAATTAATGAAACTACGAAAATTTTTTTATTGTAAAAAAATATGTTTCTACCACCATCCACTAGCTTCCAGTAGAGGTAGCCGATTACCTTTTCCTGTCATGTTTTCATTCAAAAATAACTCTCTAACAAAGCATAATCATTAATACTATCCAGTTACTGATTCCACCACAATATCCTCGTCAACCCGAAAACAATATATCAAAGTTCAAAGAGAATCCCTCAAGTTGGAAATCCGTTGGTGTTCTTTGACACAGAACAAAGTTAGGGACATTCAGTCGCGGAACTTGGCGAAACTATGTTGAGTGAATGTTGCAAACACTTCTGTTTGTATCACATTTTCATTCAAAATTCCATTCATCTAAAGAAAAATACGAGAGAAATTCATCATTTTGAATGCAGTTAATATGTTATACAATTGCAACCGATTTCAATTTTTATTCAGAAAAAGTAGTATTTCTGATGAGTATATGTAGTTTCGTTAACTCTTTATGGTATTTTCTTCATCCAATTCTGATTGTTCAATGCCTATATGGCCGATGGAATATTGGTTGATCTAATTTCAAGGGATGTGGCTGATCGAAATGCTAATGACAGAGATTTCTCTATTATTATTATTCTCGAAACTGACTCGAGCATGGGAGTCGAACAACAAAAACATCTCGCACACGTATCGATTCCCGAAAAAGCTATATATGTCATAACTTCTGTTATTTGAAAATAATTTGCAAGCTGTTAAGGCTCAGATACGACCTGTCTTGGAATATAGTTCTCATGTATGGAGCTCGGCAACAAAAATATTCATTGAAGCTTCTTGATTCTATTCAGAGAAAGGCAATCCGTCTTGTTGGTGATTCTTCGCTCACAGACTCGCTTACTTCATTGGAGCATCGTAGGAGGATCGGAGACTTGTCTCTCTTCTATTGATATTTTCACGGTCGGTGCTCTTCTGAGTTGTTATCAATCGTTCCACCCTTGGTAATATCTACACGGATGACCCGACGAGTACAGAATTCCCACCCCTCTGTTGAGAGCTTGAAGACATGTCGAACCCCTTTTGCTCAGGCATATTTTTTTCAATAGAACAGCTGAACTTTGAGTCCTTGCCGAGGGAGGTTTTTCCTGAGGCTCACAAACTTCAAAAATTCAAAGTGAATGTTAATTCGTATCTCCTGTCCCTTGATTCACGTGGTACCTATTGACGTATGCCTTCTGAGTGGTGATTTTATCTCATATCTCACCAATGAGAGCGCTTTGGCATGTGATTCAACACCCTAAGCACCATATCGGCAGGGGTATAGCTGCTAGCTATTTTTTGCTATTTTACGTTTTCTGAAGGAGTTTTTGTTTTTTTTTTTATATCGTGTCAATTTTTATATTTCTTATTTTTAACGAACAATTTTGTTTTGTTCTAAAATGAACATAATGAACTTTCAGTTTCAATTGAAGTTATGATTTGCCTGGTTGTATCCTATGGAGTTTTCTATTAAAATATTCATACGATGATAGTTCGGATAGTAAAGAGAAACCAGATATAATTTCCATTCCTATACTTGCATAGAAATCGGTATTCTCTTCGGCTATTCCTTAGATATAATGCAATTTTTTTCATACATTCGACCATCAGTTATTCTTGCGGGCTCTTAGGCTGTTATTCTTTGGAATTCTGAAAAGATGAAATAGAAATGGGTGGCGTCCCCCTACGAACACCAACCCTTAGAATTCTAAACTTCAGCAAGCAATGGATAACCGAAGCCCGTGTGATTTTACTCTTCTGTTTTAGAAATTCATATCCACAAAATTCAATAGGTATGGTAGCAAAACACGTTGGTATTACTGATGGATCTCAATTCATCAATTTTGTTCAGTGATATTAGACCAAGTGAATTCATACTTATATTATATGTACTTCTTACACAAATTTTCTTTCAATGAGAGATTGGACAGATAGGCGAAGGAGTTTGGCATAAAATACCATAAATATCATTTACTGCAACTGTACATGTAATAATGGAAAGTGTAATGATCAATTCGCTACGGCCATTCTCCATTGAAAAGAAATTGGCTAAAGTACCACAGTTGCATTTTATGAGATGAAGACAATAAACCTCCCTTCCTTGAACTGAAAAGTTTATGTTGTTTTCGTTACAATTGAGACGTTTCAAATGCAAATACTAAATGTAAGGTACTTTTTCATCGTTTAACTCCAAATCAATTTGAAAGGGAAGAACTACTTTTATTAAAATTAGTTTCAATCTTATTTTAAACGAACACTCTCAGACAGCATTTATTTATCACGCACAGATGGTTCATTCGTACACAAAAGGCCAGTAATGGTTCTAACTACTCTCCTGTCTTTATGGTTCACTAGTCCTTGAATCTTAGAAGTCACTTTTTCGCGTTCTTACTCGAGTTATTACCAGAATCTAGAAATATATCTAGCATTCTATTCGTACTTATAAATTAGTATATTTTTTATTTTCTCTGTGTCCTCTTTTGATAGTGACGTGATTATCTATTGTGTTTCATTCAGGTCGCATTTAGGCCACCAAAGGATTTCAACTGTAACTGTAACATTTCTATTCAATTTTTCCCCTAAGAACACGCTCAGTCTCCCATATGGCAGAACTAAGTATGCTTCTATGTACCAAAACCACATATCTTGCTCTGAATTATTATTTTATGCTGTTACCCTTACTCGTTCAATGAAAAAAAACAATGAGAATTTCGTCAAGACTCAAGAATCAGTATACTCTGAGGAAAGTCGTGTTATTGTTCCCAGTGAAAACAATAACAATATCAGTTGCTCTAACAAGCTCGTTCTGGACGAAGCATCCTCGTTTCAAACAAAATGGACCTTCAGCCAAATATTCCGTTGATGCAAAATAAAGGACATTTCCTTGTATTTGATGATGCATTGAATAATTTTATTAATTGTTTTCATCAAAAAATACCCAGCGGAGAAGTTCGACAGTGATTAAGAAATGAAAAAAGAAATATAAGGTCCTCACAGAATTAATTCCATTTAACGCAGATAGTTTGTATGTTTTTGTTGTCCTGTCTGAAACTGTACATGCCAAGACTACGTCCGAAAAGCATAGTTTTTTATATCCCCAGGATCCCCCTGTTGATTGATAAAATGTGTCTCTGTGTCAACAAGTTTCTGCAAAATAACACTACTGTGGATATATTTACTGTTAAATTACCACGACTAAAAAATGAGCTACATAAACTGTTCCTACCCGCATTGAATTTGTGATTACATATCCGTCACTACAATGACTTAAGAACTCTAAATCTGATTGATTCTGAATAAATCATTAAGTAAACTTGATTATATTGATTAGTGATTCCACTTATATTCTATATATTATCATTATTATTTTTATATCATCCTAGTTATCTGTTATTTTTTTTTCTCTCTCCTCTTTCTTTTTCAAGTTATAAGTTTGTAATACGGTGTATATGTATGTATATGTATGTATATATGTGCGTGTACATATGTGTATATGTATATATGGGTATAAAGGTGATAAAGTTGGAGGCTATTTTTTTTTTATATGGGTATATATATGTGTATATATGAATATTGTTACCTTTATTAGAAATTAGTTAATTGGTTATTAATAGTATCTGCTATATTGCTTAGAAATAATGCTACGGAAACATGTAAATAGGTTTAAGTCCTGTATGTTTCTTTGATGAATAAATAAATGAATAAAATTTAAGATATAATAACTGTCATGTTTCCAACCGATTTTTATTCAGCTGAATAATTATGTCAATTTTCTCTATCATTTTTTCTCTATAACACTTCTTTTATAATTTGTTACTCAATTGAGCAAAATCAACATCAGTCAGCATCCCTATTATCATCGGTTCAAGGTGAATTCGAATAAAAACTGGACACAGAGACGAGAAATGGCACTGGCAATTCTTATAGCGACTGCAGGCTTCTCTCTCATTTTCTTGATTCATTTCGTCGACTATTATTCATTCACACTTACTCGTTTTTTTCTCATTCTATTAGTCCTATTTGTACACGAAATTCAATGTAAAAATAGCTAGATTTTATTGAAACTCCTTCACATCCAGGTTCATTTCAAAAAGATACTCTGACATACCAGACAAAAAAATTGAAAATTGTGAATTATGATTACATAAGGGCTTATATCTTCAACCAGAGTTAAATTTTGTTATTAAACTCAAAAACCAATTGGCGACATGCATTTAGATCTTAGGCTTATACCAGTGTATCCACCATTTGGTACCATTTGCCACACCATAATCCTGATCATCCATCATATTTAGGATTTTATAATACAACAGTAACAAAACACTCAAAAATATCATAAAACAGACTTTCCTACCAAATCTTAATTTAGAGACTCACATGACCGCATACGAGCTTGGTTAACTAGGTAATACCAGCTGAAATATTCCTGTGAATTGTTTTGTTTTTTAAATTTTGGTGGGGATGACTTGTGTGCCATACCAGTTGGATATTACAGCCTACATACCAGTTCCCTGCTCAATAATAGAAGCCCAAAATAATGATATCTATATGTGGATTTTATGGTACCCAGCGAGCATATTTCAAATATCCACATGTGGATTGTTGGATGTGAGGGGGTTAACTTTCTCCTCTGAGGGCCAGTATTATAGGTTCCAGTTGACCCCACTCAATTCAGATATTGGACAGAATGTGACCTAATAATATCAAGAAACGAAGAAGATTCACAGTCTAACCACCAGGTAAATAAACTAAGGCTCAACCCAAACGTATATAACTGCCGTCATTTCTGTTTGAGGAAATACTGGTTATTTCGTGAGAATATCTGCTTGAAGTAACAGTAAATCTTGTACGATTTCCAAGCCTTTTCGAAAATTGAAGATGGTCCACTTCTAAGTACGGACTGTATGGAAAATAGACCCTAATTATCCAGATACCTCAGAAGGAAGCCCAATAAAGAGTTAGGCCTCCCTTATTTCTGACCATCAAAGGTTGGTCCAATCAGACAAAGACTGACATTTGTACTAATTTATTTGAAAGTTATTAGTTAGCAACGGTAAAAATGAATAGAAATAAAATAAATATTGAAATAACAGGAATAAGCTGAAAAGCATAACTGGGTTACTGCCTTGGTTACTTACATTGAAACGATATTCAAACACCTGAGCAAAATAAGACTACAACGGAGACCTCAGCTGCCCACACTGCACCATAGGGGCGGAAAAAACTGGCGACGTACTCTGCGAATGTGAGATTTTCGATCACAAATATATAAACAGAAATATCGAAGAAAGAACATATCAGATGGATTTCATGAAAGGCAAGAAACATTGGCCAATAGCTCGACATATATTGAGATACCCGGAACTCTCTCTTGATGAATGTAATGTGAACCAAGGACATAATTAGGTTTCCACAAATATCCACTCTATGCCATACTTTGTATGACTGATGATGCGGCCGTTGCAACACGTACACTGAAGTATAGCTAGAAATTTCGCATCAAACACACCCGTTAAAACTTCTGAAACTTATCGCGGTAACCGTGCAGATTTTCACTCCGCTAGTTTGCGGGTAATTATAATTTATATTTGTGGCCCTGTTATCCAACACCATTTGCATATCATCTCGGGGTTAATTACTTATATAATCGTCTCCTTGATATTCTCCATATTTGAATAGTGTACTCGTACGGCATTACGATGAGTTTCAACCTTCGACATGATTCATAAAAAGGTGGATTTTTTTTTCAAATAATGATGATTGGGCATTGAAGAGATTGCGGCCCAAAGAGCACAAAAACTGTTTGAAAAATTCATAGCCACTTTTGATGAATTCCTTGTTAGTTTTATAAATTCAAAAAAATTGAACACAGTCTATGGAAAACCATTTATATAACGAGCCACCCCCTCCACCCAGAACAAAAAAAAATTACACACATTGTATTTCCTTCAGAAACCCACCACTTTAGTCGTGAAAATTCATCAAAATTTTGATTTTCCTGAGTTCTGCCTCTACCATAACAAGAGTACAGCAAGTGTTTTTGCTATTGCCATGGTCACTCCGAAATCGGAAAAAGAGCTTTGCTGGATTTGGTAACTATTAACCAGATAATAGCTACATACGAGGGGTTGACCACTGAGGAAAAATGTGTACACTGGAATTCCCGTGAACCGGAATTCCCTCGGAATTCCCCGGAATTCCTACAAAAAAAATATGTCAATTTGAAGAAATATCAATAAAATATCAAAACTAAATGACGGAAATACTGGGAATTCCGCGGGAATTCCGAGGAAACCCGACGAAATATGAAAGATATATTTCGGAACTTTCGCACAAAAGTTTCTGAGTGGAACATAAACTTTAGACTTTTAAGGAGGTTCGATAGTCGGGACTTGGTGGGGGGTGAAAAAGAAGGACAGAGTAACAGAGCGCGAGCTGGCGAGAAAATATCTGGCAACGTTGTCCTGCGCCCGGTCTGAGACCTGAGAGCAGATGCGACTTGATGCGACTTTTTTGTAGCGTCAGTGTTACAATTCAAAAACGATTATTCGCGTATCGAATATGTCTGAGAATACTAAAAATAGTTTTCGCTGGAAAGGCAAATTTGTTAAAGAAAAAGTGCACCGCGCAATGCAACAACGTGTCATGAATGGTAAAAGTAGATGTAGAAAAATGGCAGATGTTCCCATGTCCCATGTCAAATGTAAGAGGTAACAGGATTGTCTCGCTGAAATACATTGCAAAGAATTTGTATTATTACAAATAATCGAAGGAGAAACTCATCATGGTCTAGCATCTATTTTCTGCATACGCTATCAAAAATGCCTGAAAGTGACAACAGTGAAAAGTGGAGAAGAATACAAAAATCCGTCACGAAGTATAAATCGATAAAAAGTTCGAACCTATCACTTGTTTTAATGATTACTTTTTCTTCTTTCTAAAAAATATTTACATCTCATTAATGTTGATTGATGTCGACAATTTCTATTTACAACGCTGCGTCTCAAGTCAGAAGAGAACTCATAGAAAGGTTATGTTATTCGCAGAAGAAAAATTAACATTGCGTTACGAAAAACAAAATGATTGACAAAAAAATAAACTGAAAGAATTCCGAAAGAACAACAATAAAATATGATTAGGGCAAATTAGCAAATATTCAACAGAAAACAACTACTTTTCGAGATGATACCCCGACGGCTATTGAAATACAACTGATAAGTGTGCATCTGGTTATAAGATGGTACTGTGTAATGAGCTTCACCCATTGCGTGCCCATTTTCTCTCATTGGTTTTATTTTTATTTTCGGTAGAACACAGACGATTATCATCGTGTGTGGTTTCTGAATTTTGAAAGACTACAGCGCATCTTGAACTCGAACGTAATGTTTGATGATAACAAAAAATCGGCAGTGATGCAATAAAACAGGTGCAGGGTGTAGCTGCAATAGTTGCAGCGCCTAACCGATAATGAAAGAAATAATGTTCTAATATAGGCGGCTCGCTTTTTAATTCAATAAAAACTGAAAAACATTTCGGATGTCCCGATTCATCATTATTATTCCCACCATCATATTATGAAGTATAATAATATATTTTACATATTGGTGTTCCTCCATTTTCCTCTTCGTTTTTGCTTTGGGTTTAAAATGCCGCCACTGAGGCGACCGACTCACCTACCCGACCCCTAGCGCCGGCCCTGGTTATTCGCACCGCCGCGCCGAGCAGCTGTTCGGTTCGAGCATAGCGCTGTTGCCAACACTTTCGAGTCACCTACACTTTTCTCATAATTTCATTAATTAATCTTTAAGATGATCGGTAAGGTAAAATCAAATTGGGTGGAAAATTATCGTTAATCGTTGGGCTATCCACTCATGCAAGTCACAATCGTAAAATAAAGGGAACGGATCGTCTGATTCCACTAAGGTTTGTTTTATTAGCATCATTTTTCCTGAGATTTTTCCTTATAGAATCAAGTTCTGAATCCGTTATAATAAGTATCGAACAAGTACAATCTGTCATTGAAAAAAATACGGTATTTTGTGGTCTATTGAGTAAGTTCTATTATTTTCAACCGCTAAATGATTACGGGATACTCAATCTGTGGAGAAAATTCTTTTTAAACGTTTTTGTCATCGCATATATAGCGAAAATAAACTGTTTTCCAAAAACGTATATTCCATAATATCAAAAATTATTGATAACCCTCCAACATTACTTACTGGGAAAACAAAAAATTTTTCACCGGTGTGTTCACCCTGTATTACAAACGGATAAATTATATAAAACCGTCCAAATAACATGATGGAGCTGCAAAGAAACTTCAGAAATCATACAAAGACTGCAGTCGTCGACTATATAACTCAGATCGTATAACGCGAGTTATAACCGTCTTATTTCAATTTCGGTAGCCGCTGGCAACAATGTAAACAACCTGTGTTTTGTCTGCCAATTATGATCTAGTCTCTCTTCTACAATCAAGGGCGTCCCTTCGTCTTGTAGAGTGAAATTTCAAGACACGTCATTTTTGAAATATTGAGGAAAATAATTGCAGTTGCAGAGGTTGACCCCAAAAACAAACACACAAACTACGACACAAAGTTTTTTCGGGCTTTTTCACATGCCCAATTCATATATATTCGAATCAGAATGAGGTTCTATTCCATTGAAAGAAGTTATCGGATTATCTGAAAAAACTACCCCCAACCACACCCCTCTCGAGGCCGCACAAACTATAAAACAAAGTTTTTTGTGTTGTTTCACATGCTTTATTCATATAATCGAATCAGAATGAGGTACTATTTCACTGAAACAAGTTATTGACTTATTTGCAAAAACTTCCCCAACACACCCCTCCGGGGAAATATCAGATGTCTATCAGATCATGAAGATTGTTGTCATCAGTCTTATTTGTCGCTGACAAAATGTATTTCAAATTGGAAATTCGCCACAAACTCTTTCAAAACAAAGGTCCTAACTTTCTTCGTCCAGTGAGGTGGATTACTTCACACCAGTGTTTTGTTTTTGAATTATGATTTTATATAAATATTGAAATTTTACTGTATGCTTTCTTATTATTGCGCGAATAAATTATGTAATAATAATCTCTATAGTTTCTTTATAAATTTTTCGGAATTCCCCAGAAATTCCCTCGGAATTCCCCAGCAGAAAGTTATGAAACTATACAGGGTGTCCCAATTTATCGTATACAGGTAATATCTCGCTTATTTTAAACGATAAATAATGAATACAAAAACTGCTTTGAATAGCATCAAAGTACCTTCGTAATAACTCATAAAAAATGTTTGACATTTGACAGCCCTGTCGTACTAAGGGTTCATTCACAAAGAAAAACCATGCACCACACCGGAATCCTGTAAAAAATGATGATAATGTTATCAATGTACTTGCATATGCTGGTGTTAACCATAACCCATACTTCCCTTCTACACGAATTACCTGAGCTTTTGGAAGATATTCCTTTGGTTTGCACAAAATACAATGATCTGGCAACAGGACGGTGCCCCACCTCATATATAATGCAGGTATTATTGAGGAGCATCTAGATACACTGTTTCCCAATGGGTACTTAAGAGGAAAATTTTTAGTTTTTCATTCGAAACGTCATTCTAGTAATCAGAATTTTCTTTGGTATTTAGAACCCGCTATCGTGTACACACCAAGGTAGTTATGCAAAACACAATATTATAGCTAATACACACTATATTAGTACCACACATATAGTTACTCACTTTCTTCCTCAAATATGAAGCAATTCCGCTTCATCATCCATTTTCTTTGGAACACAAGTGCGATTTGTGAAATATTCTCGAGAGTAATTTATTTTGCACTTTGGTATGAAATATACTTTTTTGCTAAAAGAAACTGTATAACTAGAGTGGATATTGGCCACATCACAACCTGATGTTGCTCAGAAAACATTGAATGTTTTGGCTCCTGTCGTGAAAGACTACATTCTCTTATCAGCTATTGAACGTTTGCCTCAAAGGTACAATTAACAATTAGAAGTAATTTTTGGGTATGTATTTCTTTGGAACTATTTATATTCAGCACTCGGTATAAAAAAACTGCATTCGATACGAGTATTCATTCGTCAGCGTGCATTATGAATACGATTTATATATGATTACTAGCTGACCCGGCCACGCGTTGCTGTGGCTAAAGTTTTTGTTATATTACATTATAGTAAACAATCTAAGAGGAACAATAAGAGAACATCAGTCACGGAGTCCACTATGCTTTTTCACACAGATGGTATTTGTAGAAAAATATGGTGATTTCCTTATTTGACTTTCTACTACTATAACCCTTTAGTACAATGAAATTATTTACGAACAAAGACGAAAATGTTGATGTTGGTATACAAATTCACTGGATTGAGATTTGAAGGGGAAGTACGTTGAACACAATTGATTAAAATGTTCTTACACTTGATATTAAGCAGAAATCAATAGGTACAAAATAAAAATTTATCAGATTTATTATTTCCATTTAATTTTATAACAAATATAAGTATACTACAGTATGATACAGTAAATAACATGTGACGCTTAAACTCATGAATGAGGTAGGCAAGGCAGACAGTCTTAAACTTTTAAACATTAATATCTATTTTTTTGAATTATAAATACTATCAATTTCAATTTAATTTAACACCAATCGGTGCACAATGTTTTTGGTTAACCTGTCTTTAGCTAACACAAATAGATTCGACGGTTTCCCAACACGTGAACACGCAACATATAGTTGCCCATGAGAAAAACATGGATTTTCCAAATCTAAACCATTTGTGGTTGTGCATGACCTTCTGCTGTCCTGATTCTTTGAGCTGGATTTCTTGATTCAATTTGTTCTGCCAACTGATGGGCTCAGCAGCGCCATCTATTGATTACTTACTCAACCCAGTCGAAAGGTATCGACATCTTGATTCAATTTGTTCTGCCAACTGATGGGCTCAGCAGCGCCATTCATTGATTACTTACTCAACCCAGTCGAAAGGTATCGACATCTGTTAGAATCATTTGGAGTTAACAGATAATTGTGACTGTCAAATAATAACAGACAAATAATTAGCAATAAATTAAAATTGCGACTTATAATTTGAGATTTAAACTATCCTATCTCTCAAGTTGGATCGAACTGCACATGGTGTGCGAATTTTATTATAATCGGTTAAGTGGTTTAGGAGTCCATTGAGGTCAAACATTGTGACACGAGATTTATATATATTAAGATTTCGCATTTTCCACTATTTTTCTGAAGGCGCGGAGAATATTTCAGGAGAAATTTAAATCATATTTAGTAAATATAGTATGTATCGAATATTCAAATGCCACAATCGAATTTTATATTTTGTAATAACTAGAGCAATTTGAAGGTTTTTGTTTTAACGAACACAAATACAAATGTTGAGAATAATATTCCAGTAACATCGTCAGTGACAAACGGTGTAGGCTAATTTCTTCAAATGGTTGTATCTAAAACGAAGAAACAATTGAATACCTCCCTAGAAATCAAATGAATTCCGTTTTTGTTGAGTATAAGAGCTAAGTGATTATGGACCACAATAAAGAAAATGAAGATAATCTTTTAATGATAGGGCCATATCTCAAAAACCGTCCATCTTCGTGGACTGTAGCAATAGACACTCGACCAGTGCATCGAGATCTACATCATATCAAAAATTCACACGATAAGAAATGATTATGGGGTATGTATTCCGTGATACCTAGAGCAATTCGGAAGTTTTTGTTTTCACGAAAATGGGAATATGAAATTTGAAAATAATAATCCCGTTAAATCGTCAGTGACGAGCAGTGTATGATAATTTCTCCAAATGGGTATATCTGGAACGAAAAGAGAATTATTTTCAATCGATTCCTGCACTGAAATCAATGAAATCTCATTTTTCCTGTATAAGATGAAACTGATTATGTGTCAAAATCCATGAAAATTCAAAAAAATTATATTTATAGAGCCATATCTCGAAAACTTTTGTGGAGTTGGCCATAGACACTTTTGATCAGTGCATCGAGATTTACATCATAACAAAAATTCGAAAAATCCACGGAAATCCATTTCAAATAAGAAACGTGCGTGATCCTTTCAAAACTGCTTTTATACATCTATATACGAACGTATCACCAAAAACTATTTGTTGCTCGAAAAATATTTATGTATTGCCTCTATAATCATGATAAGGAATCTTTTTTTTTTTAATTGTTCGTTTTCGTTAACCAGCTGACGAACGTCAACCCTCAGAAGTCGAAACTTGTGCGAGCAATGGATCAACGAGGCCTTACCTTTTAACGTGCGATTACCCAGCACGGTGGCCCGGCGAGGATTCGAACCCCGGCCTTCGTAACATGTGCTGAAAAAATCACCAACAATTCGAAAATTTAGAAACGCGTGAACAACAATAACGTAATGTTCAGCCAATCGTTCGTACCTACATCAGAGACTGATTCATTAACACTTCATCAATTTTCAAACACTCACGTGAATTTCTTATAGGTACCTGTTTACATGAACATTCTGTCTCTATGGCCATAGTCAGTAAGATTGAAACCTTCGGTGTGAAAGTAAATTTTTTTATTGATGATCGTCCCAGCACCAAAATGATACCACTAATTGCACTTTATACGCATTTCGTCATGATATACTGAATATAAATATTACGGGTAACAATACCTATCCATATTATATATAAATATAGGTTGTTTGATTTCATCACACCTTTTTACTTTAATGATTAATTTTGAAATAAATGTTCACTGAAAATATATTCATTATTATTTCTATTATATCTATCTCATGAGGCAACCACAAAAATCTAGGAATAAAACGTAATTTTTCAATTCATCCGAACCACTAAATTAGTAAGGCACCGGCACAATATATTATCCGCCTTCGTTAGAGTTCCATTCCCCTTCCTACAACGCGAGTTTTGACGAAGTACTTCGGGCTAGTACACGAAGGCTACACATTATGTTCAGCCCACATTTGTCTTGAAACTAACTTTCCCCCAAACTGCCGTATCCCTGAGGAACTCTAAGAATGGTGAAACTAAATCTTAAGCGCTTGCTCGAACTTCATTCTCATGCGACATGCTCATCATATCCACTCTTGTTCAAGCTATTCTAGTGTCTTAAATCGATTGGTCCGTGATTATTTCACTGAAGAGTTCATAAATGAATTCATAGAATCAATAATATGGTTGAAAAAAAATTAAGGTTTGTCTCTATAGTAGCAGTAATTACATCACTTGTATTCTCTCTCGTCATTGGTGCAATGTGGGTACTCTGAAAGACAAATAGCAGAATTAAACTTTCGTTGAATAACCTTGTTACCTCATCACGATGATCGTATTTCATTTCCGTCTTGAACGGCGTTCTCTTCATAATGAAAACAAAGAATATTCAAAGCTCTTTCTCAAAATCTCGTCGCAAAACCGTAATTGAATCTGGCGGTGTATAAATTGAATTCTGTTTTCGTAGACTCCAAGAGGTGAATGGATAAGTGAAATTGAGGATGAAGAAGGGGAAAAGAGTTACCCGTGCTGCACAAATTTCACAGGCAACAATAAGGGATGATCTTTTGGAAAACAAAGGGAAAGGGCGTTTTATAAAAATTAGCCGTAAATATTTACAGTTGCTGTTTCGAAATTAATAATGATTTGCAAAACTCTGTAGGTACCAGTAAACAATCCTTCTGTAACATATAAATCGTTATGTGCTGATTGGACAGAAAATCATTCGACTCGAATTCGATAGGCAACAGCATACTTGTAAAAACCAAAAAGTATTGCGTCACATTCCTGTGGCGTTTGTTGACCCCAGCTATTCAAAAAAATTGAACCAACCAAAGTATAATGAAAATTTATCTCGCCAGCAATTACAATACATCTCCTGTGCGAGGAGCAGTTTTCTCAAGAATATATAGCGTCACATACCTTAGGAAGATTTACATTATATGAGAAATGAGAACATTATGCTCGTCAAAGCGACAGCGTGAATTCCGAAACTATACTTTGAACACAAAGAATATGGGTTGAAAATTTGATTGAGGAGATTTTTATAGTTTGGTAGTTTTATTCACTCGATCCAAGAACAGATAGTCACAGGGTTAGTCACGTCATAAGTCACGAAAAACTGTTTAGTCGAAATACATTTGAAATGTATGCTTTAGAGTATTCAAAATTTCGAAAACGCATTGTCAGACGTTAAGGTCAATCGAGACTATTACAGGAGTCTGCGTTTCAGTATGTTCGTTCCTAGTTCACCGCCTTCGGGGGCTGTTGACCCTAAGCAACCAAATTTCACGCGGTCAGGCGGCTTTCATTTTTCTAAATATCTGTCTGGTTTGACCATTCTTATTAGTGTGATGATATGAACGAATCTTCTATTCATATACAGTGTGTCCAAGATAAGGATCCTAAGCATAGGAATCTCAGTACCTGTTGGAGATACAGCATAGGTTTAATTAGGAAAAAGTTGTGCTCTTTAAAGCTTATTTACATGCCGTTTAGAAATTCGAAGAATTTTCATGGCCTGCTGAGATATTTGGGAAAAACGAGAATTTGAAAATATCGATTTTATTTTTTTCTGACTTAATTTGAAAAGATATCAAAAAACGAATAACACTTTTTCATTGGCACTTTCAAGGTACTACACGATGGTATTTTTAGATTTTATATCCGACGTTTCGTTTTCAAGAAACCATCAACTTTATTTTTTTATATGGCCCAAAAAAAAAGTATTCCATTTCCATTCCATTTTTTATAACGAATTCAACGATGTATCACATGCCATTGTTTTTTTTTTAGTTTAAAGGAAAATTGCATTTTTTCTATTTTTAAAAAAATCTTCAAGTAGGCGTTTCATACAAATGCTTTGACGTAAATACCTGTCACCGAGCCTGTCAAATATTATTCAATTACACGATAAAATAGTAATTGTCGTTGTTGTTAGCCTGTTTGTCGAGTTGTTGTTTTTAGAGTTATTGTTACTGTTGTCGTTATTATTTGTAACGTTTGGACTTTCCGTGAGGGACTCTTCTTGGGAAGCAAACACCTTCACACTATATACAAAATATATTACAGCCAAAAATATACAGAGACAATCGATCAGTGCTCAATCATCATGAACGCGGTGAACTGTGTCACTTCAACGATCGGTCATCGATCATGCGCACTCATAAACTATAAAGTGTCTACCTATTGATAATAATAGTAATAATATTATAATACACTACAATACCTTCCCCCCTAAAATTAAAATTGATGTGGCAACAAAAAATAATAATAATATGTAAATATATAATACATCAATTTACATATGTAACCAAAAAAAAAATATTATACATCATTCATAATTCAACCTTTGTACCGGTTTGATTATTCTTTTCGGGCGAGTACAAATAGTGTCATTATCACTAGGCCTTTCACAACCATTATTTTGAACTGCACTGGAATTTACCTCTTCATTATTCTTAGGACTACTATTTACACAAGTTGACTGAAATGGCATCTCTGGAGAATCACCTATTTCCCCATTTTCAGAAGACGGTTTCAGAGGTGGTTCTGACAAAAAGAAACTTGGTCTTATTTGATTGAGGTGACGTTTCCAGAGAACATTATCCAAATCAAGAATTCTAACAAGATATGTGGATTTGCCTAATCTTTTATGAATTACTGCTCTTATCCAACTAGGTTTGCTAATATTCCGATAATCTCTCACGGTCACTACGTCATCGATATCAAATTGCACGAAACGTTTACCTCGGTGATACCTTTTTTGTACTTTTTGTTTGTTGAGGACGTGATTTTTCAAGCATTCATTTTTATTTTCATTTTCCGGTAGCAAAATATCGAATCTGGTTCTTAAATTTCTACCAAACATCAGATATGCAGGACTTACACCTGTAGTACCATGAATCGTATTCCTGAAGTCAAAAATGAAATTATTTATAGCTTTGTTCAAGTCTAAACTACCATTTTTTCCTAACGCCTTTTTTAATGAATTTTTAACCGTTTTTACGGCGTTTTCCGCGGCCCCGTTTGAAGAAGGATGATAAGGCGGAGAGGTAATGTGCTTGATATTATTTTTTTGTAAAAAGCCTTGAAATTCATTCGAAGTAAATGTGGTGGCGTTATCTGTAACGATTTGTCGGGGTAATCCAAAACGGGCAAACGTTGAACGAAGAATGTCAATTGTCATTTTAGATGTGATATTGTTCATTGGATAAATTTCTATCCATTTAGAATGTGAGTCAATGAGAATCAAGAAATATTTGTTTAAAAAGGGACCCATAAAATCTAAATGAATCCGAGACCAAACCTCAGGTGACCAAGGCCAATGATTCAATACGGCTTTATCAGGATTTTTTTTATGCGGTATGCAATTTTCACAAGTATTGCATATTTTCTCGATATTCTTATCCATTCTAGGCCACCAAAAATAAGATCTCGCCAAACTCTTCATTTTAACGATTCCCATATGAGTCGAATGGAGATCATTCAAAATATTTTCTCTCAAAGTAGTGGGTATAACCAAGCGGTTATTCCACATCAAACAATCTTGTTCCACAGATAGATCATTTTTTATTTTGAAAAATGGTCTGAGATCTTCTTCAACCTTATATGGCCATTTAGTGCGCACAAACTCGATTATTTTCGAAAGACAAGGAACTTTAGCAGTTTCCTCCTGTACCTTCGAAAAATGAATCGGCAAATTTTCGTTACTAGAAAAATAATTTATAAAATCAACATCAACATTCTCCCATAATATTTCATCTTGAGGCTCGATAGGTAACCGGGATAAGCTATCGGCATAATTTTTTTGCGATGGTACAAACTCAATGTCATAATTATAGTTTGATAAAATGACTGCCCAACGTCGAAGTCTGTTAGCCGAAAACTGAGGTATTCCTTTACCAGGATGAAATATGGAAAGAAGTGGCTTGTGATCGGTAACCAAGGTGAATTTTCTTCCGTAAATGAATTGGTTGAATTTGCATAACCCAAATATAATCGATAACCCCTCCTTCTCAATTTGAGAATATTTTTGTTCTGTTGCTGACAAGGTTCGGGAGGCATACGCAATAGGTTTTTCGCTACCACCCGGTAATATGTGGGTAATTACCGCCCCAATACCATAATTCGAGGCGTCTGTAATGAGCCTTATTGGTAACTGTGGGTCATAATGGACCAATACTTCAGCTGACATTAACAAAAATTTTACCTTTTCAAATGCTTGTTGAGCTTCAGATGACCATTCCCATTTTACTTTATCTTTCAGTAATTGATATAAAGGATGTAATACAGTGGATAGATTTGGGATAAATTTCCCATAATAATTTATTAGACCTAATATTGATTTCAGTTGTGTGACATTATTTGGTACAGGTGCATTTTTAATTGCGGTGATTTTATCCTCACAGGTGTGTAATCCTTGTTTATCAATCGTGAAACCTAAGTAAGATATTTTTTCTTTGAAAAACTCACATTTGTTTGAAGAAATTTTCAGGCCTGCCTCTTGTAATCTTTTCAAAACATGTTCTAAACGTAAAAGATGCTCCTGTCTATCTCTTCCCGTGACCAATATGTCATCGAGGAACACCGCCACCCCCGGCAGCCCACTGAGTAAGGTCTCCATCATTTTCTGAAATTTAGCTGGTATGCAGGAGATACCAAAAGGTGCCCTGGAATAGCGGTATAACCCCTTATGGGTTGAGATAGTCACAAGATCCTTCGAACCTTCGTCCAAACACACTTGTGTGTAAGCATTGGCAAAATCTAATTTGGAATATTGTGCACCCCCCTGTAAATTCACAAATAATTCTTCAATCCGCGGAAGAGGGTATTGATCGATTTCAATATGTGGATTCACAGTGATCTTAAAATCTCCGCAGATTCTCACAGAACCATCCTTCTTGAGAACTGGTACAACAGGTGTTCCCCATCTACTGTAATCAATTGATTCAATAAACCCCAAACTACTTAATCGGTTCAATTCGTTTTCAACCTTCTCCCGGATAGCGAACGGAAGAGGCCGTGGTCGAAAAAATTTTGGTGAAATATTTTCTGATTTCAATTTAATCGATAAAGTACCTTTGGTAAATTTACCCAAACCAGGTTCAAAAACATAACTATATTTTTCAACTAAATATTGCAAATCATTCGATGACTTGATAAAATTATTTTGTGTAATGTTCAAATCAAAGAGGCTAAAAAAATCTCGTCCTAACAATGGTGGCCCTGAAGCTCTTTTGACAACATATATATATACATATTTTGGTTTTTATTTTGAAACGCAACTCTACAATTGAACTTCAACGATCGGTCATCGATCATGCGCACTCATAAACTATAAAGTGTCTACCTATTGATAATAATAGTAATAATATTATAATACACTACATTATTATTTATTGTTGAATAGATAATATTGTGTCATTATCGTCGAATATGCCGGGTGAGCATTATAGCCATGAAGAAAAGTTTGACATGCTAACGTGCTACATTTTGTGTCACAAAAATACTGTAAATACAGCAGCAATGTATCTTAATACATATCCAGAAAGAAAGCAGCCATGTAAGTCCATTTCCTTAGAGCTGGCTCGAAATTTAAAAGAATATGGTTCATTTAAAAAACCTGTTTTATCTCGAAAAAAGGAATCTTCAGAAGAAGCCCAAAATAATGTTTTACAAGCAGTTGTTGAGAACCCTGAAATATCAACTAGGCAAATCGAAAATAATGTAGGAGTAGCCAAATCCACAGCTCAATTTATTTTGCGTAAAAATAGATATCACCCCTATAAATTTAGGATTTGCCAAGGACTTAAACCAGGGGATTTCGAACGGCGCCAAAATTTTTGCGAATGGTATACACGCGCGTGTGAAGAAGATTCAAATTTCCCTTCAAAAATAATATGGTCCGACAAAAGTAGGGTCACTAATAATGGTATCTTCAACCGCCGCAATACGGATTACTGGGCTCAGCAAAATCCGCGTGTTAAGAAAATATCAAGACATCAAGAACGTTTTGGGTTCAATATGTGGTGTGCAATTTTAGGAACTAAAATACTAGGTCCGTTTTTTTACTATAATTCTTTGACCGCCGAACGATACCATCATTTATTGCAAAACTATTTAGAAGACTGTTTAGATAATTTACCTCTGGCACAGGTTAATAACTGTTGGTTTCAACAAGACGGTGCTCCTGCACATAATTCTAGACAAGTTCGAGAGTATCTTTCGCAGCGATTTCCTGGAAGGTGGATTGGAACCTCTAGTGAAGTTTCTTGGCCAGCGCGATCCCCTGACTTAACTCCTCTGGACTTCTTCATATGGGGTTTTGTTAAAAACCGGGTTTACCAACATTCTTTTGAAACTGAACAGCAGTTACGAGAATGTGTAACTGCCGCATTTAACAGTATTACACCAGAGATGTTACGTGATGTTTTAAGTTCTACAGTTAGAAGATCATACTTATGTTTGGAAAATAACGGAAACCTGTTTGAACACCTCCTTTGAATTAAATAAAAAATGCGTTAATTTCTTTGTTGTTTTCATTACTTTAAAAAAATCATTAACCTACTTAAAAATACATTTTAAAAATAGAAAAAATGCAATTTTCCCTTAAACTAAAAAGAAACCAATGGCATGTGATACATCGTTGAATTTGTAATAAAAAATGGAATCAGATACAGGGTGTACTTTTTTTCGGGCTATTTAAAAAAATAAAGTTGATGATGGTTTTTTGAAAACGAAACGTCGGATATAAAAACTAAAAATACCATCGTGTAGTACCTTGAAAGTGCCAATGAAAAAGTGTAATTCGTTTTTTGATATCTTTTCAAATAAAGTCAGAAAAAAATAAAATCGATATTTTCAAATTCTCGTTTTCCCAAATATCTCAGCAGGCCATGAAAATTCTTCAAGTTTCTACGCGGCATGTGAATAAGCTTTAAAGAACACAACTTTTTCCTGATTTAACCCAAGCTGTATCTCCTACAGGTACTGAGATTCCCATGCTTAGGATCCTTATCTTGGACACACTGTATAGGTTTAACAAATTTTAAATCATCAACCCGAGCGCTCTAGGACCATTTTAAGAATAACGTGACTTTGCAAAGCAATTGTCCATTGAAACTCTCCCCTCAACAGAGAAGCGTTGACCCAAATGTAAGAAAAAATCCACTCACGTTCGTTATCTGTTTGCTCTTAGCATTCTATTGTGGAAATTCACCGAAACACGATCTAATAGAGATGCATTTAACACCCTCGTCCTACTATGGTTGACCACTTCTGTCTGTGGTCCCAAATGTGTTTCATTGACCATGATCCGGTTTAAACGTTTGAGGGAATTAAATGGGTTACGAGTAATTCTCAAAGCTTAATAAAGGAATCGAGTGAATGAATGGGTTTGGATGCAACTCACCATTGTTTCCAAATTGAATGGGCGCGGCTGACATTCAAATCCATTGTACAAAAAGACATGAGTAGATGAAGGTGTCATGTAACATTTTCAAACTTTCGATTAAAATGACGAAACGCGCTTTTACCTGAAACTCTCTTTTTTATAAATGGATTTGTATTCCGTGAAACGTCATCATTACGATGAATCGATTATTTTTCTGGTGAAAATTCTGGAGACAAATTCATCGTGATAATCATTTTTCAATAAGATCTGAATTTTGTGTACATGATACCTTTATCCAATGAATTCACCCCTACAAAATCGCTATATTTTTTATGAATGAAAGAGTTATATGGTTTTAAGAAAAATGTATTCAATTGTGAATGAGAAAAATTGACAAAATGAGAAGATAATGATATTAACTGATGTTTGTTCCGAACAAAAACAGATGATTAAACAGTTTTCTTCTTTTTATCAGGATTTTTAATATTTTTCGTAAAACCATCTCGTTAGTAAAACCATTTGTAATCTTCATCAACAAACTTCACCTGTTATCGTAGGTTGGAGTTCTTCCACTGTTAGGCCCCCACATTCAGTCATGGCAGTTGAAATAACTTTCTCAGTTGTGACGTTTTTTACTCCTGTTTTATATAAATCAATCTGCAAAAATGACATGTATGAATCCAAATTTGTTTTGTAATGAACATCGAAATCGAAATCGAAAATTGTCTACCCGATTCCACTTGACCCTATCTCGTAAATTTACGGAGCTCTTCCGAATTATAAAAAATTATCGATATAATAAAAGAAACTATTTTTTGTACTGGCAGAAGTGATTTTTTTTTCAAACTGATTATGAATCTGAATCGTCTGGTGCTTGCGTAGTTCCTTCTCACTTCTTCCAAAGTCACGTTAGGTATGTCATGAAATTTTGACATAACACCTTTATCAACTATAATATTGTTACGATATATCCTTGGGTTCGTCGATTGAAACACCAAACAACACTGAACTTCTTTTATTATAACTCTCTCTCACAATACAATACAACACAATCACTTAAATCGCTCCGATAACTTTCCAATGCTCGGTGCTTCTCCCCGTCGACTACAAAACTCTCTCCACTTAGCTCTGAATACAAACTTCCGAATAGCCAACTCTTTGACTAACTAACTCCGCCCGCGGCGAAGTCTGTCCCGTATATATATACATCTGCGTACCCATCGAGAATCCTCGAGAGAAGCCCCGATGACGCGTCTCTAATTCTCCAGGCGGCATTACGGGTTCTTGGAAAATGACGTTCGCTACGACGCGATTCCTCATCTGCGTTTACGATCTCGTCAGGGCCGGCGTTAGGAGAGCGCTAGCGAATTCGTAACAATATAATGATACCTTCATCACTTCAAAAAAAATTATTATTATTTAATAAGTATTAAATGAAACATGACATACTCATAAGACCTTTATTGTTGAACTAGTGTAAAATCACAAAATAAAAACGATTGTAACTTTAAACGATTAATAGGGTTTTACCTCATTTTAGTTATTGTTACGATCCCAGACCTGTCTGGGTGAATCTCCCTGACGGGTCTCGATGATGTGTATCGAATTTTCTACGTGCGTCGGGATTTCTTGGAAGATTTCGTACTTTCATCGACCCCTCATATTATTTTATGTTTACGAGCGACAGGGTCGGCGCTAGGAGATTTCGTAAGATTCTGTTGGACGTGCAATTTTTTGAATTCGTTTTATTGAGCTATGATTCAGTTGTAGGAGTTTTTGAGTTTCTTGTCACAGATAGGCTATCCTCATTGAGTTTATCCAGATCACTGATTCCCAAAGTGGTCCAGGTGGACCCTCAGAGGTCCACGGGAGAATTGACAGGGATCCATCTTGACGTGACCAAAAAATGGGGAATATGGGAATATGGTAGAAATATAGCTGCAGGGGGTCCACCGGAACCAGAAAAATTTTGAAGGGGGTCTATGAGAAAAAAAAGTTTGGGAACCTCTGATCCACTTCTTGGTAAACAGTAGCGTTCGAGTATGATGGTAAATCATTCTCAATGTTGTTATTGGTGGGAGTTCTGGAGGCACAGATAAGTATCGCATTAACAGAACTGTTTACATATCCCTCTGCAACATGGACGACTTCCAACCAAAGTGTTTTCAACTGTAATAAAGTTAATAGGCGACTTCGAGATCTAATGTGTTTTGAATAAAGCGTGAATAAATGTCACGTTACTGTACTTTTTTCACTCATATTATACTTTCTTCAATGTGTTGAAAAAATGTGGTAATTTTTCAACTAATATGAATTTCAAAGTTTACTTTTCATCACGATCGTAGAAAAAAGTGAATTTAACCCAAAATTCAACAAAATGTGACTTGACACCTTTATCCACTTATGACTTCTGATATTATGGAAGATTTCTAGTACACCTGATTTTAACGATTCCATTTTATAGCTGCAACTCAAACAATTTGCGTTTGTTCAATTCGCCCGATTTTTCCGAGTTACACGAAACATCATATGTTCTATTTTAGTGCGACAAGTTGCAGCGAAATTATTTTGTGGTAAATTTGTTTCCGTAAACTTGTAACATTGTTGTGGCATCATTGTGAAAAATGGTAATATTGTATAATTCAATAATATTTTGAACGAAGAATTATACCAATACGATAACTTCAATGTTAGCAATGAATGATACCTCTCCAAACGAATTGCCTCGTGGAATTCAGGTGTAAGAATTTTGCTTCAGAGTACAGGCACACTTTGGAAATCGAGAAGTTTTTTGTTAACTTTTCCCTAGCATTTCCTGAAAAATCTAGGATATTTTTGAATTCTGTTTGCGGAAATATATCAAATACAGCTACTTTCAGGGCAAAAATTCAATAAAAATCTTCAAAGGGATCGAATGAATTAGATTCGGGACTTGATGTGCCCACAATTTCAATTTCAAGTTCTTCACCTATTTATAGTAGTAGTATAGATATCCAAAAAACGATTATTTACCATAAGTCATTCTACACTCGTACTGAATCCAGTTTCGTCTCTACAGAATTCAATATTCGTCTCATTTGATCTGGTATCATGAAACATAGTAACAAGATTTCATTGTTTATAATTATTCTAAGATTTTTTCACTTCTGTAAATTTTGGTGCAGTAGTTATTTCAAATCTACGGACCTTTGTTACCTATCAGCTTTAGTTTTTAGTACACATATGATTGGTCGACCATTTCTGAAGTTTGGAAAGAGACCTACCTGAAGTGTCTCATTCACGAAAATCATTAAAACCTTTGAAAATTCAATTCATTTTTGTGGTGGGTTATTCAATTGTTTTCCTACTCAAGTGCACATATGTCATATATGGAAAACGAAAGCGGATCGGTAAAAACGGTTTTCATTTTCATTTTTCTCTACAGAGAAGCTACTTATCCTCCTGAAAAAAAATTCTTGTAATTATGTGTAATACTTTCCTATGCTTCGTTATTTCTGTATTTCATTCATTAATTTTTTGTATTTGTATTTGTGTTTATGCTGATAGCCTTTTGTTTTCATTCAAACTGGAAGCTTACAGGAATTTGAGACGAATACGAAAAACGTTTCTGAATATAAAAATAAGTGTTTAGCAAGATAAACTCAAGAGTGAGTTTTTTTGTTCATAATAATTGGAATCCATGAATCCCAGGGGATCGGAAAAGATTAATTTTTAAATTTGATTTTTCTCGAGTTGACTTCACAGAATATCATCATTTTCGAGGAGTTTATACCTCAGAGAGTTGTCCTTCCATTTGGATTTCATTCCAATTCAGTTCCGACAAGACTACTGGAATGGATTACGTGAAGTTCAAGAAATTACATGATAATTACTGTCTGAGATGTTCTCGAGAAGAATGAGAAACTTTCAATATAGCGGGAAAGGTCCCAATGATTTCTTCATCTCTTTGTGCGAATTATCAACAATTGTAAGGAGATCACATTCATAATTTTATTTGTACTCTTAAAAAACATCAATAAATAATTCAAAATTCACTTCAATTTCCTTGAATGCGTGTAAAAAAAACTATTGAATAAATTTTCTGTAGGAGCTTGAACTGAAACAACGATCAAAATTATGACACGTGTTTGGTAGTGCGCTTGGAAACTCCATCCCCCATTCAACAAGATATCGAGGTCAGAGGAAAAAGATTACATGAAAAAGCATCATTTTTGGGCCTCTCTGACGAAAGAATATTTGTCTGACGTCAGTGGTTGCGAAGAGGGGATTATCAACTTTTTTATAGGAAAGGGGCTTGTGGCACTTTGTTGATGAGGTCTTTGAATTCTTTTTCTAACACGGGTAAATTTTTGAACATCATATTAGCTGTTCCTGAATCATTAGCAGTTTGAGTAATTGAGGGCAAAATAAAAGAGCTATTAACTGATCCGATGGTTTTGATTTTTTATCCAGTTGTTTATGATGGTGATCCAACAAATAATTAAATCTCTGGGATTATCTAAATGAACAAAATATATTGTGTCGACATCTGTGATGAACTATAATTTGTTCGAAAATACAGGTCCCGACTAATGCGCCAAAATAAATGAATGCATTTTCAAATTGATGACCACAATGTTCTTTCATTGGCTTTTTTTGAATGAACGTGAATATAGATTGAGTAATAAGAGTCCACAATATTTCAATTTTGTGTTGGATCTCAGCAGGACACAATTTGATTTTTCCTCAAAATATCCTACATATCTCATTTGAATTTTCTGTCAATGACGGACTCGCTTATTTTCAAAAAAACAAAGTATTTGGTTGGTTCATTTCGAGGCATTTCACTCCAAACATATGTTTTGTGCCACTCGAAATGAAGTGTTTGATGATGAGATCAGAAACGATACAATGAATCATTTCATATCGTTTGTCTTCCAACATTCGATAATTCCAGCGATGAATTTGAGAGATTTGCGAATGTACTAGATTGATGCGATATGTTTGCATGATCGATATTAATTATAGTAAGAGAATTATTATGTTAATGAAATGCATGACCATTTTTTTTTTCTCATGAAATACAGAATACACGTTTGACCGCCCCTATGTAATGTAATGTAATTATTTAATTTCCTAAAAATAATTGAGCCCTTCGAAACAAATTGTATTCCATTTCAAAGCACTCGATTTATAGAGTTCAAATAGTTTTGGTTGCCATGGCTTGAGCGGTCTTTAGTCGAAAACGATGACAGTCAGCTGTGTGAATCTTCAGCGCTGTTTTGCATGCGTCGGTAGCTAGTGTTCTCAACCAACGACATCAACAGTAGGAGGAATGATTTAATGCTACTTCAAAAGGCAATAATTATATACTAATAAATTGATGAAACTGTATATCTATTCATAAGGAAATGTAAGTCGATTTATTGAATTTTAAAGGAAAACTTATGAAGAAATGAATGTCATTTAATATAGAACCAATTTGGTGCAAGATATTTTTTTTTGCTTCATTTGAAATTACAAATTACTACAAATAATAATTTCCACCTAGATAATTACGTCAATTTTCATTGTGAATACATTGAAAAATTGATATTTATAAAAGTGGAAAACCTTGGTTAATTAAATGAAAGGAAATTTCATTTTGCAAGTAATTTCTAAGGAAATAATGCAGTTCACAAAGTAATTGATAGTATAAATAAATAGTAGTTTAAAGAAACTAAAAAAGACGCTTTTGTGGAAAAATGAACTGAAAAGTAAAAAATATCGATTTTGAAGTTTTAATTAAGGGTGTGGATAAAAAAAGTATTGCAATCTAAAAGGCGTGAGGGGTGCATGGTGTCAATAGATTACTTAAAAAGCACCCCACGCTTTTTTACATTACCACTTTTTTTTATTTACACAATTCTTGATTAAAATTTCGAAATTTATTTTTTACTTTTCAGTTCATTTCTTCACAAAAGTGTATTTTAATTTTTTAATATTTCATTTCTCATTTTTTAGTTGGATTTTTTATGAAAGCGTGTTTTTTCAAGTTTCTTCAAACTAATATTTTTTTAAAGATTATTATAAGGCTATTACAGATTATTATTATGACCATCAGCACCAAAATGCGCAACATGCAAATCTTTCTGTGGATTGAAAATATTCAAGTTTAATTAATAGGTGTGAGAAGTTCAAACTGGCTCCTTCGCCAAAAATTTCGTTCTATTCGAGGTAGCTAGAAAAACAAATCGTTGATTCTGAAGGTCACAGTAAGGATATCGGGACGATTCTTAGATTGTCATTGGCCCTTGATGAGTATGCCAAATTCAAATCAATCCGAAGTTTCAAAATTGGTGAAAACCGCGGTCAGAGTTTCCGTTACAAACGTACAGACCTTGCTAAAAAGCTTGTTAATTATTATAAATGCGGCAACTTCGTTGCAGGGTACAAATCAGATTAAAAGCATTCAAAAATATGCAATAATTGTTTCATAACTACTCTCGCTTCAATTTTAACTGTCACTACTAATAGCAGGATTATCTTCATTATTAGGATTATTGTTTTCGGATTTTTTCGTCGATAGTAAACTCTCAACTTGCTGTAGGGTTGAGCTCTCTTAGAACTATGTTGGTGTGAAGGAAACATTTGGAATGGGGTGTTATTTTCCGGGTTAAATCAAACACAATCTGACTTGGTGGCATTTGACCAAATTGAAGTGATAAAAATTTTCAAAAGAAATATTGGTTTGAGGATTTTTATTTCCAGCATGGTAGAATGTGAAAAAAATGCCTTTTTACTCCTGGCTGCGAAGAGGTTGCGGGCAAGTGTGCCATGGCAACCAAACCATCTCAAGCTCAATAAATTATTCGTAGCATAGAGTAATACGTGGCAATACTGAGATTTTTATGATCTAAAGTTCATTTTGTGTGCTTTCACAATCAATCATCTCAAATCCAACGTTGTTCAAAAAAATATTTGATAATCTTGCGAAGAATTACTTCATTTCTCGTGATCTGATGATCTTACAGGCACATGGAATATAGAGTTTTCATATGTAGGGCTCGACACCAAAACATTAATTGAAACTTGATTCTATTCAGAAAAAAGCAATCCATCCTGTTGGTGATCCTTCGCTCACAGACTCGCTCACTTCTTTGGAACATCGTAGAAGGGTCGGAGACACCTGTCTCTCTTCTTAGATATTTCCAAGGTCGGTGCTCCTCTGAATTGTCGTCAGTCGTTCCACCTTTGGCACTATCAACACAGATGACCCGACGAGTGCAGAATTCCCACCCCTTCGTTGTGGACTTGGAGACCTGTCGAACCTCTTGCTCATGGATCTTTCTTCAATAGAACAGCTGAACTTTGGAACCCCTTACCGATAGGGGTTTTTCCTGAGGCATACAAACTTCAAAAATTCAAAGTGAATGTCAATAATTCGTATCTCCTGTCAAGATTCACTTGGTGCTCTTTGAACATCACAGGGTTTTTCTTTCGTGTGAATCTGTGATGAAAATCGAAAATCCTTGCATGGTATCAAATTATAAAAAATGCAATCAACCGTATTCGTGAAGCTTCGACGAGATGTAAAAAATTACCACTACATATACATAAAGCTTCACATCCACATTCGGAAGAGCCCAATTGTGTATTTTTTTTTTTCGATTCTTACTTTGTTATTTTAGTAGCAGTTATATCATCGATGCAGAAGAGCTCTGTACAATTTGTAACTTACAACAGCAGGAAACATTAGAACACTTACTACTTCATTGCCCAATTTTTGGAGGAATAAGGGAATGTCAGATATTACAGTAATTGCATGATCTGAATAACCTCATAAACTTCCTCAATTGTGCATCATTTCAGAGCTTGAAACAACTGGTTTTTTCTCTGATGAATATGTTGAAATTAGGTTCGTTTATTATTAATGAGTGAACGCCATGGTTATCTGGAATAACATCGTTACTAGCGCATAAATTGAATCTTGTTATCTAGATTGTGACTTTCCTATCGAATTGGAATATTTTTTCCTCTACATACAATTTTGCTAGACTGTAATCAAACACTCTTGTAATGAGAATTATCTTCTCTATATACAATAAATGTTATTGGTTGATTAGTAACAGTAACATCTATCTCTTCGCCTCAATTTAGAGTCTACAGAGTCCTGCTCCAGTTCTACACACGTCGCGTCATGAAGAAATATAATGTGTTGATCGCCTAGTATAGGTCATAAGGCAGCGATGTCCGATACTGCTCTCGCTAGACAGACTTGTGGGGGTCATCATAGAACTTGAAGAATAATGTCAGCTCTCTGCAAAAAATTCAGAGAAAATCAAATTATTTTCTGTGGTTCTATGGCTTGTGTGTGGTCGGACCGTTACCATCAATAATTGACAAAGAAATCGAAACCACATAGATATAAAAATCTCATTTTCCCTTCATATGGCTATGATTTACAGCTGACCTTCTGATGAAGGATTGTTGCACAACGACAAATTGTGATAATAACGTCAGTTTTAACAAAATTTAGCTCTTCTCAAATTCGATATATCATAATTGATTCACAGGGGAATTAATTTTCGATATATGAATAGATGTTCTCTTTTTTAGTTGTTTCATATGACTTTCATGTATACGTTATATTTTTCTTTGTGAATTTTTCAATATCGTGTATACGATCTGACTGATACGAAAGATTTATTATTGATATTATGTGCGATTTCTCAACTATTCCACGTGCTTCTCGTATAACCACCCGCTCCTTTCCAGTCAACTGCAGTTGCAAATGAAAAACTTTTTTGTTTCCCAATGATTGCTGATCACCATTTTACCCACCTGATAGTTGATTTATATTCTTTGTTTGGTTCAATGCTTTGCCCTTCATGGTCGTTTTTGTTACAGAGACTGAGTAATGACCACATATGTTACTTCCTATACCAAATCCTGCGAGGCTTAAAATACATTCACTCGGCCAATGTACTTCACAGAGACTTAAAGCCTAGCAATTTACTTCTCAACACTACCTGCGATCTCAAAGTGAGTTTTGTCTGATTTCTGATTTTCTAGCAAAGAAACATATTTGGTTCCAGCATTTTATTGTTGACTTCCTTACAGATTTGCGATTTTGGATTGGCACGAGTAGCAGATCCAGATCACGATCACACGGGATTCCTCACAGAATATGTCGCTACACGATGGTACAGGGCGCCAGAAATCATGCTCAATTCAAAGGTAAGTAACCAAATTGATCTAAAGATTGAATGTACCACACTAGTTATGGAATAGATGACAACCAATTTGTCCAATTTTTTGTGAGGATCACAATCTGAAAAGAAGTTGTGCAGAGGCCTGATATTGAATCCTCTCTCGCCAATATAATGACATGATGGCCGAGTGCAACCTTGTAATAATCAATGACAGATATTTATTCATTTATCAGTTCGTTGGTAACAAAAATATATTACAGTTTCCTGTATGATTTTCACTCACAATGGGTTTATAAAACCGCGACACGTGTTTCGCTATTACAATAGCTTCTTCAAGCAAGATATATGATCTTGCTTGAAGAAGCTATTGTAATAGCGAAACACGTGTCGCGGTTTTGTAAACCCATTGTGAGTGAAAATCGTACAGGAAACTGTAATATATTTTTGTTAATATGGATTTTCATCAAGTATCGGCCAGTTCAATTCAACAGTTCGTTGGTAGTAATTATTGAGTTGAGTGATGATTATAGAGCGAACCGGATAAATTATTGTCGTAATACTTTCGAAGCAAAAGTGACTTCGTATCATATATCTTCAATAAGTATGTTCAGCTTATTCTTTCCAACTTGGCACGGTAATTGGTTCCATATCCGGTTGCGCACTACTCTGATAGTATATTTCTTATGGATGCTTGTCTCGCACTACGCAATATGTCATCATTTCCGTGCCAAGTTGAAATGGGCAAGCTGAACCCGACGACATGATAAATGAAAAGTTTCTGGGAGCAATGATAATTGCAGTAAGCCAGAAAAATAGATGAGAATATACTTCAGTTATGCGTCATTTTGAAGCATATTAAATACGTCGAGAATTTCAAGTCAAAACACAGTCTAAATGTAGAACGACGTGGCTAATATCCTGATAAAAATTGGAACGTATAAATTAACTGAATTGACATATTCAAATGTATGGAAATTACGGAACTCCAGACACTGACAGTTGTTTTTTTAGTTCATCTGAATTTACAGTATATAATCCAATCATTACAAATCCAGATACATCAGGTTTGATGGGATAATGGAACATGGAGGCAAATAAATATAACATTTCCTCATTTGCCCAGTGAGTTTACTAGAAAATTTCGACCTTTATACTCTCATCTAATTTCAGTTCCACTCACAAAATATTTGAGAAAGTTGTTTTGTCCACACCGCCGCAGCTGTGAAAAGTTATTTTAACCATATATGAACTGGTGCATCTGCAACTCTGAAATGCAATCAAGAAAAGTTATGACGTTAATTTTGTGCTTTTAATGGCTACCTCTTGGATAAGTGAATTTGGTCAAAAAGGTTTTCCATGCGCCCGGTAATTTGAAATTATTAGGCAATCCATATCACGTGACAAAAAAATGGCGTTTGTTGGCACAAAAACTAGAGTTTGCTATACAAGTGTCATTGTCTTGGTAGTAAATATTGAATTTCTGACTATTTTCGGATCACTTAGATCGAGGTTTAAGAAATGTATGCTTGATAATAAATCTGAATCCTTTGTTAACATTTTAATCATTGTTTGTTACAGGTATATATAATGAAGTTGAGATTATTCCATAATGCATATCCTACGCATTAAATATGTATAAGCTGAATTATACAATTTTTGGTGACCCTCCTCTGTTACAAAAATGAAAATTGTTTCGTATTTGGATTCAAGTCACAACTTTCATTCCTAAGTGCAAATGAATGCTTTTGGAAGTTTGGAGTCTTATAAATATTTTGACTCAGTTGGAGTTCTTATTGCTTTTATAAACACCCAAACTGTTAACTAAATTCAAGTTGCTTGGTGTTTCTCGTTTTTACCAAAAATATTGAATCAGAAACCAGCTGCGGAAACCCAACACTGCAATATAATAGACGTACTGGGCAGACGCAGACTGAGTAGAAAGGTGCGATCCATATCAACCTAAGTGTTTGAGATGCAAGCATCCGCAGACAGCATGATGAAAGCAGATTCATTCAACTTTCGTCTAATGCTATTGCTCTCTCTAGCTATCATCTGAGTGTCATTCCATTCAACTCTATGATCTCCATTGGCAGTGATAATATCTTCTCTCAATTTAGATCTGTCTGTTCTTGATGTACATCTTGTGTTCACTGCACTTCTAGAGGTCTGGATGTTTCACCGATATATTTTTGACCGCACGAACAAGGGATTCGATAAATACAATTCTTTGTGTTTTCTGTTGTGTTAGTTGGTTCAGTGTGTTAGTATTGAACGTAAAGTATTCGTTGTTTTGAATGTTGTTCTAACATTATACCCGTTGCCGATCCGTTTTATCTTTTCAGATAGTCGGGGGGCATAAGGTTTAATGTTTGATATAGGATGTGCTGTTTGTGCAAGTTGTATGTCTTCATTATGGGGTATGTTATGATTTTCAATTTCAGCCAATGTATTTTCTATAAATTTTTTTGGATATCCTTTAAAAATCATTTTATGAACTTCACCTCTCCATCGATTTTTTCTAATGGATTGCATACTATTTTTGTTCTATCGAAAAGACATTTTACTATACCTTTTTTGACACTTGTATAAGATATCTGTTGGTATGTTTTTTTTTTTCGATATACATTTGTGTCTACATGAAGTGTTGATTTCTTCAAGAAGGAAATTCATTGTTCTTTTCTATTTCCAATGTGAACTTTATTGTTGGCTCTTTGTTAATGTGTTCCACAAATATGTCAAGTTCAGTTCGACCATGATTGAAAAATCTGCTCTCCTGCACTTGTATAGATTCCAATATTAATTTAAGTTGTTTTGTTTTTTTTATTACGTCTTCATAGATTCTCATCAAGTAGAGGCCAATTCCATCATTTGAATCAATTCGAATTGGAAAACGTCTGTAATTACCCTAACAGTAGCCCTTCTGTGTTTACTGGAAGAGTTCCGTATAAATTGTATGGAATTATCCCTTCCCAGCTGAAAAACTTCGCCTCTGAAATATGGCATCGTTGTGCGAAAACATATATTTTTAAAAAGGGGAATTGATACTCGGTTCCTGTATCGCGCGTAATTTCCCTCCAGTTTTATTTACACAAACTGGTGTTTTCTTTGCAGGGCTATACAAAATCGATAGATATATGGTCAGTAGGGTGCATTTTAGCAGAGATGTTGGCAAACAGACCTATTTTTCCCGGGAAACATTACCTCGACCAACTCAATCACATTCTGGGCGTCCTAGGATCACCCTCTCAAGAGGATCTTGACTGCATTATCAATGAGAAGGTAAGTGTATTGCTTTCGAAAACTTGCATATTTCATTTTGGCTTCTCTAAATTCAACAAGATCCATTTTCTTCTGATTTGAATCATGAAAATAATAACGAATTGCGTAGTGAGAAACAAGCAGGTACTCGAAACCTTAAGGAAATCAACCACTACCATTAATTACAATTTCGTAGAATTTTTTAAAGAAATCCGTTCAATCAGTATTATTCTGTGCAATACGAATATAAATATAATATTTGTAGCTCTTCACTATTCATCGGGTGTAGATAATATAGCTTATGCAACTCTCATGTAATGGTTATTAATACACTCGCATCAACCATATGAAACTCACCTTCGGCTCGTTTCGTATCCCGGTTGATGCTCGTGTATTGATAATCATCATTACATGATCATTCAATTTAACAATATACTTATAAAGCTCATTTGACAGTATGTTATTCAAATGTATTGAGTTTGATCAGTGTTAAGTTGTCTCAATGTATAGATGCATATAGATTATGATGTAATCTTCTCTGTGGATATTTATCTAGAAATCTTTTTTCATTTCATGGACGATCAAACTGGCAATTATGTATGATTGTCAGTTTCAACTGCCAACTTTAATATTATTTCATATCTGTTCAGCGCTTTCGTACAATAGAAATCATTCAAACAGATCATTCATTTTATGTGATTTTGGAAAATGAATTAGCTTGTATATAATTGGGAACAATTAATAATTGTCAATGATATTGTTGGAAGTAAATTACGAATAATCTATGCATTTGTCTCTATCATCGATTGATTATTACTATTAGCCATATTTCTTCATTTTCCGCCCAGTAATGTAACTTGTTGACTTCGAGAATATACAACAACAGATAAAACAGTTTATCAGTAATTTTCTTCCATCGAAAAACCGTGTGAGATCAACAACTACCAAATGCGTTTCTCAAAAATATTCAGTTTTGTGCGTGCCAAGATATACGGGACATCCAGGCATCTTCTGATGATCTTCATGGTACAGATCCAACATAATACACATTTATACTTTCACTAATGTACTCATTCAATTCTTCAGAACACCATAGAAAAGTTGTCGATTTATCTCTTTATCATTGATATTTGCATGGCCGTTGTTGTTCTGAAAAATTCCCAATCGTTTCACCTTTGACAGTTTCATTACGGTTGACTCGACTGTGTATACAACAATTTCACCATTTTTTTGTGAGTAAGAAAACTTTCCAAATTTTCAGGAATCGTTTTACAATAGAAAAATCAATCTTTGGATTATATTGGTAAGAGCGACTTCACATACGGAAGAAAAAACCTGAAAAGAAAATAATTTTCGTCACCTCAATATTTTCTGTTGTATTTCAGGCACGAAGTTATTTACAGTCGTTACCGTTCAAACCGAAAGTTCCCTGGGCCAAGTTATACCCCAACGCCGACCCAAAGGCATTGGATCTCCTGGATAAAATGTTGACTTTCAATCCACACAAGAGGATAGGTGTAGAAGATTCATTGGCGCATCCATATCTTGAACAGTATTATGATCCTGCTGATGAGGTGAGGAATATCTCAAATATTTCGAAATCATTTCAATGCATCAATGCTCAAACTGATAGATAAGGATAAATACATGACTTTTACGACTGCATCACAATAATCTTTAGCTGAAAAATATCATACATTCACATGTTCTCTAATGATAGACTTG
>JAVJAQ010003244.1:0-11066 GCA_032362365.1 Zygogramma bicolorata | reverse complement strand
TAGATTCAGCCCTTGAGTTCACGAATATACCAAACGTTTGATGGCCGTGTATATTTGGGTTTCAGAAGAATTTTTGGGAAAATTGCTTCGTATGTGAAAGACATAGACAAGATATTATGAACTAGTGACCTGTCGCGGCTTCGCACGAGTAAAAAATGATTGTTGTGGGTTATCCCTAAGTAATTGGCACGTCCCATCACGTATTTTTTTATATACCTTTTTGAGGGGTACAATACTGTAGTACATCATTTGACTATCTCGTAAGGTTCAGCCAGCGTTTGCCATGTAAGCGCAAAAACATGGGTTTTTACGACATCACATCAAAAACCTCTTGAATTATCAGTATTACTTTACCACATTATGCATCTCATCAAAATTTGATGCGTATTTTCAAAGATCTAAGCATACAAAGGGACAGACAGACAGTCGAAAGCGACTTTGATTTATACCATGTAGTGATGATACTAATAAAGATCGTATATTGTGATGTAAATATTTTTCCGGGATATTCCTTTACTTTTTATTTATGTATAAGAGTGAGTCATTCTTTAGAGAAACTCAATTATTTGATGTCTCCCCTTATATAGCCATTTCCTATTCATGCACACATCACTTTCCGCACATTATTTAGGAATATCTACCATCATACTTTTGCAAACGAATTTTATGTTTTCATCATTTGTATAATTATCCTCATCACTCACTTCTCCAATACATTCAGTAAGTTTGATGAATTCCCCATTTTCTACTTACCCTCGTCAGAAAAAGGATTTCCAAACCATTTCTTCAGTATGGAGTCTAAGAATCGTGTTTTGCATTTGGTATCATTGGGATACTCGACAATTTCACATTTGTCAACTCTTTCCAATACACATTTGGGTAACTTACGTTCTAACTCGGTGTGCAGGACGACCTAAAAAAAGGTTGAAATAACTCTCGCTACTAGGTGTTATAATAATATATTTTTTTCTCCATCACTAAATTTTATTATTATGGTTATTGTAGAGTTTCTCGATTGTTCATTGGAATCTCTTGCACACACGTGATCTCCCAATGGTTCAGAAAGATCATATTAAACAATTTTATTGGTTTTGAAATATGATGATGAGGCTTTAAGCCTGGTCACAACTTCACAGTTCACAATTGCCCAATACAGATCCACTCGATATGAAAAAACAAGATGTCTGAAGAAAGGTATACGGGGTGACCCAATAGTGCTTAATTTCTAATTGAATTCAGTTTCAGATATATATGGTATTGTATTTTTTCGTGAGAGCAGATGGTATGTTTTTTTTAATAGAACACCCATTTTTAGTCGGGAGGTTTAGGACAGAAAACTTGTTAAAAATTATTGAGAAACGCCACTTTGTGAGAAGGATCTATGTACTCCGAAGGTCTATTTCAGGAAAGTTGCCACCTACTCCCTTGTACAGATACCCCACCTCACTCCAGTTGGAGATGTTTCACCTGAAATCCGCAGTAACTCGGGAACTAGGACCAATAGAATTATGCAGTTTGTTTTGAAATGGCCAGAATCGATCATTTACCCATAGCTGTGTCTTTCAGAGGGTCATTGGGGTCCCCCCTTGGGTTCTAAAGGAGGGCTCTCATGAAAAAAAAAAATGTATTTCAATTTACTCTAGATCACTCGGCTTTGTTTCATTCGCCTTGCCGTGTCAAGTAGCTTGGAGCATTTGCCACATCCCACAAGAGGCACACGGCCTTCTCTAGGGGTTATATCAATCGAATTACCAGATCTCAGGAGCGGAAAGTCGTAATGAATTTTTATTGCACGAGCTTTTGCTCAGAAGGAGATATCAATTTCAGTATATTTATATCATAATTTTTTGTAATGAATACTAGTATCACATAAATTCATGAAAATCATATTTTATCTCAATTAGACATCACTTGAATCATATTCTGCTTTCTGCTTAACTATTCTGACATTTTCTCATATGTTTTTTCTGTTAACCAGCTGACGAACGTCAACCCTAAGAAGTCGAAACTTGTACGAGCAATGGAATAACAAGGCCTGACCTTTAAACGTGTGGATACCAGCACGGTACTCCGGTGGGAAATCGAATCCCAGTCTTCCACTTGATAGGCGGACGTGCATACACCTACACTACCGAAAAATAGTCATTTGAAGTTGAGAAGACTAGGAAAAACCTGTGAAGTTTGAAAGTATGTTACTTATTTGGACACTTACATTTGAACCTTCCCTCACCATATCTGAAATCACAAAGATACAAACAATAATAACAATATTTATCATATTTGTATTGTCTCGCACATTTTCATCTTCTATATTTTCTTCCAGGAGTACTTGCTCGCTACGGTGTAATCGAACAAAACTGAAAAGAAACCGGTTTAGTTCCTTCACTTCTGCCCTCTGAAAGACCCACAAATACATCCAATGCTTCGGGAAATGTATTCAAGGTCCCGTACAAGCACTGTTTCAATTGGAGAAATCAAACATGTTTTTTTCAATTTTGTTTAAATGATGTAGGGAAGTGAAGAACATAAAAAATGTGCGAGACGATTAAAATGTAATGATTTCAGACCAGACTTGCAGATCTCTTGAAGATCGAATTTCGTCACATAGAAGCGATAGTAGGTTACATCCTGAAAGATGTGCCCTAATTAACCATGTTTACAGAGATGGACATATCATGGATTACAATTCAACAAAAATTCTTAGTATTGAACAAAATGCATCTTAGAGGTTGTTCTTGGAAATGGCGTTCATCTCTCAATCAACATCTTGCCTCAATAGAAGAACTGATATCAAACACCTCAGTAGAATCCATGCATATCTACTTGATGTTGATAAAGATATTCGACATTATGTAAACAACAATAATTCTACTAATACAAATCAAACATTATATTTTTAAATAGTTTGTCACATAATAATAACAATCTTTTCTCATTTCCATTCTGATTCAATATTAACTTCCTTCAATTTCGAATATCAATAATATTGATAATTATAAATTCAATTCCTAACAAATGGTAGCAGTGTTCTCTCAGTCTGGCTTTGTTCCATGCTGGTATATGTCTCTTTACACACCTGTTTCTGGATGTTCTATACTTCATGTCAATTGTGTCATTCCAAACTTCATTGTCAAATGTCATTCATAATTCATATTCAACCGTTAATTGTCGACTTTCATGTGTATTCACCTGTTGAATATGCAACAATATTTTTTTAACCCTTCCAGCATTCTAATGGCGTTTCAAACAATTATACTTGGTGTAAAATTTTGATATTGGACTGTAAACATAGATGTAGATGTAGATTTATTTGACCAGATTACAAAAATGTTTATATATATTATCGTCTGTGACATGTTGAACCAATTTACCAACTTTTTGAATACGACTAACCTCTAATACAGTAAGGATCACTGATTATTTGAAGTTATAACTCAAAATAATAATTTTGTAGCTTTTCCCTGAAGATGATAATGAACATTATCGAAATATTGGAAAAACTGGTGTTATAAGAGTACACTTCCGTTCTGCTGTTCACCCAAAAAAAACTACACAGTCTTATATATATATATATATATGTATATATGTTGTTGTTGAGTTCGGGTTGAACCGCGTCTGGAGTTTTGTTCCGAACGTTTCGGCTCCGATTTTGGAGCCATTTTCAAGAGTAAATGTGACTTCACGCTGAGGTCTCGTCATATGGCCTCACGGCTCCAACACTCTCCATAATTTCCTTGATCACCTCAACGACCTCCATCCAAATATAAAGTTCACAATGGAAATCGAAAGCAATAACTCCCTTCCATTCTTAGATGTCCTCATCACACAAACCAATGACTCCTTCACCAACACGGTCTATAGGAAACCAACACACACAAACCGATACCTTAACGCAAACTCCCACCATCATCCTGCACAAACCAATTCCGTTGTAAATTCCATCATCCACAGATCCATCAACCTCACTGACCTCCATAACAAACCACAGGAACTAGCCCAACTCAAATCAGCCCTTCCTCAAAATGGATTCACAGACCATCAAATTGACAGATCCATCCGCCGCCATCAAACTTCTCCTTCAATTCCCAGAGACCCAACAGACAAAAACGTTCTCCACAAAGCTTTCCTTTCCTACATTATAGGAGTTACTGACAAAATCAGCCGAATTCTCGAAAAACAGGACATAAAAACGATATTTACAGCCAACAATAAAATCTCCACATCCCTCCGCTCCCCCAAGGACAAAATCGTCAACGAATCACAGGGTATATATGAAATACCATGTTCTGATTGCCATAGAACATATGTAGGCCAGACCAATAGACGTGTGACAAGTAGAGTATACGAACAT
The DNA here is from genome assembly GCA_032362365.1 of Zygogramma bicolorata. Taxonomy (NCBI): domain Eukaryota; kingdom Metazoa; phylum Arthropoda; class Insecta; order Coleoptera; family Chrysomelidae; genus Zygogramma; species Zygogramma bicolorata. Next base: position 6,715 of record JAVJAQ010003244.1, on the reverse strand, counting down.
CAACTTGCTGTCCGAAAATCAGACCCATCTTCAGCTCTGTCCAAACATCATCAAGAGACAGGACATAACATAGACTTTGAGAACACTAAGACCATCGCCACAGCAAAAACACTACAAGCTCGTATAATTCGCGAGGCCATCGAAATCGAAAAGCGACCTTCCTGCTGAAATAAACGTGACGACGGTCAGAGACTTCCAACTGCATGGAAACCCCTAATTTCCAGATGCCCAATCCCCACCAAGACATCCGACGGTGCTTTAGTAGCACCCGCTGCTATAAATACCACCCAACATCCCTCGATACCTCAGTTCGATCTGAGGAGTAGGCAGATTGAGACCTTAGAAAGATCTCGTGACGAGACCTGGGGAGTAGGCAGATTGAGGCCCCGGCGTCAAGTCACAAACTCTTGCCCCCTGTGACAACACCTGAGGAGTAGGCAGATTGAGACCTCAGCGTGAAGTCACATTTACTCTTGAAATAGGCTCCAAAAGCGGAGCCGAAACGTCGAGAACAAAACTCCAGACGCGAACTCAACAACAACATACAACTGACCGCGGAAACCTATCCGAACATATATATATATATATATATATATATATATATATTCTGAGATCATGTGATTTTCTGATTAGTTTCGCTCACAGAAAAGGCAGAGAACAGGGAGAAAAAGAGATCGCTTTTGATAGTAAGCATTTCAGGCAATTATGACATGACCCAATATGGCCGCGGGAATTCCGGTGCCGCTACGACTCTCCGTTCTTGAGATGTGGTGATGAGGTTATCATGCCCCACGGGGAGCCCGTGTGCCCCTAGTCTATCATGGCGAACACTCCACATGCTGAACACGCTACTAGACACGGCATGCCGAATGAAAAAATCCGCGTAAGCAGGGGTGAAACTGCACAGCGGGGAGGGTGGCAGCTGACCTAAAAATGACTCATAATTCCGTAAAACCTACTTTGCGTTTCCTAATCATTTTTTGCAAGGTTGAAGCTGTATTTGGTTGTTCACCTTCCCACTGTTTGTCTTTCTGTTAAAACAATGGCAGTGATTTTTGTCTGTCACAATGAGACGTTGACAAGTTGAATTTTTTCCTGTTGGGTTCGGAGGTGAAGCCGGCTCTGAATGAAACAACTGTTATTGAGTTGTTTCATAAAAAATATGGAAGTAATTTGGTGAGGGGGTCAGAGAACACCAGAATAACATATGATGATCTGAGAAATATGCAAATCTACCCATCTGGAAACATTACATCAACTACCTACATACTTTTGCGAAAAAATGTGATGGTATCCTATCTAAATGAAGCCATAGATCATCTTTTATGTGATAAGTCAGCTGTTCTATCAACTTCTCAGAAGAATCGAAGACACTCTTGTCCATTAGATTTTCCTCCGGAAAAATATGGTCTGTCAACAATACCGCCCGCCCCATACATTGATACTCCATTTATGCTGATAGTCGTTAACATACACTGTGTATGTGAATTTTTGGTGGTATAATAATAGTAGTTGTGCCATTGCCAGGAATCTGTTGTAGTACCTGGTAAGGTTGAAATTTTTTTCATTCCTCGAAATGAATAATTATCTATCACTTCCTCTTGAGATAATTGTATTCTGATTAAAATCATTCCTTCAAGACGTCCGAATCGAGAATGCATAAATATCATGGGAATTGAGAAATTAAGCTTCAATAAAGTATTCGTTTTTATATTCTACAAACTTTATGGTTTGAGTATCCGTTTGATAACGTTCGTATAGGACGAAACTGCAGTAACGTCAGTTACAAATATAAGTGTTAAGGTAAGCGTCCATAGGTACGCATCGTACGTATCGTACGAAACGGATTTTAGAATTATTAGTATAGTAAGTTATACATATGCGTCCACTGACCGGCAGCGGACGGATCGCTCGTATCGGTCCGTCGGTAATGCCGATGAAATTTATCGAAGGGGCAACTTTTCCGACTGGTGCGGATGACAACATGCGGATTGCCGATAAGTGGACGCATGTCACAATAGGTAGTCACTGGTCGCCTCACAGAGCATTTGAATTTTGTTACATTTCGATACCAAGTACACACACGTGCTTTAATTATATTTGTTATTACGCATATCATGGAGCAAATCAGTGAATAGTGTATGATATTCTTCAAATTGTGATCTTTTTTTGAATATGTCATGTATCCACAATCTATGTCTTCTCTTATTTCCCCTCCTTTCTTCTTCATCTAATAACAAAGCAATAATGACAAGTTCTTCATCACTTCCCATGATCGGAAACATTACACACTGTAATGTTTCCGATCGTCCACTCATAACGAAAATGCGAATGTTACTTAAAAGCCGACCGTCGCATCGGCAATCCGATCGCTACGGATACAGTGGACGCACTACCACAAATCGATCCGTTTTATACGATCCGTACGATACGTACGATGCGTGCCTGTGGACGCGTACCTTTATAGAAACATACAAAGTTTCATTTCTAAATTTTCATGTTGTTCTCTTGTCATATAGTGACTGCTACTTCCATTACCTTATCGTGTATCGATAGAGATTTCAATGGCATAAGTGGAATTTACGTACGCATTGGTTTCTGGTTTTACTCAATAGGTGAACTATTTTTTGTGCTTCTTGGCGAATGGCTGTTTTTTCAAACGTTCCTCTTTTGATGTTTCATCTCAGGAGACCATCAGGTAGCTTTTCTTTGAACTTTTTTCAACAAATTATGGTCTTCAATTACCCAAGATTGCCTTACTGGTGCAGCAAACTTCAAAATTGGACAGATGTAGGTCCTGTACGATTTCACTGCAATTGGTCATGAAAACGCTTTTCATGGAATTATATTGCGGAGTTTGCTTTTTTAATATCTGAGATACATGCTGAGACCAGTCTGAGTCTCGGGTGACAGTGACTCCTAGATCTCTATGCGATGAGGTTCTCAGAAAAGGCGTACTAATTTAGGTGCACTGAACGTATGTTTTGTTTATATTCATACTACCCTCTACTGAACATTCACGAGCGCGTCCAAAAAGCAGATCGATGTGCGGGCAAGTGTCGTAATCAGTTTGGGTCCCCAAGAACTCTGGTGCGTCTTACCGACTTTCACGATAGCGCATTTGCTCTTTGAACTATTGGGAAACACAATAAAACCCACAGTGTTGCCAGGTGGGTTGGTGAATACACCCACCGACCTGGCAAATCCAGATATCTGGCCACCATGATTAGTATCTAGGAAACTAATATTTTCCCATCACACCAAGCCGGTCAGAAAAATCCTGGCCTGACCGCGGTTCGAACCAGCAGTGGAATAGCCGAATTGAATATTAATACCGCGCCTTAGACTGCTCGGCCACACCGACCGATCATCACGAACCATATGAAGCGCTGCACATTCTTTGGTATTGAGCGGTATCAGCAAATCAGAGGATCACGTGTATATTCTATCGAGGTCATTTCATATTTGACTTTCAATATTCGATGAATTTTTGTGAACTGGTGTGTCGTCGTAGGAGCATGCGTGACACTGTAATGATATTATTAGGTCTGCTGTATATATCAAAAACAAAATTGGTACAAGATCGAACCAGTACGGATCCAACGTGGGCGCTGAGAGTGATTTATCTACTCTCACTTGAAACTTTCAGACCGTCAGATAGATCACATAGATGCCATGATGAAGGGAAATTCACGCGTGGCCCACGGGGAGAACATATGGAAAAGTCGATTTTCCAGAACAGAAATGAAATGAGTCAGGTGCCCATTTTTGCACTCAATTTGGGTTCACCGGCTTCGGTATACCAAACGCTTGACTGTTGCAGGTGAAGGGTTGAGATAAGGGCGTCATCTCTCTGAAAAAAATCGATTTGAACAGATTTTTCTACTTTATTTTGCCATGTGAGTCTTTGGAAGTATTGAATGTTATTGATGTGTAAGACAGTACATTGAGATTGGCATAACTATCGGATGTGACCGGAATGAAAGCTAGCGTCTGAAAGTTGCAGGAAATTTACATCATCATCTCATGCAAGCCATTTGGCATATGCTTAGAAAGAGTGATTCTCAATTTGAATAACAAATGGCTTGAGTATCGGACATGGTCATCGTATCAAATATACGTTATTCATTCAGCAAAGAGCTGAGAACAATATTCTAGAAATTTTCAACATCTTCAACATAGACTGCAAAATTAATGATGGAATGATGAATTTTCTGTTTTTATAGATGTACGGATCCTGTGAATGCCAACATCAATTTAGGTACGCGAAAAAAGTATGTAAAAAAATCAATTTTCATATTATACATGACAAAAAAAAGTCAATCTTAAAAAAACTACGTCGAAACTTATTTCGAGCAGCATGACAAACATTAAAAATAATTCTGAAGAATTGTACATGGTCCTTCGAGTGAAGAATTAGACCATGATCCTGACGCAGAGTAGCAGCTAGAGATACAACAGAAACCAGTTGGACCAAAGGTCGGTGCGAATAGGTCACTCCCATTGCCTTTCCGAATACCTACCAACTATTCCTACTAACCCTGAAGTAGTTTTGAACTGTTTGACAATGAAGTGACAATAAATTTCATTCACATTTGGTGTTTGATTATTCAATTTTGGGAAACTTATCACATTTTTTATTAGCGATCATGACCAAACAGTCAGAGCTTACAACTCTGAAGAGACAGAGTGCAAATTTGAATCGAAATCTAATGAAGTTGGTTAGTTCTCCTGGTCGAGATAGACGATACAAAAAATACAAAAATCTTACTGAGCTTAAGCTTCGATTTGACAGAATGAATAACATTTTGGATGAATTTGAAATTATTCAATTGAAAATTTAACATTCAGAATCGGATAAAACCGAAAGTAATTACAAAGGATTACGCGATTCATTTGAAGTAAAACATTATGAAGTTTGCACTCGTGCACAGTTGATATTGAAAAATTTAGAGTCTTGTGTTGCTATGACAGAACAGAGACAAATTACATCGCTACACCAAAATCATTCCTTTCAAAGTAATAACGAAAACCTCTTCAATCAATCGCAAATAACGAATTTGAATAGTATTGGTGCTACTACCAATTTCACACATATTTCGAATATAGTTAGGTTTCCTATAATAAATTTACCACAGTTTGAAGGTGAATCTGAAAACTGGATACCATTTTACGAAACATTCAATGCACAAGTGCATAATGATATGAATATCAATGATTTGAAGATATTTTACTATCTGAAATCTTGTTTGAAAGGTGGCTCATCTCCTGCGAATCTATCAATCGTAGTTAGCTACATAAATTATTTGGTTGCTTGGAGTCTCCTCAAAGCAATCGATCACAAAAGATTCACCGAACTCAGATGACATTTTAACATTTATAACAATTAAATTTCAGTTACTCGGAAACACTTGATAACAAATTCGTTAATGAATCAAATTCGAAAAGTTATGGAGAAAAATAATTTTCAACTACCGATTGAAATCAACAGGCAGAAACGCTTTTCATTTGCGCATTTTGCGAAGCTCTCAATCCATATACATTCAAATGTAGAAAAATTATTATCTTTAGCTGTGAAAGACCGTGTCATAGAATTGAAAATACAAAAAATATGTCTCAATTTTCCCAAACCTGGACATTTCGAATATGAATGTAATAGTCGCGGATGTTTTATATGTAAGAGAAAGCATCATTCTATTCTACATGTACTCCAGTCTATGACGGTGAAAAAAGTGTAAACTGTGTATTTATCCCATACAGCACTGATTGTATGAAAATTTGGATATAGGTTCTACTTACCCTCTATTTCAAAATCTACCCCGTGCCGAGGGTTGCTTTTTTCCTGGGGGTGGATCCAACCCCTTCTTGGCGGTAAAAAAAATATTTTTGGAAATAAGTGCGGAAATCAATAGTTTGACTTATTCTAAGCACTGTTTGTACAATGAAGTTTTTTCTGAAAAGCAATACTTTTCGACCTATTCCCGAGTGAAATTGTCGGTTTTCAGGCAAAAAAACACGTTTTCAGATTCTTATTCGAGAATAACTGTGAAAATATGCATCTAATTGAAAAATCTGTGGGAAGTAAAATTATAGCTTTTGGAAAAACAAAGGCGATTTATTATTGGTGATGTATGCAAGCTCGCTACAAACTCAATAAATGCTTGTTGAAAGTTGATTGGTATGTTCAAACGCCAAAATAGAAAGTTTCTACGTACAATAACCAAAAACCAATGCATTTTTCGGGAAAAACTAATTCGACCTTTTTGAAGTCCTCAAAAAATCCTGTATTTCTGTTATTTATGAAAGTTTCTAGCATCAAAACTGAACGAGGTATGAAGGAAGTAATGTTGAATCCTATTTTTTCGTTGAAAAAAAATTTTGAATTACTCATCCTCTCCCCCCCCGCCTTTGAAAAAAATCGTTGCTACTTCATAATTCACTTCATTCATGTTCTTCTAATGAGTTCTGAGTTTTTCATCGAATAAAAGTGCCTAGTTTTGAAAAAAATTGAGATTGAAGAGAAAAAATCATATACGTAATTCAGCAAAAAATCACAATTTCTTCTTCTAAAGTACAAAATTGACGGTTATTCTTCTCTGAAAATTTCGGTGTTTCATTTTTTTCTGCAGGATGAAAAAAGAGTAGGGTATGACCAGTTAAATATTGTGAGGGTTCGCGCAAAGTACCTTTTTTGAGCCCTTTCAGCATGAACCTT
>JAVJAQ010003243.1:216234-236587 GCA_032362365.1 Zygogramma bicolorata | reverse complement strand
GGATGGCAGAGATGCATATGAAACAAAATTTGGTTGAAAATGATATAGACGGTATTGCCCAGGTTCTTGGAAGGATACCAATTGATGACTCTACCGGTATCGATGAAGTGAATGCTCTTCTTTCAGGCAATACTGAACTCTTCAAAGACTTATAATATTTCGATAACTTGGCTATGGAAGAAAAGGAAAAAAATGTGATGAAGGGAAACATGTTAGTTCTCATTCTGTGATATCACAGTCATCCAATATTCCTTTTTGATACATTCATGGTTCAATTCTGTGTCCCATTAGACATATTTGAAAACCAGCGATATAATAATTTTTGAAATTTGTAGGCAAATATTCTCCATCTCTCTATACTAATTCAATAGTAAGGATCTGGTAAAATCGGCAACGTCGTTGCTTTGAAATTATTTCAAGAAGATTGAATATATTTAAAATATTGTCTTGCTAGTTTTAGATGAGCCTGATAGGACATTGAGTTTGACAAACCCTGTGTTTCAGGTTCATTTTTTAGTAAGATTGGGAGGGTCGAACTACAAAGAAATCATTAAGAGAATTCTTCAAAGGATCTTAACGAACTCGTTGATGGAGCAATATAGTTTATATGGGCACAAAGGCAAAAAAGTATTTCGCAATACTAAAATATTTGATGCATTAATAGGTAATTTTTTAACCTACGATTTTTATCCATTTGAAGTAAGTTATTGATGAGTGAAATTTTTTTGGAAGATGAAATGCGTTAATGTTTGTTATAGTTTAAGTTGATTTATTGTTTCAAAAGCAACTCAGAAAGTTGACACTAAATGCTCAGTGAAAGACATCGAGTTGAAAGTCAGCGCCTACTTGGCAAAATCAACTGAAAGAAGAAAGAAAAATGACAAGCCGGTGGCAACTGAAAATCAAAATTAAAGAAATCTAGGACTTCATATGTTCCACTCTATTGTTACTGAGTATTATTTGTGTAATCATTCGTGATTAAACTTTAATTTTCACCACTATGGAGTTTTATTCATTTTGTCTTTTATATTGTATCAAATTTGTCATAATTCAAATTAATTTTCAGCAATGAGTATAGAGACATCAGTTAATTTTTGAAAAATGATTGACTTGCATAATTGCATTTGAAAATCAATCAGGTGAATAACATCAATGGTTCAGCTGTCAAAGGTATTCATCAAAAAATTTGATTTGGCAGCATTTTTTTATTTTTTGTACAATTATAGCTTGGATTTATTTCTGATTTTTGGAATCTTCAATAATGAAAAAGCTGACCATTTGGGACTGGGTCAACTTCCCTAGAATATGGAGGTACACAATATTCTTTATACAGGGTGTCCCTTGAAAATTCGGCCAGGGAATAACTTGAGAGTTGTAGAGAATTGTAATTTTGGGGTTGTGAATTAAAGCAATTGGTTCAGTTTTTTTTATTTTATGCTACTCGATGACCTTTTCGTTTTCTTTCACGTGACACCCGATTCAAAATTATTAATGGGAAAACGACCTGTATTATATTTTGGCATTTCTGTTCCTCCCGATAAAACAATTTCAAACTATCACACTTAAGGCAGCTGCACAATTGCCCGGGAACGGGAACTGGAACGAGAACGGGAAAAATGTTAAGTTACACATATTTAAATGTACCCATGCACAACCAATTTCCGGTAACGAGAACGAGAAGATGCCCGGGAACTGGAAAGTTGACCAAGTTTTAACATTCCCGTTACCGTTGCATTCCCGGAACCAATCACAGCACAGATATTAATGCTAATAGCTGAGCCAATAGGAAAGCAGCAACATGTTTGACGCATACAACCATACATAACCTTGTTTAGAAACTATCTCCTTTTGTGTGTTTTGGTACTACGAATCAAGAGGCTGTTTTGTATCTTCTTGTTGGTTGACACGTAGTAACTGTACATTATTAGAAGTAAATACATGTATAATTCCAACATCTCGTCATCACTAATAACATCCATTATATGGGTGTGTATAATCTCTGATTATATCAAAAATTATTGATATGGTTGTAAACTATGTAATCATCTCAGATATGACATTCGGATTCGGAAGTTTGTTATTGAGTCAAGTATCAAGTTGACAGTGTTTTAGAAAATGAATATCCCCAGAAAATGTCAAACCAAGTCAAACATCCCTACTGTTTCCGTTCTCGTTCTCGTTGTTTGTGCATCTGAATAATATTTCAGTTCTCGTTTCCGTTCTGGTTCTCGTTCCCGTTCCCGGGCAATTGTGCAGCGGCCTTTAGTCTAAAACGATTAATTTAATAAGAACTATTCAGGTACTTCAATAATATCCTTTGTCCCAAATATGCCTGATGGAAACGAGCAATTGCCAAATTATTTAGCTTTATAGGGTCACCCTGTATTTGGGTGGTCCTATTTTATTTGCGATGATTAATATAACATAGCAAAATTATAATAATCATCCATATTTTATTAAAAAAAGTTGTATGGGACAAAGGATATTGAAGCTGTAGTTCTAAAACTAATCGGTTTCAGCCACAAATAAAGTGTGATGTGAGAGTTTGTTGAAATCGTTTTTTCGGAAGGAACATAGAAATGCCATAACTTACAGGTTGTCCCATTATAATAATTTTGATTCTGAAGTCACGTGAATGAAAACAAAAAAGCTCATTAGGTTACACGCAATATCAAAAAAAACTACACCAATTGCTTTAATTTACAACCCCAAATTACATTTCCCTGTCCTAATATTAATCTTTGTATTCAGTCGCTGATTTGCGCGAATGATTTTTCTTATGTATTATTCTAAGAATGATACAAAACTCATTTAATAAATATTCTCGAAATATTCCTAGGACATCCAGAGATATGCCTGAATATACTAAAAGTAATATATATAAATATTCCATGGATCATACGAAAAATCATTCCATGAATATTCAGGAATATGATATTCATATTCTATGAATATTCTAAAGAAATATTCATGTAATGAGAAAAAAGTGTCCCATTTCACCAGTTCCTAGAATATTCCAAAATGTTCATATATATTCAAAGTGTATTCTTAGAATATTCGGTCATACTGTTTAGAATATTATATGGATATTCTTAGAATATATAATGCTATCTGGGTGATCTACGAGAAACCCAACTTATCTGATCAAATTTACTAAAAACATATACAGTGAAAAATTGGAACAATTTTTCTGCTCAGTGCAGTTTCCGAACAAGTTCTGAAAGAATGTTCGTACAGTACAACGAACAAATAACTCCAACCAAAATGTTTTTGATTCGCGGTAAAATAGTCTATTGGTTATGTTTTCTGATATGGCATTGAAAATAAAGTTCAGGAGGTCGAGAATAGGAATAATATACACTCAGGAATGGAAAAGTTCAAAGGGAATAGTTCACTTAGACATGAGATGGTTTCGTGAAGCCTTGATATCAGCTATCTTACAGGAACTTGGAAGTTGTATCAGCTGTTACGTACTAGTTTTTCTTTCTTCTTTTACGGCTTTCATTACTGGCTAGGATATCATCAGCTTTCTTTCTGTTTCTAAATATTCTGAAAATATTTTCGGCTTCCCGTAAAATTTCTCGCGTCCCTTCTTAATGATTCTCCCCACCGTTGCTATGGTCTCGTTTTTTACTCACGAAATTTTTCATAAACCACTACTTATCGTTTTATTTTTACTTAATCCCATGTACAATTGATAATGATATATTAAATTCTGATTTCTAGAAAAGGTTTCTAATGGTATATTAACTTTTTATCATTTTCCATTCATCTCTCTCAATTGTGTTCGTCATTCATAATCTGTCAAAATTTTACATTTCTCCTTTGTTTTATAATGTTTCATATAATAACATCATATATATATATATATATATATATATATATATATATATATATATATATATAAAAGGTTTGTTCTAGCAACACATTTGACCGTTTGGAAATTGGTCTGAAGCAGTCAGAGGCATGCGCAAAATGAATTTCGCTCACCAATATTCATATTGCGCATGCCTCTGACTGCTTCAGACCAATTTCCAAACGGTCAAATGTGTTGCTAGAACAAACCAATAGTGTCGGTATACTTAACACATCATTGAAATGTGGGCGGCATTTAGACAAATCAGATTTCAAGAAAAATAAACTTCCTCAAGCGGGATTCGTCCCGCACCACTTGCAACCGCCCGCGCTGGTACGTTCTTTTGTCCCTACTCAGTAACTCCCAATTATCTGACTGAGCGTCTCCGATCAGTACGGACTTGATTGTTTTCCTTCTTCACTTCCTCCACTCGATTCAAAATGGATAAGTTTCTCAAAATATCGCAGCCTCCAACATCCGGTACGAGTGCCAGTAGCGGAGGTGAATGACCGAGAAAAAACTAAGACGACAATTACTTGAAATACGGGTTTACAGTTCTAAATAGTAAACCTCAATGTGTAATTTGCGGCGATGTTTTGTCACGTGAGAGTATGAAACCTTCAAAACTTTTGCGACATCTCACAACCAAGCATCAAAAAGAAGCTGATAAGCCGTTGGATTTCTTTGATCGAAAGTTGAAAGCTCTTAACCAGCAGCAAGATACTATGATGCAGGTAATAAAATAGTGTTGTCCTAGCCTTCACATGGTAAGTCAACGCTAAGCGTCGAACTCAAGCCGAGTTTATTTGAATTGTTGTTGTTTTTAGTGTTTATATTTTTGTTTGTATACAACTTGATCAAAATTAATTTTGGCGTACATATTTTTTTATTTATCATTCATTTATTTTATTTTGTTTGTTTTCGGATATCTAGTCTCAACGAGTCATCATTATTGGCTAGCTACAAAGTTGCCTATCGAGTCGCTAAAGCAGGGAAGCCGAACATAACTGCCGAAAACCTTATTTTGCCAGCAGCTCTAGCCATGGTAAGGTAAGTTCAAAAGCATACCTTTTCCTGATGAAACTATTTCACGCAGATAGAAGATATGGCCAATGATATTCGAGACCAATTAGTAGAAAAATTAAAGAATCCACATTTTGCTTTGCAGTTTGCTTTACAGATGTTTCAGATTGTGCTCAGTTTGTAGTATTCTTGCGATTTGAAGCATATGACAGTATCGCGAAAAAAATATTATTTTGCAAACCGCTTCCAGCAAATACTTCTGGACAGTGTTTGAACGATATCTTTTTGAAAAGTACTTGCTTTTTTTACATTGATTGAAAAAAATTTATCGTTATTTGTAGCGATGGCCCAAAAATAGCGGACTTGTTGCGAAATCAAAATAAATAATAATAATGGTTAAGGCTTTCGCGGCCGAGGTTTTCACTACTACTGACCCCTGCAGCCTCAACCATTTTATCGAAAACCTCTACGGGGAGGGAATACGGAGACTATACAACCAACGAAATCAAAATCAATAATGCCAAACGTATCATGGACACACTGTTTTCTTCATTGACAAGCTCTAGCTGTTGGGGTTTCAACTTCTGATTTAAATGACTTGCTTAGAGAATAAAAATTGTCAATTATTAAGGGTGAAACCTTGCAAACACGATTATCCGTTTGTGAAGAATGGGTGTGCTTCATTACAATCTCCTTTATCACACAGAGGTCGGATGGCTATCCAAAGGAAAGGTATTGACAAGAGTTAAACTTACAACTGATATGCTGATGTTCAATCGCTTGTGGTAAAAGGTCATATTATCTGCATGATGCAGAGCATACATAATCTCCAAGAGAAACACTTTCCAGACTTGCACTCTGAAACTGACAATGGGCGCAGATGGATTCTAAACTCTTTCTTGGATGAGTCAATAGAACTTGGCTGATCTCACTACAAATGTGAAAAAAAAAATTATAGATTTAGCTGCTGACGAAATGCTTGAAAACTGTTGACGTGTATTGGCTGAGAAGGAAACAAGAATCCTGCCTTTTGATAGGGTTTCATTTTTATTTGCACATCTACATTGTATTCTGATTATTCCTATCAATGAAATCTATTATTATTATTATTAATCTCCTGAGCTGGCAAGGGAAGCTCTCAAATTATTAGATTCATTTGCAACTTCATACTTATGTGAACTGACGTGCTCTCTGGAGGTGGTCATCATCAAAACTAAAAAAAATAGACTTCAATTGGAAAACGATTTGAACATTTCCAAAATAGCACCAAGATTTGACATTTATTTGAAAGATAAACGAGCACATCCTTCTCACAAAAATGTGTCTTACTGTAGTGAACCATGTAGAACCTTGACCTCATTTCTTTTGTCGGCGACCCCCCGAGTAAGACTCCGCGACCCCCCTAGGGATGGCGACCCACAGATTGAAACACACTGATTCTATGCAGATGCTTTACCACTGAGCTATCGAGGACACTGAGTTCTCCATCGCATATTCCGGAAGTCATTCCTGTCAAATTCTAGTGTTAGTCGTTATTCTATCGAGAGATATTCATCATCAAATGGTTTTAGTACCAAATTATACCTTTCAACTAATGCGTCGTCGTTATATTGTCGACTCCAGCGAGTATCAGGCGTAGATACCAACCAGTTGATTTCAAGCCGGAAAAAGAAACGATAGAAGTATCAGTGTCTGTATGATCAACAAATTAATGAAATGATAGCGGCATTCAGACAAATTAGAATTCAAGAAAAATAAACTAAAACCATTAGATAATGAATGCGTATCCTTCCCATCTTATACCTCCGTCGGTCGAGAACCGCCGAAGGTTCTCAATTGAAAAATGACAACTAATACTAGTATTTGGGAGGAATGACTTTCGAAATATGCAATGGAGAATTCAGTGTCCTCGATAGCTCAGTGGTAGAGTATCCGCCAAGAGAATGGAAGACGTGGGTTCGAATCCCGCTTGGGGAAATTTAATTGTCTTGGATTCTGATTTGTCTGAATGCCACAAAAAAAATGAATGTATTTCATTTGAATTGTTGATTATTATACAGACACTAAAACTATTTGCTAATTTCGCATACTCACTGAACGCCGTTCCACCTTTCTGCAAAAGAGGTTCGAACTGATACCTTTTTTCTAGAACATGCCTGATCATCTTTCAAGCTAGCGTTCTCAGCATGTAGGTCACAAATCCGCCGATACAATTCCTGGAGTTCTTCAGCGTTCCGCTTGAGCTAAGAGTCACGCTCAATACGCCTGGAATCATAATAGGCGCATTTCACATTTGCTTCATTATATGACCACCTCCAAGCATGCATGGTAGTTCCCAAACCGTCCAACGCCCTTACAGTTTGGGAATGGGTCTGTGAGGTGGGCATTCCATTATCGGCAGTTTCTTTTTCAGGAATGGGAGGGACTGGACCCTCCACTATCATAGGAGATAGAACCTCCTTCAGAAAACTATGATTGGTACTGTCAAACATATATGAAAATACGACCGAGACTACCTACTGCGCATAATTCTTCCAATTCATACTCTTCTCATTTTGGTCAAATATCGAAACCGGAAATCAGATATCAGCGCAGTACATTTTTCATCTCCCCTTTTATTCAGATCGATACACTTTTTCAATCATGGTGATTAGTTGAATCTTAGCATGTGGTGAGTTTTTATTATCATCAAACCATTACGGACTGCTAGCTTCAAGTTTCTATAATAGACAATATATTTTTTTCATCATTCAAATTCGGAATTAGTTCTGATATTTTGGAATTTGAATTAGGTGGTACGATACTTTCTAGTAAAAAGGGTAAATCTGAATGTAGAATGTAGATTGTGTAATTGTATGGGATAGGGCAGATCTACTTCCAGAATGTATCCTCCGGAACTATCATCAGGAATACTATTGATATCTAGTTGACATGTGGATCCTCGTGATGGAAGTGATTGAGACGTGCTTTGACCATAGAGGTATGTTACATCCAAATACATGATGAAGGAAGCAGATTGTTCAGGATTCTGGTATGGAAGGAATTGGTTATTCGCAATGTGTTTCCTCTCTCATTAACATTAACATTAATTAACACCACCACGTATATCTACCCTTTTGGAAAAAAATACCATATCGATATCGGTTAATAATTTCAACTGTACACCTGTATATTTCAAAATTGCATCCCAAGACAGAGCTGGGAAATCGAAATAATGAGCAGGGTTCAATTTTTTTTTTTTTCGAACTCATGTTTCTGAAGTCCTTGACCACACACATCAACAGAACATCGCATTTCAAGTCGGAATATTTACTTTTAATACCGCTAGTGCTAGTGTCAAGATAGGCTTTGGATAACATTACAGATTCAACAATTGAATACTAATTGCCTCGTTCTTTAATATTTAATTTAGTTTACTGTGTGAGCTTCAACAAAATGAATCGATTCGGTCTAGAAACTACCGAAGTTATTCATTGTGCCGACTTTAATTGCATAGAAATGTAAGCAAGGTTTTCAACACGGTATATTTATGTTGCGTACGTTGGTGAAAAGGCCACCGCCGCCTGCCACCTCCTGGTATTCTTATGAAACATTTCAGGATTTCAGTAAACATGGACGACAAAGAGAGAATGCACCTTGAATCAATGGAATTTAATCACAATGACGACTTGGACACCTGGTTAGTCTCTCAATTTGGCAATGAGCACTTAAAATAATTATAGTAGTAGGTGTGATCTACAGTAAATATAACCCCGAATTTCTATTTACTTCAGGTTACCCTATTTGAAAAGTAAATAATTAGGTGAAGAGGAAAATAAATATCACTGTATTATATCAACATCCTGAAATGCAATGAAACAACAAGGCCTCACAAGATCCGCACTCAAAGCAACAAAGAATTTCGAACATGATAATATAGTGATGTGTCAGTGGCTCGTAAATAAAGATGTGGATTAATATTGTATTTTCATTAGTCTGCTGAATTGCAAGTGCAAAATTTGTACGTTGCATTTTGTTAAATTCTGCTCAAAGTGGGTAAGTGACTTGTTATGTCAAACAAAATATTTTCTGATAGTGTCAAAATAGTTCCACTACAATTCACGGGAAAAAAATTCCGATAAAATACCTGATTTGCCATCGGTTGTCATGGTGACGCGAAACAAAATACGCATTTAATTGGTTAAAAACTGTTGGTGTGAAATTTTCTCCCAAATTACGGCAATTAAACATACTCCAAACCTTACTCGCTCGATCATAATGAACCTCGAAAATATGTTTTTTACTCACTTTTTCATGAAATTCTCTCTTGTGAGGATAATCATGGTTGATTCAATTCATCTAGAGAATCAATGAATGCGCCGCTCCCCTTTTTTTGCCTGTTAGATGGCAGTGGTCAAGTACCTTAACATCACCATTATCTAATGATTTTTCGTATCCCACAAGTGGTGGCAATATCGAAGTTCTTCCTCAACAGTCAAAGGCGTCATGGAAACGGCATTTTTCATATATTTATCATACATATCAGTGAGATCACTTTCCAAGTTTGCAGCGAAAACTTTACCAGCCCCTGCACCTCTGTATAATGCAAATTTCGAGATGGAATCATCAAAAGAACACTCAATAGATGTAACAAAAGCATATGGTTCATGTACGATTGGTGTAGGAGTGAGCAGGATTTGGTTCCGTTGTATGTACCGGCATCAGAATTGATTCGAAAACAGCGTATACAACAAAAAACGAATATTCTTAGAAACACATTTTCCAAATCCATAATAATAATAATAATAATAAAGGTCTTTATTTTTTTCCAGCAGAAAACATCAGTACAGTGAATTTCAGTATTACAGATATTGGATAAAAAAGCCGAAGATCAGGTGGCCTCGCTTACAGTCACGATAGCACGACCTCTGTTTTTCATCTTGAGCAAGAAAAAAACAATAATAATTTTCATAACTACAATTAGTGAGAAAAAAAAGTATATACACACATATATACACATATATACACACACATACACATATAAGAGATACATACAAAAAGAATAGTTTGCATATGATAATTTCATGTATAAGAGCTGAGAGTACCTATAGTCAGCTATAGTGTGTCCATATCTATTCAAGCATATGAATGAATATAAACCATTAATATACATATATACAAAAAAAAGTTCTGAGTTTGGTTTTGTTTTAGAAGCAGATCATTTTTGAGAGCTGATTTGAAGGCTGTTATGGATTTAGATTTCATCTCTTCAGACAAATTGTTATAAATTTTTGAAACTTGATAAGTAAATGATTTTTTGAATTGCTCGGTACGGTGCTGAGGGGTTGTGATTTGATTCCTGAAACGAGTATTGAGTGTGTGGATGTTCGTACGATAGTATATTTTGTTGCCTAGATAGGAAGGTTGTTTTGTATTTATGATTTTGTGGAAGGTGCAAGCTGAGTGTAAATATCGTCTGTTCGACATATTGAGCCAATTAACGGTTCTCAATTCATGTGAAATATGTTGACGTCTCATAACTCCACATATGAGTCGCAAGCAGGAATTCTGCACAACCTGTAATCTTCTTACATCGGATGAGTCTGTACAAGGTCAATATACTATATCGCCAAAGTTTAACTTAGACAATACAAGAGCTTCACACAAATTTTTTTTTGTGGTAAATGATAGGTAATGACGGTTGTGAAATATCGATTTTATGTTCATGTAAGCGTTTCCAATGATGTTATTCACATGGTGTTTGAATTTCAGCTGATTATCGATAACAAGTCCAAGATTTTTGGCTTTCTGAAGGGGTACAAGTTCTTCACCACTGACTTTAATTTTCATCTGTTGGATTATGTCTGAACGTGCTTTTTCCGGTTCGAATACTAAGAGCGAAGTTTTCTTACTGTTAAGTGACAAATTATGTTTCGTCGACCAATTAGTGATACTATTCATGTCGTCATTGATTTTCTGAGCGGCAGTGATAAACTCCTATGAGGCAAAATATGAGGAGAACACTGCAATAACATTTTCAAATTAATACCGTCAATTCCCTTAGCATTCGATTTAATGGTATACAGAATTTCTTGTACCTCATTTTCAGAAACTTGGGTGAGGCTCAAATGGTCATAATTTGGTGTGACGTTCATATAGAAATTCAAGGATTCTTGATCAGGTGGGTCATTAGAGAGAGCTGAGACGTAATATTTATTGATTTTTCCAACATCTGACAGATTATCTGGAATATCAATTTTTTTTTACCAATGTTTAATTGGTCTGAGAGATTCCAAATGTTATTGACACCATTGATAAGAATTTTTTGCTGAAAGTAGGCTCTTTTTTCATTTCTGCACGCGAGAGTGGTATAGTTCTTGAGCATTTTATAATAGGCCAAGTGATGTTCGTTTCTTGATCGACTCCATTTGGTATGAGCTTTATCACGAAGAGACATAAGGAACCTTATGTTATCCGTTATCCATGGACTATATGATTTCGTGATTTTGATTTTTTTAAATGGTGCGTGTTTGTCAAAGAGCTCTAATAGAGAAGTATTGGAAAAGCTCACTTTGTCGTCGACATTTTCCAAACTGTACATTACATCGAAATCAATTGAGTGAAGAGAAGAAAACTGTGATCGTTGAATTTTTTGAAGTCTCTTACAGTTTTGAATTCTGGGTGATTTGTAGCAGCGGGAAAATCCAGCACACAATAAGTAAGTTCGTGGTCAGTCATGTAGAAGACGGATAAAATTTCATTATATTTCACAGTTAGTTCATTTGATACAGCAATAAGATCTAAGAGGGACTCAGAAAAGGAAGTTATGCGAGTAGGTGAATCTATCACTTGTACCAAGTTCAACTCCTCAATCGTGTCAATAATTTTCAAACTATTTTTCGAATCTAGTTTCAGTAAATCAACATTGAAATCGCCTACACAAACAATTTCATCGAGTTCAGTAATGACAGCACTTATAGTTTGTTCAAAAATACTGATGAATTCGTTCAATACAAAGTCAGGTGGTCTGTAAGCAACACAGACACCAAATTTTTTTTTCTTCAGTTTGAATTTAATCCATAATTGTTCGATGGTTTTTTCAGTTCTGAGAACAGTGCAGTGCAGAGACTTTTTTACATGGATACAAACACCTCCACCTCTACTCGAAATTCTATCATTGCGTTTGACATAATATCCATCAATTGAGAGCAGATCATCAGGTATATAAGGTTTCAGCCAAGTCTCTGAGAGGCAAAAAATATCAAATTTGTTATCAATAACGAGAGCCTTCAAATCAGTGATTTTTGGTAGAAGAGATCTTATATTGAGATGAGCAATCTTCAAATACTCTGTCATATTTTGTTGAGTAAAAAATAAATAAACAGATATATAAATTGTTCAGTTATTACAACAGCGGCAAAAAAAAAGATGTCGACAGAGACAAAAACGGTTATTTCTTTCAATAGTGGGAGGAACCAGACAAGTAAGAAGGGAAAAAAATTATGATATATAATATATGACACTTATGATCTATTTCGTCTTTTTCACAATTCTACGTGGGTTTCCTTTAGGCAGCTTCTAAGCTTGTGGAATGTCAACAGTGGGAGATATTTCCTTTCTTTTATTAGTTTCCTCTGAATTATCCAGGAGTTCTTCCAATGAAAAATGAATATCATTCAGGAGAAGCTTATTATTCCTAATGCTTGATTTGATATTGTTTTTCCTCGCACGATTCAGGAATGGTCTCAGTGACTTATTTATTTGCTGATCTTCGTGATTCAAATCGGGAACTACAATTATTTTCTTCCCTTTCAAATTCCCAAGATTCTTCAGAACACTCGACTTTTTGAGAAAGGAATTGAATTCAAACCTCACTGGTCTTATTTTTCCTTCTGTGTAGGCTCCAATATTATGTATGTTCACTCTGAGTTTCGTAGTGGGTGAACTTGTGAAAATATCACAACAATCATTCGACTTATGGCGTAGTAAACGTCGCTCAGCATCCATCACAAAAATATTTTTTATGTTGATTAGCGGACACTTGGGAAGAAACTAATTTAGAAAGATCTCTCATCCAACAATAATGGATGTCACAAGACTCATCAGTGATACTCAAAAGATTAACATGACTGCTGAGTGTACGTTTAGAGTAATGTGATGGACCGACTACCTCATATTCAATTTCACAATTCTTTAAATTACTTACTAACCCATAAAAATTGATAGAGCAATCGTTCATTACTTCTAATTTTGGAATATCTCCCAACCTAACTAAAGAATCTATGCCAGCCACATTCAGTAGTGCAGTATGGAACGGTGGGTACGATGAAATTTTGTTGACTCTAACGGCGGCGGTATACAGTGCCGAAGTAACATCCCAAGCAAAACGATAATGGTCTCGATTGTTCATATTCACAATAGCCTTTTTCGACTCGACGAACTTTGGCAACTTGATGTATGAAGACTCTCAGAGTGGATTGTATTCGTTGACATCAAGCTCCATATAAAATATTTCATCGACAGACCAACTTGAAAATCCATTTTTCATGAATTGAGGGATTACCTACTAATCTGAATCTATTACAACACACCTGTATCATTGAATTCCATTTTTCGAGATATAAAGTTACCTGTAAGAGTATTATATACCTTGTTCAAGTCAATTGATTACAGCTCTTGAAAGCTTTTATATCGGATAGCTCTTCAGTTTGCAGATTGTATCGCCCAAACACCTCCATGTCAACATTCACCGCTTTGTGGATTATCAACACTTCTTCAAGTAATTTCAAAATATTTGCCTCATTTCGTTGAAGAACGTGATGTAATCCGACTGATGGTTTTGACTATACACCAATTCTACATATGAAAGCAGTACGAATAATTTGAACACCCTCTCCATATTGTACACATGCATTTGTTCTATGTTTCAGCGTGCTCCGATGTGAATTCATCGGATTAAAAGATCGGTCACATTGCAACACACACAGGTCTGCATTGGCGGAGGTGTACGTCGAATATCCATCCTCGACCTTTTCGATGGACCAGCTTTTTTCTTCGGCAAACGATAATTCCGTCGATGACGATGCAAGTTATCACTTCTAGTGAAACGTTTACCACAGTCACTGCACGAATACATTGTCATCTTCAATAATTCAATCATTCTCAATAAGAGGAAACTAACACGTTGAATGATCGGAGTAGTTAGGACTCTTGTTATATACATTCACTACTTTACCCTTCCCATCTCAGAGTTAATGTGAACAACAGGGTTATGTATCATTATTGTCTTAAAACGTTTCAACAAGTTCAAGGTCACTTAAATATCAAGGTTATTCATGGGCGATGCTATTCTAGCTAGACGGTATTTACACCATGCAAAAAGTTTTTCGATATTGAAAATGCTCAAGGTTATTTTTAGGTTAAAATGATTCAACATCGATGTTATCTTATAATGCTGTATGGTTTTCAAAGACAAGGATATACAAGGGCATTATCATTCAAACTATATATTAGCCAGACAATGCATGTCACCCTAATATGAAATTGTGAAAATCCGTTCGACAAGAGATATGCAAGTTGTTCAATCGCAATCAGCTTGGAGACGATTGACAAAGTTTCAATGTCATTCAAGGGCAATGCTGTTCAAGCTAGACCATGCCAACACTCAAGGGTGTTCAAGGTCAAACTTGCATGCGCTAGACGGTAAAAACACACCGTGGTGATAAAAAAATAATCATCATACCTTTACTACTTGTGGCAGCTGTTGCACTTGAGCGTCCCGTCGTCCTCAAAAATACATGGTTTTGTTTGCGATATTCATCCATAGTCAAGAATTTCTCTTGTTCGGCATGAAATAATCTGACTACATCGCCCCCTTTCAATATTTCCTCAAGATTTTCTTTGTGTTCCAAAAATAACGTTACTTTCCAAGAAGTGTTGCCGTTCACAATATTAACCTCTTTGCAAGTTGGATTATCAGGCAATTTATGGCTCGAAACATGGAGTACTTGTTGGCCTGGACTAACAGGATTCAGAATAACTTTATCGCCAAGTACAATATCATCTCCAGTGGCTCTGAGTTTATAGAATGGTAAAATGTAAAACCAAGATCCTTCATTTCCATTACTATCCAAGTACACTCTCATTGCATTTTTTTCGAGTAAAGCTGGTAGCCGTTTATTGACTGTCAAGTACTTGTTGGATTTCAAATGCAATAGCTGAAAGAAAGGTTTAATAAGTAAATCGATTATTTTCGATTATAACCATTGGAGACTGAAACTTTAATACCGTGAACTTCGGAGGTGAAAATAGTCCTGTGATATTCTGGGGATATTGATGATCTTTGAGAAATTGAGAAAGATTTTAGGTTCGGTTTCTGGATTTCAACATTCCCAAAACGGGTTCCTGAAGAACATGCGATTTCATTTAATGATTTTGTTAGAGGAAAAATAAATAAATATGAATTCACATGTTTTTCAGTATCGGTGTACTTATAAATATATACGGTTTGTTTCAGCTTCACTTATCTACAGCCGATCTACATAATTCTCACACCAGCAATGAGAAGTGATTAAAAAAAAAATGACCCTTTATTCTAAGCGTACCGTTTCTGGATTGAGAACTCCAGCTGAATAATACAAGATAGCCTATACATGATTACCCACGTCTTCATCTTCTTTATCATCAAACTCCACAGAAGTGACAAGAACGAAAATGTTCGGTCTGAATGCTCCGTTTCTTTGTTAAATCGGGGGCTACAGGGGACAGGACGTCCTGTACTATTTTAATTTTGTCTGCCATCGAATCTATCAGAAAAAGCAAAAGATCAAGGTAATATCAATAGTTCAAGGAAAATTGATGAGAATCAATAATTCAATGAAAAGTTCATATATCTTCGAAATTATGAAGATATCAGGAATCAGCAAGGGAGAGAAACTGTATAGATCTTATCAGATCCTATAAAAAGTATTCGTCGAGAGTTTACCAAATATTGACGAATCACCAAAACATAATATATAAAAAATGAAAACATTTTTCCTTATTATCAATAGTTCGAAAAATTGAATGAAAAAACTATACATCCATGAAACGACTGAATATATAGGAAATAACCACGACCGAAACTTCACCATCAGACTTCATCGAATCCTATGAAATATTCATAAAAATTTTCTTCGGAATATCAGATGCTCGAGATGAGTAATCGAGAAAAGTGAGGAATACTTCATAAATCTCATCCATTCATATGAAAAATATTCGAACATATTTTCCGTATCATCGATAGTCGAGGAAATATTGACAGTGAAACGCAATATCCCTAAAACGAACAAAAAATTACTGTGAAGAATATGCCGAACGTTTTTTTGTATTGATAGTTCAGGAAATATTGATGAAAATCTGAGAAACCTAGAAAAACACGATATATTCCCAAAACTACTGAATATATCAAAAAATCATGAAGACAAAAAACTTTATACATCATATCGAAACCAATGAAAAATATTGGGATATTTTTTCTCATCATCAATATTCCAGGAAATATTTATAGAATTCCGTATAATTCGAGAAAAAAAATTATAACTTCAAAACAATTCAATATGGCGGAAATGACTAACAGAGAAAATTCGTAGATCCCATCAAGTCCTTTCAAAAGTAGTTTTTTTTTTTTTTCGAATCAACATTAATTCGGATTATATTGATGAAAATTCGTAAAATTTGTTGAAAAACCTGAATAACTTCGAAACAACTGAATATATAAAAATGATCACGGCTAAAACTCAGTAGATATTGTCTAATTCTATGCAGGATATTCAAAGGTATTTTCCACTTCATGGATAGTTCAGGATATATTGATGATAATTCGTAAATTTCAAGAAACACCTGAATATCTTCAAAACAAATAAATACATCGAATACTACCAAGATCGAAGCTTCATAGAACTCATCAAATCATATAAAAGATATACGAACATTTTTTCCGTATCGTCAGTAGTTCAAGAAATATTAGTCAAGTGCATTTCAGGTTAAAATTTTTTCGCATTCTCCGAAAATTATGATTGAGGTGTCATTCGATTTGGAATGGCATGTAGATAGTTTTTCAGAAAATGCTAAGGCCGCTCGCAAAAATTTCGATAGTTAAAAACAATTAAGTGAAAAAAAGGGGAGTTCGGTTTTGAGATAATTCAAATTTAAGAAAAGATTCGAGAAAAGCAAGAAATTTCCTAAAAAAGTCCCGACTCCCAGAACTGTAAGACAATGATTTTTTTTTAAATTCAGGCGCCTGCAGAATATATCAATGAACGATAATTCGTGGTCCAAAAATTTTTATCACGACTTTTCAATAAGTTATCCATTAGTTAATTAACAATTTTTTGTAGCACGAACTTTGACTTTGTAAGTGCGATATAATTGTTAAACCATTAATCTGAGAATTTTAAAAACTTTTCTTAAAAAAAAAATTATTGCCCAAAAACGCATTTGTTGAATAACATTTCTTTTTAACACTTGATATTGAAAAAAAACTATTATAATTTAAATTTTCATTGTTTATTGAATAAACAATATGTTATAAACAAATGAATTATATCTTCGTCTTGTTTTCTTTGCTACTCGAAAAAAAAACATGTATTATTGAAAAAAATATATTTATATTCTTCAATGAAATTTCAATTTTCTGTTCTCTTTCATTCAAACACTCTGACCTGTTTTTTTATGTTCAATTTTATTATTCGAGACTTATTTATTCTTCATTAATTAAACAACAAATTAGGCCAAAATTTGAAACTCTCACTCAGTTATTTATTTAATTTATACCATTTGTTAATAAAAATAATCTTTCAGAAGAAATTGTTTCATACTTTTATGTCTGAATATTTCATAAACTAATAAAACTATGACCATACAAATGATGTAACCTTTTATCTAACGTATATTTATCAATAATTTCAGTTTGAGAATCCAAGTTTTGCTCAGTTATCTATTCAATTATGGATAGAACTGAGTTAAAAAAACGTGTTTATAGTTTATAAGCCTACATATCTTAGTAACTGAAAATTAATTAGAAATATTTTTCAATTCAAGTGACTTTATTCATAAAATATTGTTTACAAACAATCTAACATATTTTTATTTGATTCAATTTACATTTAACTTTTTTTGGAGACTTTTTTCAGTTGGTGGCTCATAGCCATCATCCCCTTGATTTGTTTCAAATTATCTTCATTTTCTTCAATATTCTTCTCCAGCTGCCCATCGTTGGATTCCTCATTGTCTTTGACTGTAACCGTTATGCAATTCCCACAAGTGTCTCCTTTGCAATATTTGCAAACAGATTCGTAGTCTCTGTAGTGTAGAGATTAGCACATCCGCCTTTCATTCGGAAGATCGGGGTTGAAATCCCCGCCACGCCACCGTGCTGGGTAATCGCAAGTTGAATCCACTGCTCGCTCGCACAAGTTTCGACTTCTGAGGGTTGACGTTTCACAGCTGGTTGACGGAAAGAATATTTTTCGGTTTTAGATGAACATGAAAGTCCGGCCTTTCCGCGTTCACATCTGCTGGAACTTTCTTTGATGCATGTGCAGTGGATTAATTCCAACAGATCATCAAGAGGTAATTTTTCTGTTGTTTCGATTGGCAGAAACATAGTTTCCGTTTCAATCAAACCCCGATAGTGTGTATCCAACTCATTACCAAGCCAATATTGTACTAGGTAAAAAAAATATCATCATTATAATTATACAGGGACTTTTTTTGAAAATTACTTCCTCTTTTTGAATCTTTTTTCAAATTTGAATTATCTCTAATAGTTTTTGAGATATTGGCAGAAAACCAAACCCCTTTTTTTCAGTTATTTGTTTATAACTAATGCAATTTTTACGAGCGGCCTCAGCATTTTCTCGAAAACTATCTACATGCCATTCTAAATCGAATGACACTTCCATCATAATTTTAGGAGAATGAGAAAAAATTTCAACCAAAAAAGGGCTTGTGAACTGGACTATATGGATGAAAATCCGTGAAGAAAAAACTATATTCGAAATTGTTGAATATATCAAATAGAAAGGAGCTACTCGCGTGTGAAAACCAATGAGTACTCTTCGAACATTTTTCCCAATCACTAACGGTTGAATAACGAACATTGAATAATTCCGTCACTGGGTTCATAGCCAGACAAAATGTGGATACGAAATGTTCTATCTATTGTTGTATCTTGAAAATATTTTTCCATAATATATTTGATATTTGAACATCAAATTATTCAACTGACCCTATTTTTGTCAAATCAACCATTCGAGGCTGATAGTTTTTTATCTGACAATGAGGCAAGATGGCTGTATGGAAACTCGCCTCTTATTATAAGTGATTCAATTTCAAAAGTGATTCGGTGATTTTTGTTGTCTGAGGATTGGGTGTGACAAAATTTCTTGCAAATCATGAAACACTCTTCAGACTTTCTGCTGTGCTCTGTTATTTTTCTAGCATCTATAATCCCCTTGAATTAATACGTGGATGATTATAATCGCAAGATGCAAACGAAAGAACTGTGTTGAATTTTAGGCAAGTGACTAGACGCGAAGATTCTGCTCGCAGCTTGGATTCAAGAAGATCATGCATAATTGCTTTTAGATATTTTTTTCCACAAACCAGTTGGAGCTAGCACTCACAATATTTTGAACTTGATCATCGTTGGTTACATATTGAGGTGTTCGCAGGAACGATGATATTTGATGATTTGCTTTAAAAAAAACCTGATGTCGTATTTTGTCAGAATTCGGCTTACTTCATCGGTGACTCTCTGAATGATATGAAGGAAGGCTTTCGGTCATTCAGTCGGATTTTTAGATGTATTGGATTGCAAGAAATGGGTTTGATAACGTCGAATGGGTACGGATAATCGTTTTGAAGAAGGGTATTTCCAGCTCACTGAGTCTATTGTGGTCGTCTGCGAGTTTGGTGGATATGTGGATGAGAGGGTTCAGTTCGGAGCTCACCTGGGCTGGAGGATGGGAACAATTAGCATTGAGGTTCATGTTGGTGTGCGTGGGTTTTAGGTGAACAGTGTAAGTGAAGGAATTGATGGATTTTGTAATGAAAATATATGAAAGAAATAATATGCTTAGCCAAATGATACACAGTTGCCTGTAAGATTTTCACATATAAGTATTCACTAAACCGCTCAACATATACTACAAGCAATATTCTTAGTATATTGTTACGATTTATCCCTTCAAAAATCTCAATTCTGACAACACTGTTACGATACTCCCTGGGTTCGTCGATTAAAACACCAAACACCACTAAACTTCTTTTATTATAACTCGCTATCACAATACAATACAACACAATCACTTAAATCGCTCTGATAACTTTCCAATGCTCGGCACTAAACTCTCTGTACTAAAAATTCTATACTCCAACTCCTTGCACTTAGCAATAACAAAACTCTCTCCACTTAGCTCTACTAAACTCGCTCCACTTAGCTCTGAATACAAA
>JAVJAQ010003243.1:171273-214133 GCA_032362365.1 Zygogramma bicolorata | reverse complement strand
TCGACTCTCTTTTCTAGTCCTTCCATCTCCTCTCGCACTGATTCCACTTCCTTATTGACATCTTCCTTCAGTTCTTCTTTTAGTTTTTCCACTCGTACTTCAGTTTTATGTAACACATGCTCGAGGAACTTGTCCTGATTTTCTAGAACTTGCTGGAAGTCTGCTTTTCGTTGTTTTTCTATTTGCTCTAATTCGTTCTTTTGTTGTTCTAGAATTTTCTGGATTGCTTGTTAATAAAAATAATCTTTCAGAAGAAATTGTTTCATACTTTTATGTCTGAATATTTCATAAACTAATAAAACTATGACCATACAAATGATGTAACCTTTTATCTAACGTATATTTATCAATAATTTCAGTTTGAGAATCCAAGTTTTGCTCAGTTATCTATTCAATTATGGATAGAACTGAGTTAAAAAAAAACGTGTTTATAGTTTATAAGCCTACATATCTTAGTAACTGAAAATTAATTAGAAATATTTTTCAATTCAAGTGACTTTATTCATAAAATATTGTTTACAAACAATCTAACATATTTTTGTTTGATTCAATTTACATTTAACTTTTTTTGGAGACTTTTTTCAGTTGGTGGCTCATAGCCATCATCCCCTTGATTTGTTTCAAATTATCTTCATTTTCTTCAATATTCTTCTCCAGCTGCCCATCGTTGGATTCCTCATTGTCTTTGACTGTAACCGTTATGCAATTCCCACAAGTGTCTCCTTTGCAATATTTGCAAACAGATTCGTAGTCTCTGTAGTGTAGAGATTCTATGGGTATCGTTTGCAATATACCCAAAGCTGACCCTCTCAAAGCTACTATTAGTGCGGTAGCTTTTTCTTCGTCGCCCCATCCATTAGTTTCTGCCGCAGCCTCAAATTGTCGACGGTACATGGACCAAGACGACTGTCCATCAAAAGTCGGCGGTTTTACGGAAATTCCTGATGTGGCAACCCTGTCTTGGCGATCTTGGTTCCTGAGAAATGCTATCTGCTTTTCGACTCTCTTTTCTAGTCCTTCCATCTCCTCTGGCACTGATTCCACTTCCTTATTGACATCTTCCTTCGGTTCTTCTTTTAGTTTTTCCACTCGTACTTCAGTTTTATGTAACACATGCTCGAGGAACTTGTCCTGATTTTCTAGAACTTGCTGGAAGTCTGCTTTTCGTTGTTTTTCTATTTGCTCTAATTCGTTCTTTTGTTGTTCTAGAATTTTCTGGATTGCTTCTTCTCGTTCTATTATTTCACGTTCTCGTTCTTTCCTCTGTTCCTCGAGAATTTTCTGGAGTGCTTCTTCCCGTTCTTTCTTTTCATCTTCTCGTTCTCTCTTTTCATTTTCGAGAATTTTCTGGAGTCCTTCTTCTCGTTCTTTCTTTTCATTTTATCGTTCTTATTGTCGTTCTTTCTTTTCAGCTTCTCGCTCTTCTCTCTGGTCTTCGAGAATTTTCTGGAGTCCTTCTTCTCGTTCTTTCTTTTCTCCCTGTCGTCGCTTTTCCTCTTCTTGTTTTTCCTCCTGCCGTCGTCTTTCATAATCCGCAAATTGGTTTCGAATTAATTTCAACATGTCCTCCATCGTATCGTAAGATGTACTTCTCGTATTCACCATAAATTGTTTTTATTTACCAGCAAAAATCCCACTTCTGACACCACTGTTACGATTTATCCCTTCAAAAATCTCAATTCTGACAACACTGTTACGATACTCCTTGGGTTCGTCGATTAAAACACCAAACAACACTAAACTTCTTTTATTATAACTCGCTATCACAATACAATACAACACAATCACTTGAATCGCTCTGATAACTTTCCAATGCTCGGCACTAAACTCTCTGTACTAAAAATTCTATACTCCAACTCCTTGCACTTAGCAATAACAAAACTCTCTCCACTTAGCTCTACTAAACTCGCTCCACTTAGCTCTGAATACAAATTCTCTAACTAACTCTGTCTCCGCCGCGATATCGCGATCCTTATATATGTCTGCACACCTATCGAGAATCCTCCAGAGAAGCCCCGATGACGTGTCTCGAATTCTCCAGGCGGCAATCACAGTTCTTGGAAAATGACCTTCGCTGCGACGCGATTCCTCATCTGCGTTTACGATCTGGTCAGGACCGGCGCTAGGACGTAACATTATTCAAAAAATCTAATGCTGATAACATACATTCGAGTATATTGTTACGAAATCTCCTAGCGCAGACCCTGTCACTCGTAAACGCAAAATAATATGAGGGGTCGAAGAAGAAACGTGATCTTCCTGGAAATCCCGAGTCGCGTAGAAAATTCGATACACACCATCAAGACCTGTTTCCACAGGCGTTCGTAAGTATGAATACGGAAGCGATTCATCGCTACGGCAGAATTTATCAAAAAGTTTTAGTACAGATCGTTGGATAGATTAACTGAGCAGTTTCAGTTATTGTATTGTGATAAAGAGTTTCAATAAAAGTAGTTTAGTGTTGTTTGGAGTTTTAATGAACGAACCCAAGGCATTATCGTAGCATTGGTGTCAGAAGTTAGAATTTTCGTGGAAATTGAAAGCCATTTATGGTGAATACATCGTACGATACAATGGAGGACATGTTGACATTCATTAAAAACCAATTTGGAAAGAACTAGAGAAAAAGCGACGGCAGGAAGAAAAACCAGAACGAGAAAAGGCGCTCCATAAATTTCTAGAAGAACAGAGAAAAGATGAAAAGAAAGATCGAGGAGAAGCACTCAAGAGAATTCTAGAAAATGAAAAGAAAGAACAGCTAATTCTAGAAGAACAAAGGGGAAAGTGAGAGGAGAACAAAAGAAATGAATTAGAACAAATAAAAAACGAACGGAAATCAGATTCATCGAACAAGTGTTTAAAAAAACGAAGTACTAATGGAAGAACTGGAAGAACTGAAAAAAGACCTGAAAGGAGAACTGATAGAAGAACTGAAAGAAGACGTCAAAAAATCGACAATCAATTTAATAGGAAAGTGGATACAGTGCGAGAGGAGATGAGAAATGAAAAGTCTACATAGAAACGCAGATGGTTCTTCTCAAGAACCAAGATTGCCGAGACAGGGTTGCCACATCAGGTGTTTCCGTGAAACCACCGACTTTTGATGGACAGTCTCCTTGGTTCATGTATCGTCGACGATTTGAGGCTGCGGCAGAGACTTATGGGCGAAGAAGAAAGAGCAACGGCACTAATAGTAGCTGTGAGAGGGCCAGCTTTGGGTATACTGTAGACGATACCGATCGAACAGCAAAAGAAATATGAGGACATGATTTCTACATTAGAGTTGGGGTATGGCGATCAATACCGAGAACAGCTGTAAAGGGCTGGAATGAAGACTCGCACACTAAAATCAGGTGAGTGTCTGCAAGAATTCGAAGCAGATGTGATGCGACTCATTCAGGTGGCTTATCCAGAAGCACTTGGAGATTTCAAGGAGCAAATATCAGTACATATATTTAAAGACGGACTAAGAGATCGAGAAATTCAAATGACTCTGCGATTGACAAACTTCAAGAGAAGTAGCGATGCTTTGGTTCTCTCTTTGCAAGCGGAGGTGGCCTTCAACGCGTTGAGGACGAAAGTGCGTGCAGTGCGTGCCAGCATACTGGCTGGCAATAACAAAGCCCCGAGGGTCATTCAGGTCAACAGGATGGGAAGAACAACTGATAGCATAACCATTGCCGGAAAATTTAATAAGATAGACGTTATATGCACCATAGACACTGGTGCCGCAGTTTCCTTGGTTCGCAGCGACATCCTTCGACCTGACAGCGTGAAGCCTATTTCTTCCAACTGCGTTCTCCGAACAGTCGCTAGTGTAAACGCACCTATTCGAGGACAAGATGAATTTATTCTCGGAATGGACTTAATTAGTGACTATGGGTTCTCATTCGACAACGAAGAGAATATTATGAACTTTGGAGGAGAGGACTTTGTCCGTAAACTGCAAATAACGGATTTTTCGAGAAAGTGGTTTGCGCTAAAGTTGATGAAGAACATGGGTGCTGCGTTGGAATAGAACAGCCATGTGATGAACCCCCCAGCAACTTGGTTGTCGCAAGAGCCATAGTAAAGACAAAGCAAACCATCCCTGTGAAAGTCACCAACGTATCTCCTCAAGAAGTAACAGTTCAAGAAGGTGATTTCATTGAAACCTCTGAACCAGCTACGATTCGAATGACCACCAAGAAATAAATACAGCCTCTAAGAGTGTTATGACAACTCTTAAAAAAATCACTTGAACACTCACCAGGAGAGGAACTGAAGCTGCCAAAAATATTATCAGAAGTGAAAGTGACATCAATGATTCGACAACAGCAGGGACAACTAACTTGGTCAAACACAGAATCAATACTGGCCAAGCCCATCCAATTCGACAACCACCAAGAAGAGTTCCATTTGCCCAGCAGCAAGAAATAGAAGGGCTTGTCGACAAGATGATTAGAGATGGCGTGATTGTAGAATCGTCGAGCCCTTGGTCTGCACCTGTTGTGTTGGTTTCCAAGAAGGATGGGTCTACGAGATTTTGTGTCGATTACAAGAAATTGAATGATGTCACCAAGAAGGATAGCTACCCTTTACCAAGAATAGACTAGACATCAAAAATTTTGGCAGGTTCACGTTGGTTCTCAACACTAGATCTGAAGAGTGGATATTGCCAAGTGGGCATACATGGAGACAATAAGGAGAAGACTGCATTCACGACTGGGAGCGGACTCTATCAGTTTACGGTTATGCCGTTTGGATTGTGCAATGCTCCAACAACATTTGGAAGAGCTGTTCCTGCGTGTGCTCACTTGGAAAAATTGTATTTTATACCTCGAAGACGTTTTGATTATGGGAAAGACATTTGAAGAACATCTGCGCAATTGACGAGAAATCTTTCAAGATTCAGGAATGCCAATCTCAAAATCAATCTTCAAAAATGCTCATTATTCCAGAAAGAGGTGGATTTTCTGGGCCATAGAGTGTCATCAGACGGTTTCCGAACAGACGAAAGATACAGGCAATAAGAGACTGGCCGAAACCACAAGACAAACACGAAGTGAGAAGCTTCCTAGGTCTCCGCTCCTATTACCGTCGGTTCGTGGAAGGATTCGCTGATATTGCGGCACCCCTTCATATGATGACAGAAGACCGAGTGAAATTCGTTTGGTCCAGAAAGTGAATGTGCATTTGGGAAACTGAAAGTGGCTCTTTGTCTTATTTCATATTTTTGACGTCAACAGGACCAGTTTGTCTTAGACACAGATGCCAGTAATGATGGTATTGGAGCCGTACTATTACAAGAACAAGATGACCAGAAAAAAGTAATTGAGTTCTACAGAAAAGTACTCACCAAGCAGGAAAGGAATTATTGCGTGACAAGAAAAGAACTACTGGCAATAATCAAGGCTGTAGACCACTTCCACAAATATCTGTACTCGAGATGAAGACTCCCCAAGTAGCAAGGTGGATTGAGAAGTTGAACCAGTATCACTTCAGGATAAAGCATCGACCAGGACGATTGCATAACAACGCAGATGCCTTGTCAAGAAGACCTTGTTCGGATACTTGTAAACATTGTGAGCGAATCGAACGTCGCGAAGGAATCAACCAAGTGAGATTGATAGTAGACGACAATTGGACGACAGCAAAAATGCGACAAGATCAGAAGAATGATCCAAACGTTGCAGAATTTTTGAAATGGAAAGAAAATGAAGCGGAAAGACCCACCTGAAAAGACATCTCAGATCGATCACCAACGTTCAAAGCATATTGGGCACAATGGGATTACTTGATTGTGGAGAATGGCCTACTGAAGAGGGCTTGGGAGTTAACAAGACTTTGGAGAAAATACGGCAAAGGTTCTACTGGGTCCACTGTCGAGAAGATGTCGAGACATGGTGCCGAAGATACCCATACTGCGAAGCAAGCAAAGGTCCTAGAACAAGATCAGAGGGCGAGATGAAACAATATAATGTTGGTGCTCCCTTCGAACGAATTGCCATCGATGTAGCTGGACCGTTCCCGATGACGAATGATGGCAACAAATACATCCTCGTTGCCATGGATTATTTCAGTAAATGGGTTGAAGCTTACGCCTTGCTTAATCAAGATGCATCTACAGTTGCAAGAGCCCTGGTTGACAACATGTTTACAAGGTTTGGAGTGCCAATGGAGCTACATTCCGATCAAGCAAGAAATTTCGAATAGAATTTATTTAGGAAAATTTGTGAAATGATGGGAATTAGAAAGACCAGAACAACTGCCCTCCACCCACAGTCTGATGACATGGTCGAGAGGTTCAACAGGACTATGGAAGAACTTTTTCCAAAGTAGTAGAAGAGCATCAAAAAGACTGGGATCAACACCTTCAACTATTCTTGATGGCTTACCGGGCAGCTGTGCACGATTCCACAATGCTCACCTTTGCCCTGTGACTTGGTGTTCGGATCTCCAAGTACTGGGGAGAAAGAGGTACAGGATTATGCAGATGAACTGCGAGTCAGCATGATGAGGATTCACGAAATTGCGAGAAGATTGAAGTTTACTAGTGACAGGATGAAGGCTCGATACAATCTCAAGGCAAATACTGGTGGATTCAAAGAAGGAGATCTGGTATGGCTGTACAACCCTCGTCGTAGAAAAGGAATTTCTCCAAAACTATCACCATGCTGGGAAGGACCCTATTCGATAGTCAAGAGAATAAATAACGTGGTGT
Organism: Zygogramma bicolorata; assembly: GCA_032362365.1. Classification (NCBI taxonomy): domain Eukaryota; kingdom Metazoa; phylum Arthropoda; class Insecta; order Coleoptera; family Chrysomelidae; genus Zygogramma; species Zygogramma bicolorata. Next base: position 207,430 of record JAVJAQ010003243.1, on the reverse strand, counting down.
ACAGATTCAACGTAGCCCCAGAGCAAAAATGAAGGTCGTTCACCTAGAAAGACTCAAAAGTTACAATGGAGATAATGACATATTGTTCGATCGGAACGATCAAAATTGAGAGGGGGATAATGTTACAGATGTTCCTAGCGCCGGTCCTGTCGCCCCATAAACGCAAATTTGTGTGACGGTTCGAAGAACGGTCGTTACGTGCGTGATGATCGCGACTTACCGAGAATATTCGATATCGGGATTTGTCTGGGGGATTCTCTTCGAATTTGAGCGGATATAAATACGGGAGTCGCTCGCTGATACGGTAGAATTTTTAGTACAGAGAATTTTAGTACGGAGCATTGGAAAGTTAGCGGAGCAATTTAAGCGATTGTATTGTATCGTGATAAAGAGTTGTAATAGAAGTAGTGAAGTGTTGTTTGGAGTTTTAATCAACGAACCCAAGGAAAAATCGTAACAATATGCAATGAAATTGCCTTTTTTCATCAGTATTCGAGAGAAACTACAAGTGGGTTATATGCAGAATCCAAAAACGAATTGAAAAATCTGGGTTACCATTAAAAAAATGGCGTCGGTGACGCGACGCCAACGGATGACGCCTACTGCTGGATCTCTACGTGAATGAGAGGACCCTTTGACATCAAAATAATCTGCTATCACGAGATATGGATATCCCCATTCATTTTGCAGATATTTGCCCGCGGAGTTTCATATCAGAGTGATTTTACGATCCCCAGTCGAAGCATTGAAATTTTCTTAGTACGAATAACTTCGTACAATGCACAAAGGAGGTGTACTTTCTTCTAGAAGGCAATTGTTGGGAGATTTCAAGTTAAATTATGTGGAGAATAATTTTTATGTTGGGAAAATAAAAAAACTGCTTGAAATGTATGGTCTAGTATGTCTGGATCAAACTATTACTGAACCCTCTCGTATTACACTAGAATCTAAATCTTTGTAAGCCTATGTTATATCAAATGAGAGTAATTATGTGTCGTTTATATTCCAGTATAACGGATCACTTACTAAGTGAAGCAGTGAATCTCTCCTCAGTTGAAAGTAATACTGACATAATGAAAAAATATATATATAATATATAATAATAATAATATATCATATTAATATAATATTTTAATATATTATATAATATATATAATATTTGAGTGATCTGAATCTTGATCCTATTAAAACGCATCTTGTTACGTAACTGAAAGTGTTTATTTACAGACCTCATTGAGAGATTGTTTGATAGGTAACGCTGACAAGAAAACGCGGGGTTCATGCACACGGCTCAGCTTTTAAACAGGAAGAAGGGTCGAGTCCGGCCGGTGTGAAGTTATCCACATCCACACATTTACTCGACGAAAAAAATTAGGACACCCCACCAACTCGTTTCAATGAACTAGTACCGCATTCTAATTTCAGTATATGTTTCTAGAGAGAAAAAGAACCCTGATGGCATATAACATATAGTTTGTGCGGCCTCGAGGGGGGAATGGTGGGGGGTAAATACTCTAAATTATTGAATAACTCGTTTCAATGAACAAGTACCACATTCTTATTTTAGTATATGTTTCTAGAGAGAAAAAGAACCCTGATGGCATATAACATATAGTTTGTGCGGCCTCGAGGGGGGAATGGTGGGGGGTAAATACTCTAAATTATTGAATAACTCGTTTCAATGAACTAGTACCACATTCTAATTTCAGTATATGTTTCTAAAGAGAAAAAGAACCCTGATGGCATATAACATATAGTTTGTGCGGCCTCGAGGGGGGGATGGTGGGGGGTAAATACTCTAAATTATTGAATAACTCGTTTCAATGAAATAGTACCACATTCTAATTTTAGTACATGTTTTTAGAGAGTAAAAGAACCGCGATGGCATATAGAATATAGTTTGTGCGGCCTCGAGGGGGGAATGGTGGGGGGTAAATACTCTAAATTATTGAATAACTCGTTTCAGTGAAATAGTACCACATTCTAATGTTAGTACATGTTTTCAGAGAGTAAAAGAACCGCGATGGCATATAAAATATAGTTTGTGCGGTTTGAAACGAGTTATTCAATAATTTAGAGTATTTACCCCCCACCATTTCCCCCTCGAGGCCGCACAAACTATATGTTGTCTGCCATCGGGGTTCTTTTACTCTCAAAAAGCATGTACTTAAATTAGAATGCGGTACTAGTTCATTGAAACGAGTTATTCAATAATTTAGAGTATTTACCCCCCACCATTCCCCCCTCGAGGCCGCACAAACTATATTTTATATACCATCGCGGTTCTTTTACTCTCTAAAAGCATGTACTAAAATTAGAATGCGGTACTAGTTCATGGAAACGAGTTGGTGAGGTGTTCCAATTTTTTTCGTCGGGTATATGTGTGGATGTGGATAACTTCACACCGGTTCGAGTCTGTTATATTAAGTATATTTCCTATGAGGCGCGACCCCTTATTGATTGAATATTGATAAAACTAAATCTATAAAATATTTACCAAAAATAAGTAACCTTAATTAAACACTGGTTCATATGACACGTATATTCGCATACGAATGAATAACACCAATTATTACGTATATTCCAATTCTGAACTAAAGGGGGTCAGTCGTGCACAAAAAAAAACGGACAGGGCTTCGAGAACTTATTTGTTTAATAAACCTTGAAGAAATCCCTTCCAGTCTCTTGTACAACAACTTATGGGGAAGAAATCCTAACCTTAATATATTAATAATCCTGAAGATATGATTTTGGGAGTCCTCCTTTTCTTGAGTGAAATTTTGCACCAACGAATAATTCAATGTCATCAAGTAATTGCTGCCTTGCGGTACTCAGCCTTAAATCCTTGCTGCCCGGCAAATTCCTTGAAACTGTTATAGGGCGGGTTTCACCACTAGAGATGAAGGATGATTGAATCCTTCGGGTGGAATTTTATCTCCCTAGACTATTGCAGTTCCCGTAGGGGATAAGGGTTGATCGTAAGGTTTGAACTGTTGGTAATGTGGTTACTCAGTAACACGATTCTAGTGGTGACTATTTCGATACCCAAGTAGTAATTTGAACAGAAGTAGTAATTTGAAATGAAATATATATATATATATATATCATCTTACAGAGATACCCAAACGGTTCAAAATGTCTAAATCCAAGATTACAGAAAACCGTTTTGGCAAACCGATGAATTTTTATACCCGCATGAAGCGTATTTATTGAAATCGTACATTCACCGATCCTATACCAACAATGACAATTATTAATTAGTATGTGGGCCAGATTACGAAAATGTCCTTCGAACCCACGGTTAACTTAACATGTAGACTATGTTAAATCAAATGAGAGTAATTATGTGTCAGGTGTTCCTTCATATCCCAGTATCACGGATTACTTACTTAGTGAATCAGTGAAACTTTCCTGAGTTGAATGTGATACTGACATAATGAAAAAATATAGTAATTTGAGTAATCTAAATCTTGATCGTATTGAAACGCATCCTATAACATGTGATTGGTCATTCAATTCTATTGACATTGAAGTAATAAATCAAGAAATAAAAATGTCGCTCCCTTGCAAATATGTCATTAAAAAACATCTTCATTGATTCAACTAAGAAGTTTTGAGTACAATTAAAGAGAGAGATAAAGCATCTCGGTAGTGTAGTGGTTAGCATATCTGCCTATCAAGCGGAAGGCCGGGGTTCGAATCCTCGCCGGGCCACCGTGCTGGGTAATCGCACGTTAAAAGGTAAGGCCTCGTTGATCCATTGCTCGCACAAGTTTCGACTTCTGAGGGTTGACGTTCGTCAGATGGTTAACGGAACGAACAATACAATATATAACGTTTGTGAAATCTGATGAAATTGAAGAATCTCATCTTTGGAATAACTTCAAAAAGTACAAAAATGAAGTAGTAAATCTATGGAAAATTGAGAAACAGAACCGCTACAGTGTCAAAATTGATGGATAAAAAAATAACTCAAAAATTATGTGGAAAATAAAAATAAAATTGCTCAAGTATTCAACCAACATATTCTTCCGCAAAACTAAAGAGATATGACATACAGAGTCGGGCTTGGTTTCATCAGAGAGTAAGTGCCAATAGCATATTTTCAGGTGAAATTACTAACGATAAGGGTGTTCCCCAAGGTAGTGTCTAAGGTCCACTGCTTTTCATTTTGTTCTTGAATGATATTAATTTATAGGTAGATTTAATTTATTAGCAAATCATACATTACTGGTTTGCAGCGATAGAGATTTGGATAGACATTCATAAAATGAATTCCATTTTGGTCGGTGTTGAGAGGTTCCTGGAGATCTAAAAATCAAAGATGAATGTAGCTGAAACCAAAGCCATGATAATCACAAACAAATTCAAATACGACAATTTAAATATGAATATAGATGAGCAAAAAAATCTAGATTGTTTCAAATACCAAATACTTAGGAATCCAACCTGATAATTTACTTTCATTTGATAATCAGTTCGAATGAATTTATAAAAAGATATCGAAAAAATATATTTCAAGAATCGCTGAGAACTTATCCTACCACATTTTGACATTGTTACAAGTATGTACTCATTTATCTCAAGTCAAATTATTCAGTTGCAAAACAGAGAAATGAGAATTATTTTATAATGTGGTAGATACTCACCAATGAAAGTAATGTTGTCAACTCTACAGTGAATGTCGGTATCGCAAAGATTACTGTATCTATACCAATGTTATTCATTTATAAAATAATAAACGACTCATATTATCCCTATTTCAAACAAATGGTAACATATAACTTGGAAATTCATGAACACTCTACTCGTAAAAATATTAATTTCCATATTGTCAGAACAAATTTCAAAAGTAATATGAATACATTATTTCGTTGAATTCAATGACTTACCACAGACATAAAAGATAGCTTTCCATTGAATTTTTTCAAAAGGAAATTGTTGAAATACATACAGAAAATATAATATAGGCATTTTATATTCCGAGTATAAAATCAAGTTTGTGTGTATTATTGATTGATTGATAATTATAACGCCTAATTAGTAATTCCTTTTATACGATTTGTTTCATAAACTGGTATATATTTATATTAACTACATTATGCATCTATGAATTTCAGCGTGTGATTATTACATTTTGTTCCTCGCTCATTGTATAATAGGGTAACCAAGTCCCGGATAAAAAATCCTTCATTTTTCCGACCTAATTGGTTCGTTATTCCCTGTTTAATATTAGCATAAATACTGAAATTGATATTATTCAAGCAACTAGTTAGTCAGAATTATTCTTTTTCGACGTTGTTATAAGCTCTCTCCAAATAAAACCATCATTTGAAATATGAGTTGTTTCAGTCAGGCAGAATTTGTTGGTGTGACTTGGCAAATTCTACAGACTATCCGAAGTTTTGGTAAATCAATTCACAAAAAATCAAGTTCGAATCTCCGAACCACCAGGCTGCGAGATTCGAATAGTAACTTTCCCCAGAAGTATCCATAACAATCCTACCTGATCATTCTCCCACCAGACAAAGGCAACGCTACTGTTATTCTCGAAACCTCTCTGCTGATGAAATGAGAACACTGTTAATCGTGAATATCAACCCAGCGAGAGGGACGACATATCTTGGGAAGAAAACCAAGACCCTCACCAACAACTCCAATCTCCTCACAGAAAGAAAAACAGCTCTCATCCCACAGTTAAAATATTCACGTACCTAGATTATATACGGTCTCCCAAAAATGCAAAAACCCAATGTTCCTCTTCGCCCCATTGTCAGCGCTTTTAGTTATCTAACACAACACCTCACTAAATATCTTGCAAATATTCTGCAACCCCTTGTCCTTGTGTACATATGGAATCTCTTCCCTTCATTGTAATCCTCGAAAACCCCAATATCCTAATTTTCTTGATAACCTCAACGACCTCCATCCGAATATAAAGGTAACAATAGAAACCGAAACCAATAACTTCGTCCCATTCTAAGACGTTCTCATCACAAAATCCAATAACTCCCTGACTCTCACGGTCTATAGGAAAACAACACACACACACACAAACCGATATCTGAAAGCAATTTACCACCATCACTCAATTCCGTTTTGAGTTCTCTAATTCACAGATCCATCAACCTCACAGATTTTCATAACAAATCATAAGAGACGGTCGAACTCAAATCAGCCCTTCTTAAAAATGGTTATATAGACTATCAAATTGATCAGGCCAAAACAGTGTTTATAACACAGATTCCAAGCTTTCGATCTTTATTATCATCATCATGGATGCTACAATATGTTTAAAGAAACGGTTAGATCCGTAAAGGGATCAGTCAAAACAACATACAGTGATGCGAGGTTAAATGGCAGGATGATTGAAATTTGGACACAACATATCTACGCGTAGATACAATAAACTAATGTCAGGACGTTAACGAACAAACAACCTTTTCTTTAGTTTACAAGACCACCTGTTGTTCCTTGATGAGGAAGCACGCCGAACAAGCGGAAATAAAAAAGAATGGAGTTGGCAAGTGACAAATGATTAATTCGTAGATGTGCAGAAACCAGTCACTGACGACGCTCAAGTTCACGCGACCTTCGACCTGACATCGATCTATAATCCGATCATAGCAGGGTGAGAGTTTGGGTGGCTTTGTATACGAAGTGTAAAAATGAATTCTTCAAAAAGTCCAATCAAATAAACTTTTTTCGAGAAATTTTCGCCTACCCGAAAAGTAGCTGTGGATTCCGGTAGAAACAGGTGTCCTTATTATCCCCTAAATTCGGTCCGTGCGTTTAACAACAATTAGCGGTTGAATAGCGGAAATAATTATTTTTTTTGTTTTTTGCTTATATAATGAAAACTATTGGTCGGATAAAAAAAAAAAGGTTGAATTGAAAGTTGTAGATAATTGAAAAATCTATCGATTAGGGTTGGCCCGATGTCGATATTCTAATTTATTGCTTAACTACTGCGCTCGGAAATTAAAGAAAGGCGTTTTTTCCATTATTTTATTGAAAAAGGTTGAAATGCAATTGGGGGTTTCAACTGTGAATTTGGGATGCTTTCAACTAGTAGAAACTAGTTTCAATTTGGTTGAAAAACAATTGATAGGTTAGCAACAATTTAATTTGTTTCTATAAAAGTGTCCCACTAGATTGTCATTTCTTGCCCTAGGGATAATCGTAGAGCAATGAACGAAACGGTTTTGGATAGTCAAAGAGTTGAACTAGAAACTATCATTTTTGAAAAATCGATTTTTGCAACGTAATACCTCCAAAAATGGCGTCAAAAAACAACGTTATTCAAACTAAAAAACAATGAGGAAAATATGGTCGCATCAAAATGCGACGAAATGCATTGGAAAGCTGCGATTTTTCTACGAATTTCGCCAACCTGACTTTGACCGTTCGACGTGTCGTGTGGAGAAGGAAGCCAGAGCGACCCAGCGCTAGGCGGCCGTCGCATCGATTCCATCGTGTGAAATAAACTGATCAGAGCCCAATATGACCTCGCTGCCTGTAATTTCGGGAACTACTGGACGGATTTTTTTTTTTAGTTTGTACTAGTGCATCGAGATATGATCGAATATCACTATGGCTTACCCGGATTGTTTTCGGAAATACCTCAATAAATATATTTTTTGGAAGGTTGATGACGTCGTGACATAGAAAGTGAATGTTGACTTGGAATAGGATTGTTTCATAGTATTGAATAAGTATAAATGTATATTGATTCTAATGAAAAAAATGTTTCACATTCGTGAATATTTACATGTCCTTCCTATACATACACTCAAAGCATTTGTGAACTCCCATTACAATGTTGGTCGCTTATTTGCGATAGTATATTCAATTCCGCTCTCATCCTCATCATTTCCACTGTCGAGCACACATTCATCAGAATCATTTGAACTGTAGCTTTGTACGGGAACATTTGATCCATCAATATAAATATTATGCTCGTTCAAAAATTCTTGATCAATCTGAGATTTCAAAAAAATTTCTTCAACGTTCGTGCATGTTTCACCACGGCAACTATGACAAAGACTCCGTGTTTTCTACAACCACACGTAGCTCTCTTGCACCCTTTTGTGCACCGATAACAAATTTGTCTCAACATATACTCAGGTAAAAGCTTTTTGATTGAGTAAACAAGCTGCAAACCATTTACAAATGTAAACTACATTTTTTTATCAGAATCAATATACATTTATACTTATTCAATCCTTCTACGAAACAATCCTATTTCAAGTCAACATTCACTTCCTATGTCACGACGTTATTAACCTTCCAAAAAATCAATTCATTCACTAAATTTGCAGAGTAAAAATTGAGTTAGTTGTGATTTTAGGGATTTCCGAAAACAATCCAGGCAAGCCATAGTGATATTCGATCATATCTGGATACACTAGAACAAATAAAAAAAATCAAAATCCGACCGGTAGTTCCCGAGATTACAGACAGCGAGGTCATTTTGGGCTCTGATCAGGTTATTTCACGCGATGGAATCGACGGCCGCCTAGCGCTAGGTCGCTCTCTTCGGCTTCCCCCTCCACACGGCACATCGAACGGTCTCAGAAGAACCTCCACTGCTCCCATCAATAACTATGATAAATAATTTGGGAAAACAAATTCTGCTGGTTTCTATGGATAATATGACTCTTGCTCTGTGCAGTCGTCGAGATCTCGTTGCTTCATATAAATAAACAAAGAGAGGGGGAATTAAATAATAAAAAGTGTTATCACGGCTAGTAATTATCGTGGAACAAAAGTAAGGTTGGCGAAATTCGTAGAAAAATTGAAGCTTTCCAATGTATTCTGTCGCATTTTGATACGACCATTTTTTCCCATTGTTTTTTTAGTTCGATTAACGTTGTTTTTTTGACGCCATTTTTGAAGGTATCACATTGCAAAAATCGATTCTTCAAAAATTATAATTTGTAGTGTAACTCTTTGAATATCCAAAACCGTTACGTTATTTGCTCTACGATTATCCATAGGGCAAGAAATAACAATCTAGTGGGACACTTTTTTAAATAACAAATTAGATTTTTGCTAACCTATCAACTGTTTTTCATCCAAATTGAAACTGTATTTTCTTCTAGTTGAGAGCTTCCCAAATTGACAGTTGCAACACTATAACGCATTTTAATATTTTTTAATAAATAATGGAAAAAACGCCTTTTTTTAATTTCCGAGCGAAAATTAGAATATCGACATCGGGCCAACGCTAATCGATAGATTTTTCAATTATCTATAACTTTTTTTCGATCCGACCAATAGTTTTCATTATATAAGCAAGAAACAAACCTTAAAACATGAGATTTCATCAATCCTTAGCTCACACAAGTTTCGACTTTCTGAGGGTCGACGTTTGTAAGGAGAAGTCATTGTCAGTTGGTTGATGGAATACCCCATTTCAACACTTCTTAGTTCGAATTACTATCATTAAACATTATTTTGGTGACGATAAACGTTCATCTAACTGGTTTTTCGAAAGATACGATCGAGAGATGTTTGCACTCAAAATTAAAATTAGATGATTTACTTTCGCTCAATAGTTAAAAAAAATCTATTTATAATTTAGATTCTGCAATTTGAAAATCTCTTGTAATAAAATATGCATATTGGAAATCACAAAATTTACAAATTGTCGAGACCTCCCAAGAATTCGAACCTTTGTACTCCCAGGTGGAAGCCATAGTAAAATTAACGCAAAAAGATGTTTTCATAGGATAAACAGTTCTTCGATATTCATTATCGTTGGAAATTATACTAGCTTAACTTATCGTAGCTTGCTACTGATCGAAATAATAGTTATGAACGCTCTTGGGGACAGAAAAACTAATTCGAATTGTAAATTTAGGTGTTTTGGTAACTGAAACCCGAGTTTTTCAGGTATGGTTTTCTCGGGCTGAAAATACATGAAGCTTGACTAACCATATCCTTTGAGCACGGGAAGAGAAGGAACAATTCAGATAATTTAGCACAGCAAACATGTAGAACACCTCCGGTAACTTTGAATCAAAGGATTCCCGGACGATCTTCGTGACATTGACCTTTTATAGAGAATCCTTTGTTCGAGATGAATGTGTTCCTGTTGGTTGAAAATATCTTACCCCATTGTATGTACCATCCGTTTGGAAAAGAAAATAGAGGTTATAAATATAGGAAGGGTAAACGCTAAAACCTGTTTTTCGTTCTTTTCGTTTGATTTGACTATTTTGAGTATAGAGTTTCAGTGTAGTAACTATTCATTTTATTTTCTAGTAGTATTTCAGGTTCAACTTCTTACTCCAATACTGATATTCCATTCAATAAAGAGTAAATTTTCTCCATATTATCGACAATTCTTTGTTATTTGATTCGTTCAGTAAATATCTATACTACGATTGGATAATTCAGTGCAAATAGGCTTATGTTAGGATTCCAATCAGTTAATCCTTGGTTTTAGACGAACTCATTTTTGAACAGTGAAAAGTATAGTATTGGGTAGTATTGTCAACTTCACTTGAGGGGTTCTGGGCTGCATTCCGTGGTTTTGAGTATTAGACAGTAGAAGCATAATCCTTCTTTTCGGTTGGTCTACTTCATCCCTAATTAATTTTGATAATAAATTCAACTATCGAATTTTTGTGTTTTCTTGCTGGTAGAATCCTTTACTTCATCTCTTTCACCAATTCGATTCCCTTCAGAATAGGTGAACCAGAAGTATAAATTAGTGATACTCTATTAGAAATTCGTTCAATCGCGACTCGCGACCATCTCTGTAAAAAGATTAAGATCCAGAGTGGCGAGGTATCCAGCTGGCTGTCTGAAGAAGCGGGTAGCCGATTTGAGAAACTGCGGTAAGTGAACCAATCTTGATTGTTGCGGAGTGTAATATTTGTGGTCATTTCTTTTTGTTATCAACTCAATATGTTAACCCACATCAATGAACTTAGTTCCCGCTCGGTCTGTTCTGATATTGCTAACTCTAGATTTTTCTCTGATGCATAAAAACAACAAGAGTTCAGATAGAAAGTCTCGTAAATTAGTATTCACTTAACAGGACTTGCCCCTTAGATATCGGCAACGCAATATGCTCTATTGAAAAGTTTCGTCCACACAATATGATGGAGCTCAGAAAATATATTTCTGTACTTCAAAGGTGTCCTTCCAGGAATGGAAATTCTCATTGTTGATGTAATCGAGTATTGTGTAATCCGTTTCATTATACCCTGTACATTATAATTAAACCAGAAATTGAAGAATTCTTGTTTCAAACCAGAGCATAACTTGAATTTTAGATTAATTCGAATACTGCATATTCGAACTCACGCAACTAAACAACAGAAGGTTGAGGCATTTTCATAATAATTTGGGATATGAATAAGAAATAATTACCTGTACAACATTTCCATATTGGACATTGGATCCCAATAATTTTCTATTTTCAGATTCATTTTGCTTCTTCTCCACCTCGGCAGCATGCTGAAAAAATATCATTTAGTTGTTTCATATTCATGGAGTTTCGAGTACTGAAAATACGAATACAGTGTGCAAGGCCGTCTTCAACCTATTGGGGGCTCTAGTCAAATTGGGTTTATGGGGTCCCTGTGACCTTGACATAGCACTATTAGAATGAACAAAGCAAGTAGGTAAGCAAAGTTATAGATTCATTTTAACAGTAACATTAAATGAATAGATCAAGTAACTCTCCACGCATGTTCAGGTAAATCCTTAAAAATCTCGATCTTGATTGAAGAAGAACTCTTCTAGATTTTAGATAGACGAAATCAGTAGTCACTTCTTCAAAATCTGTTCTCGAGCAAATCATATTCTATGAACATCAGCGACAAATTGTACAACTAAATTCATTGTATATTCTTTGCTCACTGCAGTTAGTTACCTCCACGCCTAAACATATTTTCAATGCGTTTTCTTCATTCGGCAATGATTCTAATTTTTTCTCTTCAAAGATGGTACATTTTCAATATAGTATCAGTACCACCATTTTGAATGAAAACAAATTTCAAGTATTCTGTTGAATGCACACATTTAACTCCCTACTCCTCGTTAACGTCTTCATAATTGATTTCGAGCGAGAGAATAAACCAGAAGTTTCAGAAATGTTCTTATACGAACTTGATCGCTGTTTTAAAGGAACGCTCATGGTATCGATTATGGAAAGAAAGGTTTCTAATTGGTGTAATTAGGGTGACCTTCAAAAATGTCTTGTGCATATTTAGCTTTGACCTTGGCCGATATGTCTAGTGCATAGATGTTGAATGTATATTTTCTTTTGTCTATGACATTAGGTATGTAACGTCATATCTTTCGACAATAATGTTTGACCTTGAGATGGGCTGGGCGCATACGCGGCAATGCAAATTATCCTTTATGTGTACCAAGTACAAACTAGCTTGTACACAGTACACAAGTCTGCACACAACAAAGATCAACCAACTACTGAGCAATTTTGTATGTGAGCTCATCCTGACGGTGAGTGGTAGTGGAGGGGGGCGGGGAGTTCAATGACATTGAAAATTGCATACACAGTAAAGATATTCTTCATGGGTATGAAGAATAATGATGAATTATTCGAAACATGGCTACTCAAACATATTTCAATGCAATTGAGTAATGATGATATATCTTGCATCAATTCATCAAGTGGTAAATATACACAAGTATATTCAGGTCACAGTCCATGAAGTTTTGCTGATATAAAAACAAGATCTTTTGTAGAATTCAATTGCATTGAATAGCATAAGTAGTGAGCATATTGGTTTTTTATTCGTACATCAGATCATTTAGATGTCAATTGTATGGAAACATGTAAACATTATTATATATTGGTGAACACATTCACTTTATGAATCGAAAGACGATAAAATCTTATGTGAGTATTACCAATGATTGCGATGAGTTCATGGTTGACCAAATTTGTTTCCATTTGGTTTCAGTTCAATCATTCAAAAATGTGGTTGCAGTCTGCTAGTGAACACTGGATCGAAGCCGGTAATCTCACTTCATCCATTCAAAGATTGTCTTACGAACTGAAGGCGTTGAGTGAGAATGCTGAGCATGCAACCGTTCATAACTCGAAAGTGTGCTATGATGAGGAAAGGATCGAATTGTGTCTTCATGATGCTGAGAACTATAACAGTGGTGCGGAAATTTGCGACAATTTTTTGTCCGGGATTTTAGATCTGAACCATTTTTGTAAGGCAATGATTGAATTGAACCTGAGGGGATTCCTGTACCGTCTTCAAATATATCTACTAGAATGGATCATTCAAAAGTTCCAATTGAATGATGAAACTCGTGAGGGAATTGATGACGGTCAAAAAAAAATGAATATGACGAAGGAATAATTTTGGATTGTTTATATGTACCAAAAAATTGAATGAAACAAATTAGTATCATTTTCATTTAGTGAATTTAATGAAAAAAAATATTATAAAATTAAAAGGGAAAGAAAAATGAATACATGCAAAGATGTAGTAAGAGACATGAAAATTACAATCAGTGTCGCGGGTTACTTTTATTTCTTCATGACACTTTTCCCCGGCCCGTTGAAAGCTGGTCCCCAGCTTTGACTTAACTATGAATGAAAACGCAATGTCACTCATAATAATTATAGAGACTATACTACAAGACAATAAAGTTGCAAAAAAGTTAAATGTTTCTCTCAAATAGTGACTAATATTTTGAAAATATTTGGGTGAGGAAATAAAACTGAATATATAATTGAGTCTTTGTCAAAAGTCAACCACATTTCATTTGAAAAATCACGAATTCAGTTCATGTCACGGCACTGTTCTTAGATCGATCCGCGAATTTCTTAGTCCGGTACTGACTTCTCATCAAACAGTCTCTGCGTTCCCCGTTGCGTCGCGCCACTGTTAACACACAGTGGCCTGGCTAGAGATATTTGCCGCTGAGATTCCATGTAGCTTGTGGTTCCCCCAGTGGTCGACGTTGGAAGTGATGTCACCATCGCGTCTACCCGATTTGGCGTTGCCTTTAGTGGCGGCAACGGCCGTCACTGTATAGTACGTCACAGAAGCACGGAATTTTCTTTGGAAGTGGGTGTATGACAATTAGTCGAGCCATACCACAAAAGAAGAAGAATTATTTGTCTGTTGCTTTTGGTTTTGATTGCTGGGCTGGATTCAGATTCAAACCAGTTCAACATTTCATAATTTCATGCTGATTCTGCATATTATGTCGTTTCGGAAGTGAAGTGGACAATAGAAGCGGAAATTTTTGTTTTCGCTTGTGGTTATTTATTATTTCCCAAAAATTTTTGTGTTACTCGTCATTGCTTCGGTGATTAGAATGTGTATGGATAGAGTGAGTACCATTTTTAATCGATCTCACTCCCTAGAGAACAATTTTAGTTTTGCTTCCATCAGCAATATTTGTGGCGTATCTTGCAATACATTGGTTTTCCAGATACCTCCTAGTTATTGGGACTATTTGTGGTCACTTCCTCTGGTTTCGATTCGAAGGTTGCATGGGCAGTGATGGGTTCTCAGCTGGTTTTTGGACATAGAGGTCATCTCCATCACATCTTGGGTGCAGAGTTGTACAGCACAATCGTTCGATGAGTGCTGGGTCCAGTGCTCGGTGTTTCAGTTGTGTGGTTATCTGGTAACTGCCTCTCCCCGTACATGGAAAAAATACGAGCAGTAAGTTCTTTTTATTTATTGATATATAGATTAGGTTTCCCTTCTCCCTTATTGTTACTCTTATTATAGTTATTTCTAAAGAGTTAACATTAACATTATTAACATTTTGTTAACATAAAAAAAACGCACAGTGTGTTTATAATATGTACTAATAATATGTACCCCTTCATTAACTAAAACTATTTCCTATCAATCTAACTCATAATTTCTAGATGCAAAGCTGTATGATTGTCTAGGCAGGTAATCTTGATTGACTTGATTTCTTCGATATACATCACTGTCTAGTTTTAGATTTTACTCTTTTGTTACACTTTTCACCGTTTCATATGCACGTTCAATGTTAACCTCTTTTTGCTCATGATTGCCTTTCTTTGTAAAAAAATTGTTCATAGAATGCTCAAGCCCCCCTTTGAAATCTCATACTTGGTGGACTCTTTTATTCTGTTTCATCAACATGGATCCATGTGCAAACACTATAATATGTATCATTCATAAGCCCAGTACTAGCACATTGAATTTGTTCAAAAGAGATAAGTGTGCTGTGGGAAATTATTATATGATTATAGAAGTATTTCACCTTTTCTGCAACTTACAAAGATATTCATCTGGTACCTTTACGATAATACCAGCATGAATAAATCTGCAAAAGCTTTCGTTACGTGAAATAATTATCACGTGTGCCGGCCGGCTATAAACTTGTTCACACACTTTATTCATTCGTATATTTGCTATCATTCAACTTGTAGTTATATTAGTAGCATTCATTAACATTAAGAAAACAAATATAATTCACTTTCTCATAATTTTCCCTTTTTTACCCTATTCAATATATTAGTCAACGATATGTAGAGTGCAATCGATTTGAGTTCCCGATAAGAGGGATGATAGAGGTTCATTTATTTCCAGCATATACTGGTTAGCTTGCCCTTTATTAGAAGTTGAAGCATTAGCTTCATTTGTAGAATTTTCAAATCTTGTAGGTGCATCTGTTTTATCGTTTTAATTTTTTCTAGTTTGCTTATGCTTCCTACAATTCGAGAAGACTTTCCATAATGAAATTAACAAGAATAATGTGAAGGTAACACACAATAATCCATAGACAGCATCTTGATGATTCGATTAGTTGTTTTTTCCCTGTGCCCTACCTACTAATCCAGGAAAAAGATCCGAAGTTAGGCCTTCCATTGAACAAAATGTAATCGATTATTATGGATATGATGGTATTCCACACAAGGAAGAAAGTGTCTCCATGTATTCCGTAAGTATCAAAATAGGGAATGTTATTTCCTTGGATAGTATTTACAATGTCTCTAATCTGATCATTGCTAGAAATCAAGTTCAAATGAGGTATAGTCAGTGTCCAATTAGAATTCAAACATTCTGAAAAGTTTGTGAACTGTGGTAAACTATTTTTATTTTTTGGGTCCAGTACAAACAATTTCAGGTTTGACCAAGCCGCAGGTATTATGTGTGATCGATGCTATGTTGGGTAATGATTCTGGACATGGAAACCTGTTTGGGACAATTTCTTCATTTTCCATTATAAGTTTACAATTACATGGCAGATTAATTTTGACAGCTCCAGGAGCAACATCAGTTCCTCCCGAGAAACATCATTGTTACATTTGGACATGCTATTTTAGTTCGTTTTTTGGATGAGTTATGAAATAAATTTCTTCATCTATTTTTGAGATCATTGTAGTGACTTATGACAGTTGATGGGGCAGTGGTGAGTAATTTCCTCCACTGTGGCCCCATGATATAACTTCTTTGCACACGCCGGACCTTCCATTGTGTCTGCTGAGAATCTTGGTAAGAAACACAATTGATTTTCATAAGGCTTGCAATGGAATAAACCTGTACCTGATATTTGACGAGTTGTACTCGAATGTGTATTGAAGTTTTTTGAAACTGCTAGAAATAATGTATCATGTTGTATCGTACAGGATTGATCTAACCAAGCAAATAGTGTTGTTATTAACTGGAATAATTCCCAAGAGTGGTGATTTTGTACAATTGGTACTTTTATGTGGATTATTATTTTGGTTTTTGAGAAAGTGCAATCACATAGGGGAAACTCGTATAATTTTGCGGTATTTTCTAATTGAATAGCTAGATTTTGACCTGAACTCTGTATTCCTTTTTTCAGCGTTGATAAATCGTGATTCAATATTGCAGGGCTCAAGATAGAAATTGGAATCTGATGCTGTCTGCAGGAAGTCAAAATTGCTTGCCTTTTGACTGCTCTCACCACTTTGATGGTGTGCCTCAAATTGATAAATTCTCTCCTATGAGATGTTTTGGTATAACCAACGAGTTATCAGGCCCATTGAAGTTACCGTTTGCTTTGTACAGCATACCATCGATCAGTCTGAAATTTTTTGCTCTTTTCCTCAATCCTATCGATATCGAGTTGTCGTTAGGATTTTCGACAGCCTCCACTAGTTCTTCACTTCCTGATCTTTCTGTTGTTCTTTCTTCGAGTCTTCAGACACTAGTAAATATGTTGGTATGTGGTCGAGCTCGTCGAGTTCCTCCTGTGTTGGTATTACTGCTGGGTTTCTTGACAGACAATCTGCATCTTTATGTGTAGTCCCATTTTTGTGAACTGTCGTATAGTCGTATAGGCTTAGCTTTAGTGACCAACGTGCCAACCTACCGGTTGGGTCTTTGAGTGACTGAACGTAACACAAGGCATGATGATCAGTTACGATTCGTACTTTTCTGCCATAAATTAGATGACGCAAGTATCCTAAAGCCCATATTGCTCCTAGTGCTTCTAATTCTGTAACAGAGTAGTTTTGTTCTGCTTTGTCCTACTTATGTACGACACTGGGTGTGCAAGTCCATCCTCTCCAACCTGTAGAAGAATGGCTACAACTCCTAATTTACATGCATCCACTAACAGTTCACAATCCTTATTTGGGTCATAATGCTGATGTATTGGTGCTGATAGTAATTTTCCTTTCAGGATTTCAAACGATTTTTGTTGGGCTTCACTCCATATGAATCCACTGTCCTTTTTTGTTGCAATAAGTGAAAAGTCTTTTATAAATTTTCTATAGTGGTTGCACTATCCAATGAAGCTTTGAATGTTTTTTATAGATTTAGGTGTAGGAGAGTTTTTTATGGCTTGTAGCTTTTCTCCGTCTGGGGTCAACCCCTTGTCACTAACAATGAATCCGAGGATTTCAACTTTAGATTGCGCATATATACACTTGCTTGGGTTTAGTGTAAGATTCGCATCTCTTAACCTTTCAAACACTTTTCTCAATTTTTCTAGGTGCTCGTCCAACGTCGTGGAGAATATGATGATGTCATCCAAATATATCAAGATATCTTTCCATTTCATACAACTGAAAACCCGGTCTGCTAGAGAACTGAAGGTAGATGGAGCGTTGCACAATCCGAAGCTGCGAACTTGAAATTCGTATTGACAGTGTCCCTGTGCAACAAAGGCAGTATATGGTTTTGAATCTTCAATATTCACTTGCCAGTATCCGCTGAACATATCAAGAGTGGTGAAGTACTTTGCTCCGTGCAAATATGTGAGAATGTCATCTATTTGCGGAATGGGGTGCCTTGATTTTTTTGTAACATTATTTAGCTTCCTGTAGTCGACGCAGAGGCGCGTTTGGCCTCTTTTTTTTCACGAGTACTACAGGGCTGGACCAGGGAGAGTAGCTGGGTCTGATAATATTATTTTCCAACATTTCGGTGATCTGGTTATCAATGATTTCCCTTTCTTTCTGAGACACACGGTATAGTCTACTCATTATAGGTGTGGCTTGACCTACATCAATTTTGTGTTCTACAAGAGTTGTTAATCCCATTTGTCTGATAGATTTGGAAAAGACATCTCTGTATTCTTCTAATAATTTGGCCAGTCTGTACTTGAAATTAGTATCCTTTATGCCTGATAACTCATGGTCCTCTGAAGTAACTTGATCCTCTGTTTCTTCTGTGTATAATGTTAGTGACATTCCTTCCTGGTTGAACAGGTTTTCACTGTTCAACATGAAACCCACTGTTGTATTTTTGAAAATTTTACTAGGGCTTTTGTTGGTTATTTTCGTGATAACTTCTCCTGAGTAAACCTCTGGTCTTGAACTCACTAAAAGTCCCCTTGGGATGAGAAAGCTTTCATTTTCTTGAAATTCTAGACTTTCTAAACTATCTGTGTTCCACTCCACTATCTTGACTTTATATTTATTATTTACATTTATATTTTCATAGGGCATTATACAATAATTGATATCACTTTCATCACATCTTTTTCCCTTTCTTCTGTGTTTTTCCTGTCTCTCAACCTTCTGGTGGCTCTTTTTTCTTCATGTATTATTGGGCTGTTCCATGAATTCTCCTTCGCTTGGTCCTGTGGTTCACAAATTAGGATATCTTTATTCACATCGATGAATATGTATTGAATCATATCCCTCGTAATGCTCCAATTCATTCCGTCCAGTCCACATCCAATACGTGGCATAGCCAATTTCCTTACGTTCTTTTCTAAAATCTGTTTTTTCAATGACATTTAAGGCCGGTTCATGCAACAATCATTATAATTACATTAACATTACATTATCATTAGGAAAAGTTGAACACCCATTTTATAGTGGAAGCGTTCATGCAACACATTAGTACATTACATTTACATGAGTCGCACTAGAAGTTGGCAACTTTTAACTTTATTTTCATTACATTACGAATCTTAGTGAAAACAGCAATTGCGCATGCTTAGTGACGTGTCATTTGACGGTTTTAGGTTATGTAATGTTTATTTTTGTGTTTATATTATTAGTATTCAGCAATATAACGGATCAAGGTGCTTTAATAGAATTGGTTTGTCAATATGAACATACTTAAAATGAAAAACATAAAGATTTCAACAACAGTTTCATAATGTAATGACAGTTGCATGAACAGCAACATTTTCTTAGTGAAAATGTAATGATAGTGTAATGTAAATGTAATTATAATGATCGTTGCATGAATCTACCTTAAACAAGCCCACAATGTTTCTAGTGTTGGTTTTTCCTAGTTTTCATTTTTTTGTCACTAAGTTATAAATAAGTCTTTTATTTGTCACTACTGGTATAGCTTCTCCTATTTTCAACTTTTGTTTCTCAAGTGGGTTCTTTACAGAAAATGTTTCTTCTATGTCCCTTGCAATTCCTGCTGAAAGTTTTTTGTCCATTGAGATGCAATAAACCAGTGCATATCGAGAGGGGGTGCTGAGTAAATTTTTATCTTTTTCTTCAAGGTTCAAACGACTCATTTCATCTCCACTAGTATGGCCAATTTTGTTCATAAAACTTGCTAGGTTAATTTCTTCAGGTAATGGGTTCGGGAGAGTGATTTCTTCTTTATACCTTTCTACTTTCTGTATTCTTGGGTGTGGTGTAACAGTGGATCTTCCCTGCGTTGAAACATCATTAGCAACGTTAGCAACGAGGCAATCTGGTAGGGGAGGATGTGAATTTGGTGATCCGATATAGAGATTTTTACTTGGTCCATTAGAATTGTTGTGATTTGGAAGTGATACAGTAGTGCTCTGGTCTTCATTTGATAATGTGATCACACCATTTTGTAGGTTTATTTTGGCATTGTGTGATTTTAGGAAATCCATTCGCAGTAACACGGGAACTGGCATATTCTCAATAACCGTCGCGGTACAAGTAGTGTAGTAGTCTCCAATTCCCATTTTGAGTTCTATATCACCCAATGTTCGGATTCTATGCCCTCCAGCCACCAATAATACCTTGTTTGAGGGGTAGGAAATGTTTTAAGATGTCCCTCCTATCCACATTATGTTGCGCCCCTGTGTCTAGAACTGCTTGGGTGTAAGTGTCATTAATTAATTCATTGATATATAGGACATTTTTATTTTTAATATTTTCTTTCCCCATATTACTCAGGACAACACCCGGGGTCAATTGCGTCGTCCTGTATCGTTTGGGTGACTGTTTTTATTGCAAGTGACGGCTGAGTGTCCAATTCGGTGACAAATTTGGCACTTTGGTCTTCACTCATTGGTCCTAGTATTCGGGATGTAGCTCTGGTCCTTATAAAGGTAAGTTGTTGGTCTTTTGTATGTGTAATTATTGTTTGGATTATGATTATGTCTGGGGGTGGTGTTGAAAGTTGATAGTCTAGGTTGATAGTTGCGAGGGTTGGGTGCTGGTTGATAATTGTTGAATTGGTATCTGGGTGTGAACTGTCGAATGGGTTGTGTTTCTCTTGCAAAATTAGGATAGTAACGAGAATTTGTGAATCTAGGCTGTGAGTGAAGGTTATTGTTACTTCGGTAAAGAGTGTTCCTATCGTTATTTCTTTGAGAATTTTTTTCTGAATTTTACAATTACAGTTACATGCCACTTCCTTTGGAGTCGAAATCGTCATGTTATTTAGAGAAGTTTCTGTATACTGCAGTTTGTAAAAGTCTTCTAATTTGTCGATGATCATTTCAAATTGTTTCCAGGTCATGTTGTTCTCCAATAATAGGCGGTAGTTTTGGTAGTATTTCTTTTCCATGCCGTGTTCGAAGTATCTTCTAAAATTTTCCAGGGCGAAATCACTGTCGAATTCTTCAAAAATTGTCAGTAGATCATAGTAATATGCCTTTATCGATTCGTTTGGCAGTTGCTTTCAAACAAACCCTTTTCTAGTGCTCGGGTTCTGTCAGCTCCATCGAATTCCTTTGAAAAGTCGTTTTTTATATCTTCCCACTTCTTTTGACTGTTGGCTGCGTCTTCTGAGTATCTTTTGAACCAAACATCAGCTGCTCCCTCCAAGAATGTTCCAAAATATGAAATCTTCAGACTGTTGTTCCAGCTGTTTGCTGCCGCTGTTCTCTCATATTTCTTGATGAAGGCTGATGCTGAAGACGTTGAGGGGTTGAACGTCGGTGGACATAAGAACGTTGGTGTTACAGGTGTTTTGAGTTCTGGGGCTATCGGTTAATGTAACGTCTGCCATTATTAGACTTGTTCTTTCTTCTAGATTCGGGATAATGTCTTGGGGTGTTGAAAAGTTCTTTGTTGAAGCGCTTAAATCCTTATTCAGGTGTATTTGTTGATGAGGGTTGGTGATATCTTCTTGATTTTTAACCTGGAATTCCTTTCCTTCGAGGATTGTCAAATTTTCTATAGAGCTATTGTCTGAAGAAGGAGAAGTGAACCCACGAAATTCAAAATTCAGTTCTTTACTTGGAGATGTAGACAATTTTCTTGACTTGGCAAATGGGTTATCCCCGAAAAAATCCCTCGTACTGCTAAATTCCGGTTGAAATGAATCAGTACTAATACTAGACGACCGTTGTCTCTGCCCGAGTTCCGATAAAAAATTATTATCGACTTGCTCAGAAGGACTTTCACTTATTTTTTCATTTGACTCTTTAGTTTTCAATTGTAGTTTAGCTGATCTTGTATTGTATGCTTTCTTACCATCACTCATAACTCATAATATGTAAAAAAAATGTAAAACATATCGAATATTTATTTTTTGGCAAATTGAAAATAAATCAACACTATCTAGTACTACAGACCTTAATTCCTTATTACCTATTCCTTATACTTTTTTGACATATCTATTCAGATTTGTTTTACTGAACCACGCATATGAGCCTCTCTATGAGCCAGGTGAGGAAAAAAAATAATGAAATAAAGATATGAAAATAAGACTCTCATTTTTTGAAAAGCAATTTTGAAGTTTAAATCAAATAAAATATCTCAATCAACTGTTCGAAGCCGTGTCACTATGAGATTTGACATTTTGAAAACAAATTTGCATTAGACTGATTAGGAAGAATCACTCTCAAGATCTCACACGGCGCCTCCACCAAATATGTCGCGAATTATTTTACTGACATAGAGCTGATTCAACTGTGAGTTCCCTTCATAGTGATGGTGATTCGGAAATCATAGACGAGATTACAAAAATAAAACATTTATTGAAGAACTAACACACTATACTTACACTAGAATATAAACCATCTCGGGGCTGCTGGGAAAGTGTTAATTACGATGTTCTTCGCCAGGCGCCAGACTTCCTTATTTTCCGTTTTCCAATTTGAAAGGTAAACCTATCGAACTCCCTGCTCCACTGGTCATCGGTATTTTCCGATTTTAGTCAGCATTATTACTTGTTACCGATGGGTAATGCATTGATGAAATTCTACGCCTTACTTCCTGTCAGACTCGCAATGCATTTGATGTACAGGACGTACATTAAATGAATGCCAGAATTGTAGAACTGACAAGAACTAAGGGATTTTCTAGACATTGGAAGCGGGTTACTTTTATTTCTTCATGACAATATAATAGTTTCAATAGTGTAATAAGTGTCAATTATGTGTGAACTGAGTTATCCAATGTTTACCCTGTGACTTGGTGTTCGGATCCCCAAGTACTGAGGAAAAAGAGGTACAGGATTATGCAGATGAACTGCGAGACAGATAAGGATTCACGAAATTGCGAGAAGAAGATTGAAGATTACTAGTGACAGGATGAAGACTCGATATGATCTCAAAGCAAATACGGGTGGATTCGAAGAAGGAGATCGGGAGTGGCTGTACAACCCTCGTCGTAGAAAAGGAATTTCTCCCAAACTATCACCTTGCTGGGAAGGACCCTATTCGATAGTCAAGAGAATAAATGACGTGGTGTACAGGATTCAACGTAGCCCCAGAGCAAAAATGAAGGTCGTTCACCTAGAAAGACTCAAACGTTAACAATGGGGATAATGACGTATTGTTAGATCGGGACAATCAAAATTGAGAGGGAGATAATGTTACAGATGTTCCTAGCGCCGGTCCTGTCGCCCCATAAACGCAAATTAGTGTGACGGTTCGAAGAACGATCGTTACCTGCGTGATCGCGACTTACCGAGAATATTCGATATCGAGATTTGTCTGGAGGATTTTCCATGAAGGTGAGCGGCTATATAAATGGGAGCCGCTCACCGCTACGGCAGAGTTTCTATTAGAGTTTATCAGAGCGTTTAGTACAGAGCGATGGATAGTTAGCGGAGCAGTTTAAGTGTTTGTATTGTATTGTGATAAAGAATTGCAATAAAAGTAGTGAAGTGTTGTTTGGGTTTTTTAATCAACGAACCCCAAGGAAAGATCGTAACAATATATTTACCGGTGTATTCTGTACATGTTGTAATCTAGTCGTTTTATGTGTTACTATTTATTCACAACCATGCTTTGTCAATGAGAAATTTTTCTTGGACAATAAAGTATATTTTGGATTCCACATCCACAAGACTTTTGATGAGTTAAGGAATTATTTTGAATTTTTTGAGAGCAGAATGTGGGATTTAATGACTGACCGACATAATCATTGGATGTGCGAGTCTTATTTAGCACGAAGGGAAGTACAGAATCATGGTAAAAAAGTTCCGTCCAAGAGACTTCTCAATGAGATATGCTGTGGTTCCGCGTCCGCCTGTCGACCTAGAGGTCCAGGGTTCGCATCCCCAACGAGACAGAGATTTTTCTTTATAAGAATTTCTCTGTCGTGTTGGCGAATGACTCTTGCCACGTTTCATGGTTGACGGGTCCGCGAATAACCATGCTGCTCCTGAGTAAGGTGTATGGAGTTAGTAACAAAGCTGATACACACAACACACAGGTAAGGATTTTTACGATAAGTTGACCATGACGTCATTCCTAG
Organism: Zygogramma bicolorata; assembly: GCA_032362365.1. Taxonomy (NCBI): domain Eukaryota; kingdom Metazoa; phylum Arthropoda; class Insecta; order Coleoptera; family Chrysomelidae; genus Zygogramma; species Zygogramma bicolorata. The sequence goes on along the minus strand of JAVJAQ010003243.1, from coordinate 183,075 downwards.
TCAATTATATTGCCAACAAATTAACTTGAAAATAACTAAGAGTAAATGTGATTTAATTGTAAGAGCTAGGAAAATTAAACGTGTACAGATTGGTAACGACTCGCACTGTTGCCACGAGCCAATAGCCACGAGTATTGTATTGTACAAGTTTGACATTCGATTGTGGATAATTGTTTTGATTATTTTGCGTTCAGTTCTCTTTAAAAAGTAGTTTTTTTCATTATAAAACAGTTACTTTCATATCTAATTCGTTGTGTTTTTCTGCATTGTGAAGTGAAAATTGTGAAACATTGAAAATGCCCAAACCTTTAACCAGCAAATGTCAAGAAATGGTAACATACGGTCTTTCGCAGGTAGGTTTTTCAACTGGGAAATTCTGAAAAACAATCAACAAATCACACAAATCTTACTTCTACCCAAGTAAATATTTGAGATAGGTCACTCAAAGAGGAGTTTCATCAGCGTTTGAATAATCTCGGGTTCTATCCTCACCAATTATTATTGAATGTAGGGTTGAATTCTTCAAACTAGCAGAGTATTTGCTATGTGAATATCATATATTTCAGAGAGTTGCAGACGCCTTACATATGTATGTATTGAAAGAAAAACTCGAAGAGCGTGAACTCTTCAGTGGCTGTATCTCATCATTATGGAAAATTTCAAAAAACATTGGTTTCAAATACTAGATGAATGATCCACGTCGTGGTGTAATGGGGTTACCTCATATTGCCTTGAAACGTGTAAATTTTTTACATGAGTATGTTAAATTGAAAAAGGAAGGCTTGAACTTGAATTGTAGAATATAGCCCTCCGGGAAATGCAGAGTTACTTTTGATAAGCTAGAAAGTGTTAGACATTCTAATTCAGAATACCAAGTGTAAGATAGTCATAACAGGAGATTTTAATATAGATTCTTGTAGTATGTAACGAGAAAAACTAGAGTTCATATCTCTCATCAACTCTTACAATGTTGTTCACACAATATCAGATTTCACGCGAATGACGGGAATTGACAACATTCTAACAAATATAGAAGATTATTCATCACAGGTGATACATTCCATGGATTCTTATCACACTGCACAAAAACTGAATGTATACATTGCAGGAGTAACAAATATTAATCATTTCTCACTAAAACGTTTCTTTACCCAACAAAATATAGAAAAATTTGTTAAGAGCTTGAAAACTGCCTGCTGGACAGAAGTGTACAACCTAGAACAAAGTAAAGTTAATGAACAATGGGAAATATTCATGAATATATTCCTGAAATTATTCAACGACTCTTTTCCAAAAAAAAAGTTCCTGTAGGAAAAAAAAAACGCATGAACCTGAAATATGATGATGATATAGAAGAATGCAAAAATCGATCAGATATTCTATATGTGTGCAGCGCCACAGATCCCAGGTATAAAGAGGAATACCGAAGAACAAAAAAAAACAATATAATGACTTAAGCATTTAAGACCAAATAATGTACCTATCACAAATAACAAACTCTGATAATGAATCGAAGGCAGTATGAGGAGTAATGAAATATATTAAAGGGAATAACCACAAAGGGGTCAGTAGTATACAGGGTGTAGGAGATGCGAAAGAAATAGCGAATTTTTTTTTGTTCTAAAATTGTTCGTTTTCGTTAACCAGCTGACGAACGTCAACCCTCAGAAGTCGAAACTTGTGCGAGCAATGGATCAACGAGGCCTTACCTTTTAACGTGCGATTACCCAGCACGGTGGCCCGGCGAGGATTCGAACCTCGGCCTTCCGCTTGATAGGCAGATATGCTAACCACTACACTACCGAGACCACGATGAATACAATGACTATCTATTCAACATGGTGAAACAGGTAGTGGAACCTCAACAAGGTAACTTTGTAAATAATATCAAGTTTAATGAAAAATCCATTTTTTCACACCTGTTGATAACAAAGAAATAATAGATTTGGTGGAAAAATTGAAAAATAAAATGAGTAGTGGGTGGACGAGGTCCCCACAAAAATCATTAAACAAAGCATTGATGAGATCATTCAGCCACTAAATTACATAATGAATAATTCCTTGAAATATGGTGTATTTCCCGAAAGATTGAAGATAGCTTTAGTTGAACCCATTCATAAAAAGGATGTCCTTTCGAAAATTGAAAATTTCAGACCAATCAGCTTATTACCATCATTTGCAAAAATATTCGAAACACTGGTAACAGAGTCATGAACTTTATGGTAATGAGTGATCAGTTCAGCAATTCTCAACATAAATATCAAAGGGGCAAATCAACACAAACCGCGATATTCCAATTCATTCAATATATATTGAATTCTTTAGAAAACGATGAACTTTCACTTGGGCTATTTCTTGATCTTTCAAAAGCATTTGACTGCTTGAATCACCGTACTCTACTTGGTAAGTTAGAGAAGTATGGCATTAGAAGCACAGCACTAAAGTGGTTTGAATCATATTTGTCAAACAGAAAACAAATGGTAGTGCTTGGAAAAGATCATCAAATAGCGAGATCCGACTCGAAAAATATCAAATTCGGAAAACCTCAGGGAAGTATAACGGGCCTGTTTCTATTTATATTGTATTTGAATGATCTGGAAGAAATAACAACCAAGACCTGCAAAATGACTAATTATGCTGATGATACAAACTTGCTAATGAAAGCTAAAGACTTTCCTAGGCTTACTGAGGAAGCAAATGATGCACTCACAAGAGCTAATCAGTGGTTTGGGAAAAATAATCTTCCACTGAATGAGAATAAGACTATTGTCATTCTATTCAAAACAATTTATGCACGTTTCGAAACACCTAATGAAATTCATCTTTCAAATAACTCACTACAAATAACAAATAACACCAAATTTCTATACTTGTACATTGACAGCACACTCTCATTTGACAGCCATGTTGACCATTATAAGTACAAAATTGAATGCAGTTGTATACTCCATGAGAGTCATAGGACAATATGTAGATCAGAAAACATTGAAAATTGTATACCATGCTAACCTTGAATCAGTGATCAGATAGGGCATAATATTTTATGGAAATTGTAGAGGTAGTAGAAGAATTTTCATTATTCAGAAAAAAGCTCTCAGATGAATGTTAAAATTGAGAAGTAGAGAGACATGTTGAGGTAAATTCAAATCAAATAGGTTACGAACTGTCACTGGAATATATATACAAGAGATTTCATTATTTTTCTTTAGGAGCAAACATATATTTGACTCTGCTAAATCACAGGGTAATTATAACACAAGAAATTTTGATTATAATTATCCAAGACATAGGTTAACAATGACAGAAAAAGGGCCATTTTATAATTGTATAAAGATGTTCAATAAACTACCTACTAGAATAAAGCTAATGAGTAATATCAAAGAATATAAAAGAAGTGTGTCTGAGCTACTTTTGAGGATAGAACCGTACAAAATAGATGATTATTTAAATTATTAAATAATTATGTTTATGTGAATATCATATATTTCAGAGAGTTGCAGACGGCTTACAAGTGAGTCTTACAACGGTGAATCGTATTGCAGCCAATCACAACAGAGGTGAAATGCCTAAAAGTCCACCAAATAAACGACATTGTTATAAACCTACAGTTGGAATTGAGGGATTTGATCAGGGTGCTTTTCGGAACGTTATTATTACCCTAGTATGGTTTGATATATAGGTATATATATATATATATATATATATATATATATATATATATATATATATATATATATATATATATATATATATATATATATATATATATATATATTTGCAGAGCAACACAACCTTACAAACTTTAAAAGGAAAACTTGAAGAGCGTGAACTCTTCAGTGGCTGTCTCTCATCATTATGGAAAATTTCAAAAAACATTGGTTTCAAATACAAGAAAGATGATCCACGTCGTGGTTTAATGGAGTTACCCCATATTGCCTTGAAACGTGTAAATTTTTTACACGAGTATGTTAAATTGAAAAAGGAAGGCTTGAAGGAGTTCGTTTTTTTTTGGAAGAAACATAGATTTTCAAAGATGGGACTATTTGACGTTCCTGGTAAGATTCTGACAAGAGAAGTGTAAAAAAGACTAAAGTTGGTGGTGCAAGGTTCGTAAAAAATATTAAATTTATCATTCAATGTATAAAATTTCTGATTTTTCTTACAATTATATTGCACATGAATTGTAAGTTTTGGTATTTGAATTTTGCGATAAAGCTTCATTGTTTTGTTGCAGGTATATAGTACTTCATGCAGATACATTTTCTGGGTTTGTTTGTGGAGCAGAGTTGGTATTTTCATCCCAAAAAAAAAGGGTGGTGATTACCACGGCGAAATGAATAGAGAAAACTTCTTGCACTGGTTTGAATATCAGCTTTTAATGAATCTAGAGAAATCATCTACAATTGTTATGGATAATGCCAGTTATCATAGTACGGTAGCAAATAAGGTGTCAACAGCAGCTGCCACAAAAGCTGATATACAGAAGTGGTTAACTGAAAATGATATCACTTTTGAATCTACTTTCATAAAAACACAGTTATTACAGTTTATACAAATGTAAGTCGTATTTGTCAAACAAAAGTAGGCTTGTACATTGACAGCACACTCTCCTTTGACAGCCATGTTGACCATAGCTGTGTTCGTAAACACCTACACAGCATACACTTTCACACTAGAATATTTACACTGTGTTCGTAAAATCTGGTGCAGAAAATTGCTTCAAAAGTTGCTGTTCGAAAACTTCAGTGTATCCTAGTGAGGTGTAAAAAGAGTAACACTATTTACACTGTGGTAAGAGGTAGAGTGAGAAGTGTATTGTATGCATCTGCCATATTCCTAACCTAACCTAACCTGAAATTTCTCCGATCCGTTCACCGTCGAATAAGTATTGTTTGATATGGCAAGAGAACTTTTGGTTCGTACTGCACATTTGCAGTACGAGGAAAATTAACCTGTATGGGACAGATATGGTTACAAATTCATTTTCGACGGTAAATATATCATATGAAATAAAAATATTCAACTGAGTCGAAATATCTACTCTTCTCCCAAAATTACCAGAAAGTGAAATATATTCATTCAATTAATGTTTTCTTATTTTAGATAACGAAGAAGAAATATTTGTGCCCAAGTCATTTATCGACAATATTTTGGACCAAGATGATACTTACATAGAGCATGAAGGAGAAATTATACTCAGAAATCAAAATCATATCACTGAAGTTCAGGAGGGTGCCATGGAAGTGGCAGGGTGCTTCTCGGAACCAACTAGAGCTGAGTGGACAGAGATTAATACAAAATATTTATTATCACTGTACACAAGTAATAAGGATAAATGGATAAAATGAAAAAGAAGCTGTGGTCAAAAATCACTGAGGAAATGAATGCAAAGGGACACAAATTCTCAAATGTACAAGTTGAAAACCGGTTCAAAACTTTAGAACGGGCGTACAAAAGTAAAACTGCTAATGATAACATGAGTGGGAGAGGAAAAAAAGACTGCCTGTATGTGAGGTGCGTACCACTTTAGTAAGTTAAATGATATTCCATACCAACAGTGAATTGATTAATTCCAGTCTACTCATTTGCTATTCCATTGCAGGGAGCTTAACGAATTTTTTTTAAGAAATCCATGTGTCTTTCCAGAGGTCACTGCAACTGCTTCTACCTTCAGTAAGCAAACTGATTTGATAAACAAGTCAGGTGTACTTCGTAAGTTACTTTCCCTTGTAAATTATATATTCCACAATATCATGAAACATTCCAGAGCAGTTCATACCAAGAAGGATAGAGAAGACACCAATGATGAAGAATGTTGCCTTCCTAATTCTACTGGAACAAATAAACAAAAGGGTGTAGTTGTGAAGAGATCAAACTCAGAATCTCAGCAGTTATCAATGAAAAAGAGAGCATGTGACATTCTCACTCAGTTACAAAATGACTTCCAAAATATGGAAAGTGCTGCCCAAACAAGGCATGCTGAAAAAATTGTCCTAATGAAAGAACGTAATATACCGCTTGAGAAAAAGAATAACCTACTTGAAAGACTGCTAGAAAAATTATCTCTTGATATGTAAATTCTATCAGCACTCACCTAAAACATGTTGATTTTGTGTTTAATTTTTTCGGAGAATAAATTTTAGTTGTATGTTCAATATTCACAGTGTTGAACAAACTTATTATTATAATGATACATACCTACTGTTATATTATGAACGTTGTTTGTGGAATTAAACAATGTATAACAAAATCAGGTTTATTGAATCATATCATAAATGACTTGAGATAAATTATCTCTGATATTATTGCCTGCATTGTCCAAATCCATTGGCCTTTCAGGTTCTCTTACCACTTCCTCTTCCAACGGTGGTTCCATATTATTCAAATCTTCTACATTACTTAAATTACGGAGAACACAGCAAGACTTAATAATTTTCACAATTATTGTCTCTATCTTTTTCAATTTGATATAGTACAATATCCTAAAACGTTGTTTCAATATCCCAAATGTATGCTCTATGTGTACTCTAGCTGAGCTGAGTGTTTTATTGAAATGTCTTTGGATTTCATTTAAATGCCCATTATCTCTGTATGGTGTTAGCAAATATCTTAAACATGGGTATGCACTGTCCCCTAGAATCCACCTGTTATCCCTTAAATCTCTAAGCTTATTTCTAACATCACTATTTCGAAAAATTCTTGCATCGTGACATGATCCCGGAAATCTTATGAATATATCAATGAATTTTTTTTGTGATCTGAAATTCCTTGAAGAACAATGGAAAAAAAAAATTTTCTGTTGTAATAGGGAATCGGCATGGTGTGAGGTTTATCTATTTTGATGTGGATACCATCAATCATACCTACTACACCTGGAATACTTTTTTCATTCAAGTAATACTCTGTAATTATGTCTTGATCTTCCACTGATGGCCACTGAATGGCTTCCGCTGCAAGTGAGCAGAGAAAATTTGAGACTTCATCAATCACATGATGGAGAGTAGACAATGACATGTCAAACTGGCAAGCCACATCTCTATAGGAAGATGTATCATGACCAAAAAACCACAAAAATGTTAGGATTTTTTTTTATTCATCTAAAGCAGGACGTCCGGACCAATCTGGAAATTATCAATAATTATAATTATTTTATATTCAACAAGACTATTGCAGAATAGATGACACGACGTGTGAATCATGAACGATTCAAGAACAATTACTAATATCAAAAACCAATCGTTAAGAATGTTATGATGACTACCTTATACCTTTATGCCTGTTTCCTAAGAATCCTTTATATTTTTCTATCAATTGAATGACAACATTTCTGTTCAGCCGATAATGCATGATAAAATCTGCTTCATCAAATTCTGCAGATAACTGAATCAAAGGACCCCGCACCAAATACATGGGAAAATGGCCAATTTTGATAATTTTTTGGGATATTGTTGTACAAGTCACTAGAAGTTACACATTCAAGTTTAAATTAGTTTCTATCTCCGGTTTAGGATATATGAATTTTTGAAAATCATAAAAATTGCTTTTTTATCAAAACATAGCAAGGTTCACTCATCCAAAAGTATTACTTTTTAGATGATGAGTAACAAAATAGTAGCATTGTTGGTTAGAAGAAAGTCGAATAGCATGTCTGTCAGTCGGTCGTTGCGATAGAAGAAGCCACCTATTATACAGGGTGGTTCAAAAATAGCGACAATTTAGGATATTTTGCTAATCTTTATCAACGGCCCCATTGGTGAGACTGAGCATTTTTCATTAGCAAAATACCTATTGGGATTCTTTTCTTCTGACAAGAAGATTTCCTCTAAAAGTTTCGACTTTTTTACAACACAGTAATTTTTTTTCAAATGTTTGTTTTTTATACTTCATGTTTTTAACAATAGCCATACAAAATAGCCTTTTTGAGTCAATTGATCCGCTTTGGAGCCAAAACTATTTGAGAAAGACTCACAGTAATTACTCAATATGATCAGCTTCAAAAAGTTACAATCACAATTTATACGGGGGCTGTTTACAAATATTAGTTGAAATCGGTTTTATACGTAATAATTATGTTTGTTAATTATTTTTGAATGGATCTCCCAATTTGAATCATATTTTTCAGTTATACTTCCAAGTGAATTACCCTACACTCGGGTAAGTTTCATTCATTTCCTATGTCTGGTTTTTGAACTATAAATTAAAATTGATATTCTATAGAATATATTATCCAATCTTATTTCTTGATGAAAATTCGGTGTCCAGATCCATATAAATCTTGTGTTGACAAAACACTATAGGCTTCTACGGAAAGGGTTCATGATAAATATTTATAGCTATTGACGGAATCTTTACGAGGTGTAAAGAACGATATGGATCTAGACACCGAATTTTCATCAAGAAATAAGATTGGATAATATCTTCTATAGAATATCAATTTTAATTTATAGTTCAAAAACCAGACATAGGAAATGAATGAAACTTACCCGAGCGTAGGGTAATTCACTTGGAAGTATAACTGAAAAATATGATTCAAATTGGGAGATCCATTCAAAAATAATTAACAAACATAATTATTACGTATAAAACCGATTTCAACTAATATTTGTAAACAGCCCCCGTATAAATTGTGATCGTAACTTTTTGAAGCTGATCATATTGAGTAATTACTGTGAGTCTTTCTCAAATAGTTTTGGCTCCAAAGCGGATCAATTGACTCAAAAAGGCTATTTTGTATGGCTATTGTTAAAAACATGAAGTATAAAAAACAAACATTTGAAAAAAAATTACTGTGTTGTAAAAAAGTCGAAACTTTTAGAGGAAATCTTCTTGTCAGAAGAAAAGAATCCCAATAGGTATTTTGCTAATGAAAAATGCTCAGTCTCACTAATGGGGCCGTTGATAAAGATTAGCAAAATATCCTAAATTGTCGCTATTTTTGAACCACCCTGTATAATAGGTAGCTCCTTCTATCGCAACGACCGACTGACTGACATGCTATTAGACTTTCTTCTAACCAACAATGCTACTATTTTGTTACTCATCATCTAAAAAGTAATACTTTTGGATGAGTGAACCTTGCTATGTTTTGATAAAAAAGCAATTTTTATGATTTTCAAAAATTCATATATCCGAAACCGGACATAGAAACTAATTTAAACTTGCATGTGTAACTTCTAGTGACTTGTACTACAATATCCCAAAAAATTATCAAAATTGGCTGAACGCCATTTTCCCATGTATTTGGTGCGGGGTCCTTTTCCACACAAATCCTTCTTCTTTTTGCCAGAGATGCACATACCCTCGTGACAAATAATTTTCTTTCTATTCTATTAGTATTTGCTGAGCCTGAGCCATATCTCCATTATAGGTTAACAAAATTGAAAATTGAAATGAGTTTCCGAACGGCAATATCAATTGTAACGCTTTTACACTTCACATTACACTAAGCTACACTGCTTCACAACTACTTTACACTACACTACACTTTTTACATTACACTACACTTATTGAATGGTTCTCGATCACACCTCATATAAGTACAAAATTGAATACAGTTGTATACTCCATGAGAGTCATAGGGCAATATGTAGATCAGAAAACATTGAAAATTGTATACCATGTTAATCTTGAGTCAGTGATCAGATATGGCATAATATATTATGGAAATAGTAGAGGTAGTAAAAGAATTTTCATTATTCAGAAAAGAGCTCTTGGATTAATGTTGAAATTGAGAAGTAGAGATTTGTCAAGGAAAATTCAAATCAAATAGGTTACTAACTGTCACTGGAATATATATATATACAGATTTTTATTATTTTTCTTTAGGAACAAACATATATTATTTGACTCTGCTAAATCACAGGGTAATTATAACACAAGAAATTTTGGTTATAATTATCCAAGACATAGGTTAACAATGACAGAAAAAAGTCCATTTTATAATTGTAAAGATGTTCAATAAACTACCTACTAGAATAAAGCTAATGAGTAATATCAAAGAATATGAAAGAAGTGTGTTTGAGCTACCTTTAAGGATGGGACCATACAAAATAGATGATTATTTGTATTATTAAATAATTAAGTTTATATCAGTGGGCACCTCTGATGATATTTTGTTAAAATATTGTTCCTTAAAGTCCATGTATGTAACATTTCTCCAAAATAAAGATTATTATTATTATCATTACCTCAAAACACAAAATATTCATGTTTGTATATGTATACTTACATGTAATCTTTTCAGCAATCCAGTATCACTGTTGGAACCCATAGTTTGTTTTGCCGCTTTCCAGAACTGTTTTTGAGCCGAGTACCGATTCATGGGACATATTTTGAAAAGACAATCCCGGAACTTCTTAGGAGGGTTTGTCAAATTTCCTGCATCAGGACATACAACACAACGGTCATCTACTAACCTGAGAACCAAAAACTATTTAGTACTCATTCGAAAATGATTCAAGAATATTTCAACTCACCCCAATGTACTTAAAAATCCACTGACATTGCCTTCTGCATATAGGGAGACAATATCTCCCAAATGCAAAATACAAGAATTTCCCAATTCCATAGTTAATTTCGATTATAGTTATAGTTCAAACATGTATCATATCACCACTCATAAAAAATATACACATATTCTAGTACAAGTAATGAGTGAAAAGTGAGAACTTAAAAACACAGAAGAACACCTGATATGTGCTTTATGGAACTGAAATCTGAAATAATAACATATGCCAATGTCAGCTGTCAGCTGTCAGCTCAGCCAAAGAATATTACGTATGACGAGCAAGAAGCGACATATGCCGCTAATCCTGTGGTCCCCACCACTACAAAATTTCATGACCTCCAAACTATTTTCCTTGCGGCCACGCATGACTACCAGAAAAAAACAGACATCCAGTAAACTACTTGACAAGAGACACCAGTACTTGTTTGATTGTATTACTGACCGGCTGCCGAATGCTGACATTGCTGGTAGACATGCGCATTCAGGGTGTATTTGTCGAATTTGTGAGATACGCTTCTCGCTTCTTGTTCGTTCTACGTAAATATTCTTTGCCTCAGTGCTGCCAGACTGCCAGAGGTACGATAATTATCGTATTCATTCGATAATTTTGTCCTGGGTACGATATACGTGAGATAGAGCACTAAGTGCCTTACGTAAGATGCATATATTCCGGTGCAATCTCCGATTCGATATTGTTTCGTCAAAACTCTAGACACGATCGATCATATCCAAGAAATTAACTGCAATTTCCAGTAGATGGTGCAAGAATCGAATTCTGACATCGCTTGACATTTACATGCCAATTTAGGCTGGATTCAGACAGACCCGAAATTCGATCGTACGACGATCCGACAGTTTTCTGATTGGTGTAAATTCAATTATAGACCAATCAGAGAGCTGTCGGATCGTCGTACCTTCGGATTTCAGATCTGTCTGAATCCAGCTATTTGTCATTTCCAGTTCAATTCTCTACCGTAGATATCTCAGCTATTTGTCGTTTACCTGGCGTTTGTTTAGTAGTTAATTTGTGTTGTTTTGAATAGTGTTTCGTTCAACTGGTCAATATAACGCGAGATTATTCTGACGCTGATAAAGACAATTTTCATCTCGCTCAGTTTCTACTTTGTTAGAAGTTATATTTGTGTTATTTGTTGATTGCTTTTCAGAATTTCTCAGTTTAACATATTTATTCCAAGTTCCAGCACTAGTGGATATGGTTGTTACATGCCCAGTGAAAAGATGCAATAACAGAAATTAAAAGTTCTTTCGGGAGAGTGTTTTCAAATACGGTATTC
>JAVJAQ010003243.1:0-162561 GCA_032362365.1 Zygogramma bicolorata | reverse complement strand
TGACGAAGTACGTTCTGATAATGTACGTAATGATAGTATACGTTTCTATGAAATACGATTTCTATACAGTACGATTCTGATATTATACCATTATGACGCATTACGATTTCTACCATGTAGCGTTATGATATGGTATATTATGATGCAATATATGGACCCATTCTTGTATAGGGCTATAATAGCCTGCACTAGAGCACTCTTCATAATGAATTGAAATGACTCAGGTTGATGCACTAAGGAGGATTCAATTCATTCCGAATTTAAACACAAATGCCTAAGGCTGGATTCGAACAAATCCGAAATCCGATCGTACGACGATCTAAATTTGAATTCAGACCAGTTTAGACCAATCAGAAAGCTATCTGTCTGAATGTTTACTATACTCTATATTGACGTACTATTTTTTCCATGTGGTCCAACCCCACTACTTCTCACGTCGATGCTGATATTTCGAAGAATCTCATCAAATTATCCGAAAACTTTCAGCATCGATCAGTAAGAATTTCTATGAAATTAGATATAAATTCCTCATAGCATATATCGAGAATATAAAGCAAATGCATCTATCTGTAATATATGTATCAAGATACATATCTGTATTTACGTCTAAACAGAAACAATCACAAAAATCATAGCGAATTTTTTGGTAAGAACTCGTGAAATTTTTGACAGAACTCGTGTATCTTTATCCTTTATTATGTAAAGTGTTGAAAAATAAATAAGTAACACACCGACTCTGCACGAGTTTTCCTATAGAATTCGCCAATAGAAATTGGCATATATGCCTTACCAACGTAAACTTGGAACAGTTCAAATCAGTGAAATAAATCAAACGTGAGTACCCGAGTATCTATCTGCGGCAATTAGCACTGAAATGAATAATAAATGACTGGAATGCGGAATGCTCGTTAGGCTGCGCGACTGGATTTTTCATGGACGCCACCACCATGTTTGTTTTGTGCCTCCTAGCAGTGGCGGAGGAATTGGGGTTAAGTTGATTGCAAGACAGAAATTGTTTTTTGACATAAAATGTTATTGAGTATAGAGTCACAAGTCTATGATATCTACTTGTTTTCAGTGTCATTATTGATTTTTGTATTTTCATAATAAAACGTAATTTGTCTTATATTCTAACGACGGCGTGTTAGGGTCACTGTAAAAATAAAAAATATCCCCATTGACGGATTTCAATCTATCAGTGACAGATTATAATCTGTCAATGCCAGATTGAAATCTGCCAATGACAGATTATAATCTGTAGTTAATAATAATAATAATAATCGATTTTATTGCTACATAAAAATACAGAAAATAAAAAAAGTACAAAGACAGATAATACAAAGTAAGAGTAGCAAATGGCATCGTTCGCTTTTCTTCATTGTGACAATGATAGAATAGCGCTCTTTCACGCATCCACATAATGGGGCCAGTTAGTAATACTAACTCAACCCCAAGAGAAAAAAAACAAGAATATTGACATATCATTATCAGAACTAGACATATCATTACGAGACTATATGGTATATCATACTAAAAAAAACATTCAGACATAAAGGTTATAAATCTAAGGTTAAGGTTCCATCTAACAGAATACTTTTAATTTTTTTTTTTGAAGGATAGCAGTGACAAGTGCTTAAATTCATCAGGTATACCGTTATAAACTTTGGCGACATCATAGGAGAAGCTGGATCGATAAAGAGAGGTATTGTGAATGGGTATTGATATGTTTTGTCTAAACCGAACATTTACATTGTGTGCCTCTGAACGTCTCTGAATTTTTTCGTAACAAATAAACAAATAATAATAAACAAGTAGATATCACAGACTTGTGACTCTATACTCGGCCTTTTTTTTGAAAAATGGATGCCTCAATTAAAATAATACTCTCAAATACAGTAAGGGAAGTAGGGAAACTTGTTTCAGTAACAACTAGAGAGTTTAATAGTGATATTGTATTTGCTTCATTGTCATAGTAATTTTTGCATTGATTCAATTGAGAAATTAATTTCGTATTGTTTTGCTCAATTGTTTCAGTCGGTCCAAATTCAAATTTCTAATTCGTCCATTTGATGTACACAATTTGAATTACTTACTATTGTTTTTCTTTAAAAGTGTCTCAATTACCTGCTAATGAATCAGAATCTATCAAGCATGGTGTTAATAAACACCAGTTTTCGACAATACCTGCGAAATTCAAATAAATCTGTACTCGGATTGAAAGATGTGTGTATTTGAAATAATATATTTTCACCTTTTATTACAATTTAGGTAAATATAAACAATCCTGAAGAATGCACTGTTTATGATATTTTCCAACTGAATTGACTGAAACACCATAAGTTGTTAACCCTTCCTTCATTAAATAATTTTCACCAAATGGCAATTCTTTGAGAGGTGATCATTTGAAAATATTGTACTCCCAATCAATCAAAGATATGATTACACAGACTCATTTTTTTTAATTCGAACTACCTATCTGTTTGCTTTCAATTTCCTCTTGAAAGTATTGGATATGGTAGTCAGAGTACCATCAGAGGCAGATATATATTTGTTTTCAGAAGATGTTACAGTCAAGTAGATTCAGACTCCGAATGTGCTGTGGGATGTGATGGAGTAATGGTTGACTCAGATCTCGTGCACTCTTCTACCACTGGAAGATACAGGGTGGTTTTAGTCTCACCCCTATATAGCATGAGAATTCAATAACTGCAAAGTTCATTGGTGCCCCCATTTATGTGTTGGATGATTGAAATTTTTGACATATGGATTTGTCAAGATTGTAATGGGGACAATTATGAATAGCTTTCAGGACAGTTTTTTCTTATGTACCCACGTTTCATTTTTTGAATAAACTATTATCATTCTGAATTGTCTTATTGTCTATTGGTAAATGTACTATATTGAATTCCACACACCCAAAAAATAAATATATCATCTGGCTTAGCTTTTTCACATTCTGATTGAAGGGTGTTATCATTATATCTTAGTTATTATGCTTATTGCTTTCCTTTCTGAAGCGAAGTGAACCACTAGTTTCCTGGCGACCCTAGTATAGATTTAAGAAGAAACAATTAGAAATGAAGAAACTTCTTTCGTAACTTTTGTGTTAATGTTAATTTTTCAAAAACAATCGCGAAGGCTACGATACAAAATGTATGCCTCTCTTATCGTAGTTGTCTGCACAAACCACTTACTCTAGAGTAAGTGGTTTGTGATGTCACCACTTCAGCTCCTGAAGCATTCAAGATTTTGTAAGCAGACAATTACACCAATAAAAAAAAGTTATATGCATCAGTATCCTTAGCAAAAGATTACATAAAGCTGGAAAATTCAAGGATAAATATGAATTGGAGCATAACATGGAAAAGCTGAATTCCTTGGCAGCAATACTGATTCGATTGCAATTTCGAGAATCAAATAAGTGCAAGAAACTAAGGCGTTTTACCCTTGAGGAAAAGATACTCTCTGTGGCCCTTCACAAAAAGAGTCCCAAATCTTATGCACTATTGTCAAAAATATTCATTCTACCAAGTAAGTCAACATTAGGAAGGCTACTTGCGCTAGTGGTTGGGAGACCAGGCATTCAAGATGTTATCTTTGAATCACTTCAAGAAATGACAGAAGAAATGAATTCCTCTGAAAAATATATACCGTTTTTTTCGATAAAATGGCAATTCTGCCTAGTCTCGCCATATCAGTGAGAACACCGGCTTCATAGAGGGCTCTGAAGACATGGGTGGAGACCTTTTTGATAGCTACATTGCAGATCATGTCCTAATGTTTATGATCAGAGGTTTGAAAAAACAGTAGAAAGCTCCTATCTCTTAACATTTTTTGAGTAGAGGAGGTGCAAAAACTTTGCAAATGAAACAGTTATTAATCGAAATAATAAGCAAAGTAATAAAAATCGATCTAAAACCGGTGACAGTGATATGTGATCAGAAAAATATTAGTGTCCTCAATAGTCTTATGAATGACACTATAAAGAGAAATATGTGAGATGTGGTATGATATCCACATATCGAGAAGGCTCTTTCGAAATTGATGATTTTGAAGCCTTTCCTATTCTGGATCCTCCTCATTTGTTGAAAAGAGTGAGAAATAATTTTATTAAAAAGGATTTACATTATTCCAGAAATAATGTCAGAAAAACAGCAAAATGGGATCATGTACGAGAGCTTTATGAAAATGGGCCAATTGATGGATTAAAAGTTCTACCACATATTACTGATGAACACATCGATGAGGAGAAAACTAAAAGAATTAAGGTGAAGAATACAGCTCATATTTTTAGCCAGAGGTTTGCATCAACTCTTCAGTTGACTAGTCAGATTGGTGGGTATCTCTTTTCTATATTTTTCATTGCACAATTTTTGTTATGAATTGAATTTGATTACTTTAGTTTCAATTATTTTCAATAGTATTGGTGCATGGTTCATATTTATATCAGTTACAATTTTTACTTCAAAACCCGCACATATCAAACCCAACATTGATAGGTTTATGTTTATACTACATATATTGTTGCAGATTCTGCAGGAAAAATCGGAACCCATGTGGAGAATACATCTGAGTTACTGTTTTTTTTTTCGGTCGTTTATTTAACTCTTTGAATGGTCGAAAAAAAAACAGAAGAGAAAAATATCACGGTGTGGTTTAAGTGACACCTCTGATCACCTTCATTTTTGGAATGAAGGAGCCCTGTTACTGCTGGATGGAATGGAGTTTCAGAGAATGAAGGAAAATTATCAAAGAAGGCCTCCTAGCTTAAAGAACTGGTCATTCGCCATAAAAAATGTGAAGAATATTTGGCAGGTTCTGAAGTCCAATGGTTTTAATTATTTGTTAACAAGACGGCTGAACCAGGATCCGCTTGAAAATATGTTTGGTCAATCGAGAAGCTTTGGAGCCTTATACACCAATCCTTCAGCTTCCCAATTCACAAGCATTTATAAAATTGTGCTTTTCAATACAGCCCTTTCATTTTATAGGAATTCATTTAATTGTGAAGATGACAGATGTGAAAACTTGTTTACCTCTTTGAAGGGACTGTTTTGTGAACATAATGCTGACAGTAATATTACTGAAGCTATACAATATATACCACTTGATAACAGTAGTAGCACTCTATCTGGAAAGTTGAATGAGTTGTCTACTAGTTAGCTGGTTTTATTTTGAAAAAAATCAGGAAGAGTATAGATTGTTCAAATTGAAAAAAACACAATGTTTTTAACCAATTATGAATCTGATACAAATAGACTCATATCTATTATGGTGGTGGTTGGGCTAGAAGGCTTTGTTACCCAACACCTTCATTCTTTTCATGTTTTTGTGATATTTATAAAATTATACACTTTTGTTTCACTAGACAACCACATTCAAGAATATTGGTTTATCTAATCAAACAAACTGTTAATAAACATGTTAATTATGAATTTTTAACATGTGATAATCAACATAAATCAACCGTAATTGATTTGAGTTTGAAAATCACGATTAGAACCATATTGCACAATTTATGTTAAAGTGGGAATAAAATGATACAAGGAAAATCCATACCCTATACTGGTACTAATTCAGTTAAAATTCAGGCGTATAATAAATCTCGGAATTTCGTATCCGAGTAACAATCGGGTCTATGTGAATCGCCCATTTTGTCCGATGATATACGAGTACGAATCGGACGTCGGATATCGGATCTGTCTGAATTCACCTCAACAATCGGGTCTATGTGAATCGGCCAATTTGTCTGATGATACGAGTACGATTCGGACGTCGGATATCGGATCTGTCTGAATTCATATCAAAGGTGATTCAGACAGATTCGATATCCGACGTCCAATTCGTATCAACGGACTGAAATAGGCGATTCACATAGACCCGAATGTTTCTCGGATACGAAATTCTGGAATTTATGGTTCTGCGTGTAATCAAAGACACGATATTCGTAAAATTTCACTGGCAAAGATTTGCCATTCCTGCCCTTCGCCATATTTAGAACCTGAAATATATATTGTTTGTTTATTATTTTTTCGGTTTTTCGATGATCAAGTGAGATCGTAGCAAATGTGCTCCATTTAACAATAGACCGCAGGCATATCTGACAGACGACAGTGAATCAGACAGTTGTGAATCCAGCCTGCTGGACAAACAAACGGATCTACAAATGCTTATTGTGCATTTGTGTCATGAAACTTTTCCTAGAGATCAATTACCCTAACACCAAACTGATATTTTTGCACTCGACGCGCGTTTAGCTAACAAGCTTAGCATCTTCAGGAGAAGAAAATTGATATTCAGTATCAGAAGAAAATTGATACTCAGTAACCAACCAAAGGTTCCAAAACTCATCGTTCATTTGTGTCATATTTCAAGATATTTTTTGTCGGTAATAGAGAGTTGAAGTGCTGCCATGAACGTTAACGTACAAATTGACATCTACGCATGCGTAGTTTCGCCTTGTTTACGTTTACATCGAGAACGTGTTTACGGGCCTACGTTATCTTGCGGGCGCTCACGGATACGTAGAAGATCAACGTACGTGATCCGAAGAATATACGAATCACACTGATGAGTTGCGAATGACCGAATTTTGAAACTTCATTTAGCGAGAGAGGTATATGGCCATTATCCCTATCAGGATCTGAAGAGATGGACTCTAATTCAGATCAACATAATCCAAATTACAGGAATAAGTGCCAGCATTAGAACTCTCAAAGAGATGATTTAAAATTTGGTGAGGAAACATTCAGCTCAGGCTGAATGATTAGTGATTGAGAATGCAGTTTCTTGGATATTTAAGATTCAAGTACCTACCGTTTCCATCAGTGAGAATCAACTTTCACTATCTTGAAACTGAAATTCAATATGAATATTGAATTATTTATTGGTGTTTGATCATGATTTCCAGAAACCCAATTAAGTACATTGTTTGGCTAAGAGCCGATCGCAGATTCCCAGTCAGGTCTATTCTGCGGGCCCTATTGTTGATTCTTGAATATCATTAGATTATTAAAAAATATCCAATAATAAGACCAATAATGCAATTATGGTGCAAATCAAAATTTTTCAATAGACAATATTTCTCGAAGATATTTCAGAAATCATTATGGTGTATATTTATGTCTATTTATAACAGTTATCGATTATTTTCAATAACCATTGCAATATTCAATAATGAAAGTTATTCAAGATTCATCAGAATAGAGCGGAATATAATGATATGGAAAATCCGCATGATTTAAATAGAATTGAATTATACCTTGAATTCTTCATCTCAGTGGAGTTCTATCTCATCACTACGCTAAATCGCTATTCAATCCATAGCGATGTTTGTATAGTACCGTGTAGCTTGGAAGGTACCACCTTTTGATTTGATAAAAATTAAATAAAATTTATTTTATTCATAACAAAACAATATTTTGTTCAATGAAAAATAAAAACATCTTGATCATAATAAAGGTACTAAACTCAGACTTTCTGTTTCGAATAAAATTTTTGTTCAGGAGTCAATACGCTCTAAATCTCAGAATCCGCGCAAAATCCTCACAAACGATCTATTAATCCACACAAAACGGCAGCACTGGTTAACAGTAACGTCGTGTATGGTAGCGACTTCAACTCAATTTCGTGAAAACCGTAATCGTTATATTTCATAACGTTAACGTCTACGTATTGCAATCACTTCAACTCTCTAATTTCATGCAAACCCGTAAACGTTATATTTCATAAAGGGAGTTGAAGTGCAATCGTGAACGTAGACGTAAACGTACAAATTGACAGCTACGCATGCGCAGTCTTGTGTTTTTTGCGTTAGCCCACGTAGATGGTTTACGGGTTTACGTAATCTTACGGACTTTCACGTATACGTAAAAAAATCAACGTACGTTAACCGAGAGCTACCGACTGGTGCCGAGGCGAGTACTGATTGTAACGATTGTATCATTATCATTGTTTTTGAATTTTGTAAATGATTGTATCACAGCCGAGAAATTCTGTAATCAGAATATCAGATCAGTTGAGTCAAAAAATGACTGATAGATCTACACGATTTCGATTCACAGAGGAATTTGATTTACACTTAGCCAGAGAAGTATATGGTCAAAATCCATTTGAAGATATGAAAAGATGGTCTATGATTCAAGTGAATATGATCCAAATTACTGGAAAATGTGTGTCCATTAGAACTCTCCGAGATAGAATTCAGAATTTGCTTAGTAAATATTCAATTAAAGCTGCATCATTGGTAGGAAAGTAAGTATAGATCATAAGAAGCAGTTGAAAGGATCATTGGTTAATACCTAGATTTATATATTTTATTAATTTTATATCTAGTATGTTTTTTGTCATGATTTTAGGTCAGGAATAGAAATTCTGGTAACGGAGATGGATGACCTACTTCAGCAAATTTTGGAATTGAAAAAAGAAGAGAAAAGGAAAAGCATACCCTTGTCTACTTCTACTCAAAATTCCAAATCATCCTACATGAAAGGTCATGATGCACGAGAACGCTCATGCCTTGAAAATAATGCGACATATAGTAAGAATTGATTTGTCTGTGGAATTACTTCTTACATTTGCTATTCTACTACTTCACCATTAAAACTGAAAAATTTTCAATTGTTTTAGATGCCGAGGTACCACTGGGAAATTCAAGAAAATCCTACCCAACTGATGTCAATGTACCAGAGCAATTATGTTCTGATCCTGGGATTGATTTGATATGTGGTAAGAATTATTCAATTCTGTGATGTGACTTTTTGTGTTCATAATTATTCTGAAAATGCATGAATATTTCATTGTTATAGATACCGAGATAGTAGTGGAAGATATTATTGAAATCAAAAGTAATGAAAACAGTGAGGCAAATACATTTTCATCCAATCAGAGTACCAGTCAACCTATACCCCTTAAAAGAAAGCCTTTGGCACAAGCAAATATTTTAGGTAAGTGATGTTAATTGAAAGTGGTAGACGGTCAAATGAAAAAAATTATTGAAATTAATGGCAAAACGTCTCATTGTATATTTTATACTAGGATTGAAATATATATTTTAGGACCAAAGCATAAAAGAATCAATAGCAACATTAAACAACAGACTGTACAATATTTGGAAAAGAAGAATGATAAACAATATGAACTGAAATGCAGAGAATGTGCAATACAGGAAAGGAAATTAAAACTCGAAGAACAAAAGTTTGAAATGGATAGAGATGAACGTCAAAAAAGGTTGGAAATCGATGAGAGAAGGCTGGACATGGATAGACAGGAACGTCAAAAAAGGTTGGAAATCGATGAGAGAAGGCTGGAAATGGAAGAAGAAAGGCTCAAAATGTTATTCGTCAACCAGCAAGACTGGATTAAATTTGTGTTAAATAAAAAGTAAAGCAAACTTGGCTTGAATCTTTATAGTGTTGTTTATTCAGTTGCTCATGTAACATGTTTTTTTTATTTATTATATAGGAATGTATTTTTGTTTTGAGATTTCTAATACAGTTTTGATAAAATATCTGGCTTTAACTCATTTGTGATAACAGTATCGACTAAGTCTGTAGTTTTTTGTGTTATTCATTCAGTACTTCTATATTTTTAAGTAAAGTAAATGTTTATATTTACCAAATATAACATTGACTTAATAACAAATATTTTTGGAATTACCTAAGAAGCAAACTTTAATTTTCCATTTACAAATAATGTGGCTATACTGATCATCTAATTTTTGTACAGAAGTGTAAATTTGTAAATGAACAAAGCTTTTATGCTTTCATCCCCAAATGGAAGGGATTAAATAAATATTATAGAAGATGAATGTTACATCAAATTAATGTAACTAGCAAAACAAATATATAAAATCTAAATATACTTTATTGTCAATGTGTTGATAGGTGTTATATTTATAATATTTTATGTCAGTTGCCTAAATATACTTCTAGCAGGGGGGGTTCGATGTTGAAGTAGGAACTCTGTTGGCTTCCATAAAGACAAGTGTGGCAATTGGTGAAAAGCACTGCAACATGGTACATTGTACCCACTTCTTGTAATAACAACTTTTGGTTCTTTTTGAAGTCCACAAAAGCAAATTCTTGCAACACTTTACTGAAGCCCCATTCCACTGTCACTCTTAAACTACTCATAACATTATTGAAGTTCTGTCGTTGTGGATTCCCAGCAATCTGCTGTTGAGTAAAGGGTCTAATTAATAGCTCTCTTAGACTATATCCTTGATCTCCGTATATAACAAAATGCCTATCTTCAAATACTGTGAACTCCTCCAATTCCTCATACAATCCTGACTCTCGAAACATCCCAGCATCATGTCGATGACCAGGGAATGCACCTTTAAGACTTATTATTATTCCATCAGGGCATAGAAGGGACTGGTATTTCACAGAATGTACTTTTTTATAACCTGAATAATACTCTTGTTGGTGTTCTGATGGCCTACATATAGGTCTAACTGTTCCATCTATGAAGGCCCATATGTTGTTCATAGGAGCCCCTTTATCGGCTATAGCCTAAAAAATATTTCTTATAAAAAATGTCTGGTTTGAAAAGTTCATACTGTACCTGTGAATACTGTTGCAATTTTTCTTCATTGAGCCATAAAACATTCCCAATATTCTGTAACAAATGACCCTTGTTGTCAATAACAATTTCCATGACCCTGTTTATGATGCTGGATAGCGCTCTATAAGAATATCCAAATGTGATTTCCAAGTCAACCAGCCTATTCGGATATGCCAACCGTCTTAGCAGAATACATAGACCCGTAACACCTACAAATTTAACGGGCTGCTAAAGAATACTGTTAAAGAATGATCCATGATAAGTATAATGTGAACTTGAGAAGAAACTTACCACTTAAAGTTATATTTTCTGGGGTTGTTACAAATTCTGGAATGCCTAGTGCGTGACACAGTCTGGGAATATGGTCTTTTTCGAATCTGAAAAAGGATCTGGCTTCAACATTTGATACCTCCTCGAAGTTGAATCGACCATATAGATCAGCGGAAAAATTGCAGTTTAGGGTAGTAACCCCGATTTTGACAAAATTTTTTTTGGGGGCTATTTCGAGGCCCCTGAATACGAATCTGAAGTAAAATCGCCTCGCTCTTACTTACTTTTTGATTTACAACCCATCAAATGTCACAAAAAGGGTATTTTTAAGATCAAATTTCTTCCACAAAATGCAACCCATTTGCCTTTGCTTCATATCAACACAATCTAGAGACATTATACTTCACGCATTTTTGGCACAGTTTGCAGCATTTCGCATTTCCAACTTTGTAGATTGTATTGAAAATATAAGATTTGGATTAACATTTTGATAGATTTCCTATATTGACAGAAAATAATAACATCTTCTTCTTCTTGTTTTTGTGAGTTCGACGACTGACAGGTATGTATCTATAACAAACAGATCATGTTCCGATATTCCAGTAAATATGGTCGTTCCGATTTTACTGAAATTCACTAGTATACTTTTTGCGCTTCCTATCATGAAACCCGGGTGAAACTCCGATTTTGACGAAAATTTCACAGATGCTTCAAATCATAGTAAAAACACCAGAACCATTAAAATTATAGCGCGGAAACCCCTATTACTCACCGAAATGTCGGCCGAGCGCGCTTTTCTCTTACTATTTCACTTCTTTTTATTTTCTCCGCTTTTTGTACAGAGGTTCATCCCTGATTTCTTGGTGAAGGTCCACAGTAACATATATGCGAGCGAAGCGAGCGCGCTTTTCTCTTACTATTTCACTTCTTTTTATTTTCTCCGCTTTTTGTACAGAGGTTCATCCCTGATGTCTTGGTGAAGGTCCACAGTAACATATACGCGAGCGAAGCGAGCGCGCTCGGCAGACATTTCACTTCTTTTTATTTTGTCCGCTTTTTGTACAGAGGTTCATCCCTGATTTCTTGGTGAAGGTCCACAGTAACATATACGCGAGCGAAGCGAGCGCGCTCGGCCGACATTTCGCAATTCCGCGCGCGCGGAATTGCGAAATGTCGGCCGAGCGCGCTTTTCTCTTACTATTTCACTTCTTTTTATTTTCTCCGCTTTTTGTACAGAGGTTCATCCCTGATTTCTGGGTGAAGGTCCACAGTAACATATTCGCGAGCGCGCTTTTCTCTTACTATATCACTTCTTTTTATTTTGTCCGCTTTTTGTACAGAGGTTCATCCCTGATTTCTTGGTGAAGGTCCACAGTAACATATACGCGAGCGAAGCGAGCGCGCTCGGCCGACATTTCGCAATTCCGCGCGCGCGGAATTGCGAAATGTCGGCCGAGCGCGCTTTTCTCTTACTATTTCACTTCTTTTTATTTTCTTCGCTTTTTGTACAGAGGTTCATGCCTGATTTCTGGGTGAAGGTCCACATGCAGTAACATATTCGCGAGCGCGCTTTTCTCTTACTATTTCACTTCTTTTTATTTTGTCCGCTTTTTGTACAGAGGTTCATCCCTGATTTCTTGGTGAAGGTCCACAGTAACATATACGCGAGCGAAGCGAGCGCGCTCGGCCGACATTTCGCAATTCCGCGCGCGCGGAATTGCGAAATGTCGGCCGAGCGCGCGCTTTTATATCACTATTATATCTTTTTTCTCCACTTTTTGTACAAAAGTTCGTCCTTGATTTCTTGGTGAAGATCGACAGCAATATGTCCGCGAGCGAAGCGAGCGCGCTCGGCCGACATTTCGCAATTCCGCGCGCGCGGAATTGCGAAATGTCGGCCGAGCGCGCTTTTCTCTTACTATTTCACTTCTTTTTATTTTCTCCGCTTTTTGTACAGAGGTTCATCCCTGATTTCTTGGTGAAGGTCCACAGTAACATATACGCGAGCGAAGCGAGCGCGCTCGGCCGACATTTCGCAATTCCGCGCGCGCGGAATTGCGAAATGTCGGCCGAGCGCGCGCTTTTATATCACTATTATATCTTTTTTCTCCACTTTTTGTACAAAAGTTCGTCCTTGATTTCTTGGTGAAGATCGACAGCAATATGTCCGCGAGCGAAGCGAGCGCGCTCGGCCGACATTTCGCAATTCCGCGCGCGCGGAATTGCGAAATGTAGGCCGAGCGCGCTTTTCTCTTACTGTTTTACCTTTCAAAATAGAAATTTTCAGGTTAACTATAGTGAATTGAGTGCTTTATTTTGATAAAAAAAACCTCAATCTAAATAAACTTCAGAGAAATCAGAAAAAACCAAAAGAACAATATAATAATGAAATACTCGGTAAACTGCAACATTACGAAGTTATACTTAAAAGTGGAGAAATAAAATGCCATGTTAGTTATTGTGACGGTTTTTTCATATTGATGGGTGTTACGAATAAAGCTGATGGAGTTAGATGGTGTTGCAACGGTACAGTACGAAAAAAGAAATCTGAATCCAAGAGATGTACAAAAACTTAATTTTTCCACCATATGGCAAAATTTTGATTTTTTTTTAAATCTTCTTATTTATTTCTTTTCCTGTATGGAAAATTGTCGGTTTTTGTTATTCCCCGCGCGGAATTGCGAAATGTCGGCCGAGTTCGCACTTTTCTACTACTAATTTACTTTTTGTTTCTCCACTTTTTATAGTAATTTCAATTTAAAAAAAAACCTTAATTCAAATGAAATTTGGATAAATCAAAAATTAAAAGAAGTCATCCAAGAGTCCCTCATCTACATCGCCCTCTTCAATTTCATCAGTAGCGTCTACTCCGCCTTCCTCTTCAAATGAATTGGGATCATATAGATCCCTAGCCAACATAAAAAAAATAACCAAGGGGTCCTGGCCGAGCTCCTTGGCCATTTTTAAAAACATGTACCTTGCTAGGTATCCTCCCAAAAAACAACTTTTTCGGTTGGCATATGGGCCAGCAGCTTTCGCATGACGCCTTAAATTGAAAAAGTTATCACCAATTGAGTAAGAAGTTCAGAAATAATTACCATGAGCTTTCTATGCTATTTGTATGGCATCCAGTGTCTGGGTCCTTGAAATTTATGGAATGGTTCACTTTCAAATGTGAGTAATTAGGATTTTCAGAAATGTTATCGTAGGCTTTCCAGCAATCCGAGTAAATAGTTGTACCTTTTTCGATGAACCGTTCAATCAAGCCCAGAAGAGTGTCTGCAGTCCTGTCAGCCACAACTACCATAAAAACTTTTCCTGACCCCCTCTCATATCCACCAAAAACCCAGGAACCCTCAACTCGGTGACCACGATGATATTTTCTTTTTCCAAATTTGGATTCATCAATTTCGACTCTAAAAAATTGCGGAAAGGCGTCAACAAATTTTCTGCCCCGACACAACACATAAATCTAATTTCTTCTTAGCTCAATAATATCGCAATTTGACAAATTTGTTCATTAAAAAAAGATCTTTTTTTATTCAATTTTTTAAGGTAGAACCATAAGCCTAGATCCGACTTATTGCCGAATTAATTTTTATCATTCTAGTATTGCTATGGTAGTGAAACAATATCGTTAAAAAAGATAAAAATACCAATTTTATCAAACAAATCTATTGAAATAGTGCGGTTTAATCAAAATAACTTACATTTTGCCAGGTCCCCCAATTTTAGACGTTTTTGTTATGAATGCGTCAAAAACTACTTCTCGACAAAAATTGGCCCAGTCCACAGCAGTATGCGCAGCAATGGAAAATTCATGCATAATGCGTCTGAGGGGATCTTTATTTACCCACATATAGCAAAAACCCACAATTTTCCATAAAGGAAGGTGTGTTTTATAAAAAAATGTTTTGTACCGTATGGATGCACTAAAAATGGGAAAATATATAAATAAGTTTGAAATTTATGTAGATGTTGAAGAAAATTACGTTTTTGTACATTTCTTGGATTTAGATTTCTTTTTTCTTACTGTGCCGTTGCAACACCATCTAACTCCTTCAGCTTTATTTGTATCACCCATCAATACGAAAAAACCATCACAATAATTAACGGGGCATTTTATTTCTCCACTTTTAGGTATAACATCGTAATGTTGCAGTTTACCGAGTATTTCATTATTATTTCTCCATGTGAAAATTGCATCTAAATTAATTTTGTCAGACATTGTCAACTAAATAATTCCGGAAATTGTTTATAATAAGTGACTACGGGTCAACGCTTTCTTGATTTAAGATGCATGGTAATTTTTTCTTCATCAGAAATTTATAAAGTCATTCAATTCAAGAATGTGCTAATAAAGTGAATGGATATGCTTAAATAAGTGTGTGTAGATTGTGCTGATATGAAAGAAAAGACCAGGTGGTTGCCTTTTTGTGGAAGATATTCGATTTTGAAATTATCCGTCTTCTGACATTTGATGGGCCATAATTCAAAAAGTAAGTGGTAGCGGGGCGTTTGGACCTCAAAAGTGTGTTCAGAGATCTCGAAATGACCCCCAAAAAAATTTTCGTCAGATTCGGGGTTACTACCCTGAACTGCAAACTTTAACGAATATCGGAACATGACCTTTTTGTTATCCATATCTGTCATAGTGTCACTAACCCTAGTAATCGAACCCACAGAAACAAGAAGAAGAAGAAGTCATTATTTACTCACTGTCAATAAACGAATTGAAAGTATTTTTAATATTTTTATGCTAATTCAAATTATCAATACATAGTTGGAAATACTGCAAACTTTGCCAAAAATGCGTGAATTATATTGTGTATAGATTGTGCTGATGAAGCAAAGCCAAATAGCTTGCTTTTTATGGAAGAAATTTGATATGGAAAATATCCTTCCTCTGACATTTGATGGGCTGTAAATCAAAAAGTAAGTGAGAGCGAGGCGATTTAACTTCAGATTCGTGTTCAGGGGCATCGAAATAGCCCCCAAAAAAATTTTTGTCAAAATGGGGGTTACTACCCTAAACTGCAATTTTACCAGATCAGCTCTTTTTCCAGGATTATCATTAAAAACATGAAGTAATATTTCATCTTCCATATCATCATCATCATCATTAATTTCTCCATCTCCGAGAATAGCAGCATCCAAAATTTCTTGCATGTTGTATACTTTAATTTTTCTCAAATTCAGGTAAAAGAAAACCAATAACTGAAATAACATAAACTCATAAACATAAATAAAATAAATTTTCGAGGTTAAGTTATTTCACCGAAGTTAATGTAGCCACGTAGCTTCTGTGAAGAAGAATTGTAAATCTACCACTTCAACTCTTTTTCAAGCAATTCGATACGAGTGTTAATTAATGGTAACGTACGTGAGTTAAGTCTGCGTAGATCATTTTACTTCAACTCCCAGCGTTAACGTCTACGTTGACGTCTACGTATTGCAATCACTTCAACTCTCTAATAACTCAATTTTGAGCGATTGTGATGTTTCAGTCCATCTATCTTCGGCAATAGAAAGAATATTGATTATATAGACAAGAGTTCTATACTGATAATTAATCCTCTTGCTGTTAAGAGTGGAATTGTGGATTCAAGCAACTAGAATAACAGATACTGATAAGTTGAAATGGGCAACGGTATATTCATTCATTTTATATCTCTGAATTGCAATTATAATCTCATTAAATTACCGTTGTTGTTTATGGAAATACGATTTGTTTGTCCAGCAGGCTGATGCGTGTGACGTCACATGCCCGCGGTCTATAAGATAGATAGATATATTTTAATATTTATTTCAACAGAGTATTATATAATCAGTCACAAGAATGGCAGAATATTTTTGTCTGAGGAATACGTCAAAACGAAAATGGTAAAAGTATCAAAATGGGTACATATAAATCTAAAAATGAAACAATCTAAATGGATAACTTCAAGTTTCAAACCCAATTACAAATATTTTAAAATGAACGTTAAAATGCGCATAAGAATTGAAAGTTAAAACAATTTCTATAAATACATATATACGTACATGACGCGTCTTGGAATGAAATTTGATTCATAGATTTCTACAAGCCAGAAAATATTCGTCAGTATTGTAAGGCTCTAGGTTATATAAGAATTCTCTTACAGATTTCAGAAATCTGTTAGCAACGACAATATCCTTAATGTTTGTTGGAAGGTTATTGTAGAATTTCATTCCACTGTAGATAGTGTCACATAAAGGTGTGTTTTGCGATGTACGTCAAAGTGGTCTGGATGATTGATAATAAATTTTATTGCTTCATAGGTATACACCGCAGACACGGTAAGTAGTGAATCTAGATCAATTTTTTTCAGAACTCTCATGGCGTATGTTACCGAGGATAGTTTGAGGCAAAGGTTGACTATTTGACTAGTCCAACTCAAAGTGTCATCAATGTGTATTCCCAGAAACTTCACTGAAGTGTTGCAAACAATTTTTTGTGTGCCTATAGTTATGTTTTGTGGTGTTTCTATACTGTTATTTATTTTGAACATGACACAGTTTGTTTTTACTTCGTTCAGAACTACCAATTCTCTAAAAAAAATATTTTTGGATTGTTCTATTTTGCTACCCTTTTTTATAATATCAGGTAAGTTTGCACCTGTTAATAGAAGTCTGGTATCATCAGCATAGTTAATCATGTTTATAAATTTAATGAATAATATTGAACCGAGAATGCTGCCCTGCGGGACTCCCATAGACACACCCAAAGCATCAGACTTTGCCATATTATCTTTTTGATTGAGTTCTACTATTTGTTGTCTGTTTTTCAAATACAAATTGAACCAGTCGTGAAAGTTACCACGAATTCCATATTTATAAAGTTTCCGTAATAAAATGCCATGATCTATGCAATCGAAGGCTTTAGATACATCCACGCGCGAAAATCCCACAGGATAGATCCCCTTTTTCCATTGCTTCTAAGACTTCGTTACTGAAATACATCAAAGCAGTTTCAATTGACTTATTTTTCAGATAGCCATGCTGGTTATTCAAAAAAATGTTGAACTTGGTAAAAAAAATTAGTATTCGATTAGCCATTGCTATTTCAAAAATTTTTGATATACTTGTCAGAAGACTTATTGGTCTGAAGTTAGAAAATGTCCGACTTATCACCTTTTTTGTGAAGTGGTTTCACTATCGCTATCCTCAGTTCATCTGGAAAGACTCCTTCCTCGAATGATTTATTGATGAGGAAGGTCAGAACACATACAATCTCATGAGCACAGCTTTTCAGTATGTGTATATGGGTACTTCATCGGTACCTGTGCTTCTCTTATTCTTCATTTTGTTCATAATTGAGAGTACTTCGTTCTTGGTGACAGGGTTCAAGAACAGACTTAGACTGTGGAAGGCTGTAGACCTTTCAAAGCCACTATCCTTTTGTGTTGACGAAAGTTTAGGGGCGGATTCGGTGAAGAATTTGTTGAAGAATTTGCTGCTTCGGATGGATTATCATATTCGAATTGAACGTTTTGGGATGTACCAGTCACTTTAATAATCTGCCACATCGTTTTAGATTTATTATCCGACTCAACAATTTTATTTCTATAGTGGTCACGTTTTACTGATTATAAATGACTGATGTAATTTCTCTTCATCTCCTTGAAAGCGTTTTTGTTATCAGGATATTATAGCTTGGAAGAATTCCTGCATGGAAATCTATAGCTTTTTATAATGTGTTGTTCTCACTACATCTCCGCTTCAATATTTAAATTTTATTTATATTCATATTTAATGTGTCAATGTTTTACATTACCTGTTGTGTGATTGTATACATATTTTTTTTATTTATATTCTTGCGCACATACTTGTACAGCAATTGTTTACTTTTGTATTTAGCTATATATTTATCTTCTCTTGATGTGTCTAATATCATGTAAATGATCAAAAAGACGAATAAAGAAATGAAATATTTTAGAAATGGATTGATAAAACACAAGTTGGTTTTTTATTAGTGTAATCTCAGGTGAATCGAAAACCTTATTATTAAATGGTTTCTGGTGTTTACGCGTTTTCGGAAAGTGCAATTCATAGTAGAAATTGAAGGTTCTGCTGAAATTAGAGAAAGCTTTTTTTGTATCTTTTGCGTCGTATATTTGCCCAGTTTTCGGATTTCAAGCTTATGCAAAATTCACTGATTGATTTGGAATCATAATAGCGTTTCAGAACTTTTGTTTTTGATTGGGTTTTGTTAAGATTACATAACAAGACTTGTCCTGAGTGATCAGATATACCTGTTTCAATAACTATCTCCTTTATATCACCTTCGAGATTCGTAATTATGTTATCTCGGCAGTTAATGGAATGGGGGTAACCCTTGTTGGTTTGTTGATGGTTAAAAAGGAATTATAAGTAGCTAACAGATTCCTGAAGTCTTTACAGGTATTGCTCATACATGAAAGAGTGTCTATGTTAAAATCGCCTGCATGGTAGAAATCGTAATGCGTCATAATGGTATAATATCAGAATCGTACTTTATAGAAATCGTATTTTATAGAAACGTATACTATCATTACGTACATTATCAGAACGTACTTCGTCATAACGTATTTTATCATAACGTATTCGATAGAAACGTGACAAAATCATATTCGTAATATATCATAACGGGATACCATCAGAATCGTACAGGATAGAAATCGTACACCATAGAATTCGTAAAATATCATAACGGATTCTATCAGAATCGTAATCTATCATAATTTGGATGCGCGCGCATTCAAAATTTAATATATGGGCTGACGTTAGAATCTTAATAATTTTGGCAACGTGCAATGAAAATAGTCTAATTCGAAGGGGCTAAGCCGTTCTCGATTCATTTTGGAATCACTCAAGCAGTTATTGCTTTCTCTGTTTTGTTCACACCAGAAAGAAATACCGCACCGCTGTCAAAAACTTGAGTCATTATTTATATATTTATGAATCATATCTCTATAAAGATATAAAAAAGTAATGCTAAAATGCTAACAAATTTAAAATTAATAAAAAATATCGGTGGGACGTAATTCTTCAAGAAACATGATTCGTAAGTATCTGCACGAGGTTAACAAATAAAAATTCATTTGAGTTGAACGTGTCAAAGGATTCTTCAAAAATAAATTCAAGTATGTTGATTGTGTTAATCCATTAGCACCATAGCATGTAATATTTAGCATGAGTTTCTCTGATTGCTTTTACCTTTCAATACAAGAGTTTTAAATAATTCAAAATATATTTTTTTGCAGGTTAATGACAATGATAATCAACAAGAATCCACGTCTGAAATCGGATGGTGTTCTTTTCCTGAATCCTGAAGATACAATTCCAATATTGAAATGGCGAGCACCAAGTGAAACAATGACAAAACGGGGTGACATTTTACAAGTGTTGCTCATAACGAAGACTTTCGAGAACAAGTTTTTAACGATGAACGAGAACGTTTCCTACTTATTCACCAAACTCAAAGACCTGTTCATACAGCTGCCGTTTCGAAAGAATGTATCATCTTTCCCACCAACTGATTTCCTGGAGTCTTTGGAGTCCACTACATACTCTTTAGGACAACAAGAGGATTGCCAAATTCTTGTTGAATACTCTTCGTGAGCAAGAATAGCAAAATCAATACTCCTGACCGCTCTGGATTGAATGATTCTGTAGAGTCCATCTTGTCTTGTGTTTCTAGAACTTTTGTTGGAAAAGTCCTCACTTTTTTACGTTGTAGTACATGTACAAGAGGTAGCAAAAACGTTTGTGACTTTCTGGAACTTCAAGTGGCGTTTCCCAATGAGACTGATAACCAATCCTTGCAAAGCTTACTGTTGAATCATCTCAAGAAAGAACTTTTAACAGGTGATCATCAACTGTATTGCAAAATATGTGACTGACTTACCATTATGAGACAACAAGTATAGCTGAGGCACCAGTCAATCTAATAATAACACTGATGCCCTTCAAACATGATTCAATCTCTGGAGGAAGCACCAAACTCTTACGAAGATTCAAAATAGATGAACACTTTAATCTAGCACACCACTATTATAATCTTCATGCAGTCATTGTTCGCTGTGGTTCTGGCATTGAATCTGGCCATTATTACTCATTGGTCAAAAACGAAACGGACTGGTTTAAGTTTAACGATAGTTGTGTCACTAAATATTCTGGCGATATCTTGGATTCATTGAAGCCTCAGGAGACACCCTACATATTATTCTATGAATGAGAGAACATTGGCAGATCAAGATTTTCAGGTGATGTGGTGCTGCAGGTTTTTCTGGGTTTTCCTGCAGCTGAAAAAGAAAATGTGCCACTAGAATCAATCAAGTCGCCCCGGATCGCCAATTAATTTTTGTTGTTGTTTCATGATTTGTATTACTTTTTTTCTCAATAAAAACACTTTCATAAAAAATGTACTCGAAGTGTCTGTACAAATGTTCAGTAGGTTTTTGACTGATATTTGCTTACTAATTATAATAAACGGTACATGAAGAAAGAAAAACTCAAGATTTCAATGCTTCATGAAAGATTTTGTTTCAAGGGATATTGCATTGAACTTATTCACCAATAGGATCTTGCACCAATCATATGGAAAAATGGATTTTGGCAGAATTATATGAGTTGTAGATCTATAGATCTATAAAATAGCTCAATGACTTGACTTTTATAAAATTCTGAGTTGCCAAAAAAAAACGGATTCAATGTGCTCCTCCACACTCTATAGGTATAGTATTCCATTTTTTTTGTTTCAAAAAATGTGTGCTGTTGAAATATAAGCACTTTTCTATATAGTATACCAGATATCCATATTATCAAATATCAGAGCCAGACAAATTGACATTTTCTATGGTGACTTTTTTTGTACTCAAAATATTTCAGACATGTAAGTGGTAATTCCATATACCACATATGTTAAATAATAGAGCATATTAAAACTTTACTCCATAACATTTCACGTAGGTTTAAAATTTTGACGTGCTTTTAATTTTAACATGGCCCTACAGAATTACCCCTTTTCACATTAAATGAACATACTTTTAGCTCACAGATCTCCTGGATTTCTGTGATTTAGATATTGGTATTCCAATTGAGATACTTTTTTTCAAATGTTATTTTTTCTGGCAACAATTTTTTTTGTTAATGGTCAAGTTGTGAACTTACACTGGACTAGGCCTCTTTGTGAATATTTGTTTTTTTATCAATATAATATTTTCCAGAATGATTAACAGAATGTGATTTATCAAATTCTGCACTCTGTAGTATCAAAAATATCTAACCCACAGGTATGTTGTGTATCTGAATGTTCATTCAAGTTCTTTAATGTATATGCCGTTCCTAAATAGACTTTTTTGAAACTGTTTCATAAACATTCTGTAATTATTGAGGTGAATAAAAATCCCATCTTATCAGAAACACTAATTTAGCTAAAAGACACATCCCAATCTGAGTAGTGTAGGGATCTTTCTGATTAAATAAATATTGGTCGAATGCGCCTTACCGAAGCAGGAACCTATGACCACCCAAAGTAGAGAGATAGAGATTACATAAATATATTTCTACCAATGAATTATGCTGGTAATAGGTAACTACATTTTACTATAAATCTTGTACAATTATGATTAGTATATTTCCATTCAGCCCCAGTAAAAAATGAGACGACTGAAATAACTTAGTTGTACTGTTTGTTTAAAGACTTCAAACAAAACTTCTAAGTCTCAGAACACCAAACAGATAACACTGGTCAACATTGTTTTTGTCACATAAACCTTGTGAAGTTTTTTGTTGGTGTCATAAATATATAATAATTTTTTCAATCACATCCAGTTTTTTGTGACAGCCATATATTCATTTCTGACCTTAATATACTTTTATTTGTTTAAATAAAGTCATGTAGGCGGCTATATAACTATTGCATCAACTAACATACATTTTATTTTCGTTAGGTACATATGCTATTATGCCACCAAAGGGTTCTAATAACCCCGACCGTTTTTGTTATGTATATGTGTGAAGAATTAATTTTTACATCTCAGAGTCGAAATTTTCCCCCATTAATTGAACAGTGCTATTTAGACAATTTTGGATTTCCTGTCCAGCATCAAGATAAATCCTGGTCCCACATAAGGATGTGTGTTTTGTTCCAATCTGCTCGGCCATAAAGAGTGCACTTGCATTTTGTTAGAGGGAAATGAAGATATTCCTACTTGTTCATTGAGTATAAATCAATGTTGAAAGCCTCTTCTGAAATGGGAAGTTTTGGACTGGGAAGAATCAATTTGAAGTAGGTTGTGTCAAAATCGACGTAGTATGGCATCTGATTAGTCATACACCCAGTGTTACATTTCAAGAAGGCTTGAAAGGAGGCAGACTAGCCTCCGAAACGTCGCCTAGGGGAAGTATATATGCATTTTTTGATATATTTTTTTGTTTAATTTCCAAATTCATAAAAAATACGATACGTAACATACTTATATTATAAGAATTTGAAACTTTCTTTTCCAGGGGACAGAAAACAAAAAAAAACAGGATGCAATATGTTAAACTTGTTAAAAAAAAACAAGTACGATCGAGGAATAACGACCTTTCATTTTTTCAGATTTTAAATTAATTTAATAATTTATTTATTCCTTTATTTAGCACAGCATAGGCTAATATACAATGTTTGATCCTAACTAACATTAGGCTAATGTCAAAATATTTAAACAATGAATGAAAAATATAAATAAATGGTCACACTCACAAATAATAAAATTCAATTACTTACCTATATATAAAATATCGACATAAATAAGTAGGTAACGAGGGTAAGACACAAGTATTGATACGGATACAAAATAACAAATACAACAATTTTAAAACCTTAAATAATTAAACCCAAAAATAATAATAAAATCATTCGCCCATTATGTGTATTTTCAACTTTCTTTTGATTTGAACTATGGAATTACAATCCTTGATACCATCATCCAAATTATTGAAAGCCCACATTCCTGCATGATAAATCGATTTTTCAGTACATTTCTTATTTTTGGTCCCTACATGGATATTTCGCTGTTGGTTCTGGTATTATAATTATGATAATTTTCATTATAAGTTATTTTTCTGCTCAAGTAGTCTGGAGAGAGATGATGATGCATCTTATATATCAGTACCATTGTATGGTAGTACACATAGTCTTTCAACGACATCCATTTCAATTCTCTCAGCATGTTGACTATCGGTGTGTCTCTTGGTACCCCCAGTATGACTCTCATGGCTCTATTTTGTTGCTTTCGAAGTCGATCCAGCTTTGTTTTTATTTGCAGTAAATAGTATTGACGAACGAAAAGTAAGATGAGGTAAAACTAATGTGTTGTAAATTGTAATTTTTGACCATCTAGATAGGCTTGGTGATACTCTCACCAGAAAATTGACATTATTGGTGACAGTTTTTATCACTTTCAGAACATGTTCTTTGAATGTTAGTCCTTGGTCAATCAATACTCCCAAATATACTTCACCACTGTTACACATTCAATATCCTCATTTGCAATCTTTATACTAATTCCTCCATTTTTGATTTCATCATAACCGGTTTTATTACTCAGTAAGAGACATTTTGTCTTTTCACTATTCAGTTTGAGAGTGTTGAGATTACACCATCGACTCACTCTGCAGAGCTCATTATTTAGAGTATCTATCAATTCATTAACATTATGGGAACAGTAATATATTAATGTGTCATCTGCAAGCAAACTAATTTTACACTTTTTGATGTTGGAAACAAGGTCATTTATATATAAAAGGAAGAGTAATGGCCCAAGTATACTACTCTGTGGCACTCCATTATAATTAATAATTCCGGAGGAAGTAATGTTATTGACCTTTGTTACTTGTTTTCTATCACTTAAATAGTCTTTGAACCATTTCAGTACTGTGCCGGTTATTCCATAATATTGTAACTTTAACAGTAATCTGCTCTTTCTGTCGACTATCTCGAAGGCGCGTCGCAAATCTAAGAATACGGCTCCAATTGATTTGTTTTCGTCTATCCACATTTTCCAGTCAAATAAAATATTTTGTACAGCAGTTTCACAACTATGTCCAACTCTGAAGCCTGATTGAAATTCCGACAAAATATCATTACCATTTATGTAAAGGATCAATTGTTCATAGACAACCCTCTCCAACAACTTTTCCACTGCAAATAATGTGTTTATTGGTCTTAGGTCACCTGCTTCATTTGAATTTTTGACTTTTGGAACTGGGATTATGGTCGAAACTTTGAGCGTACATGGAAATTCACCTAACTGTAGAGAACTGTTGACAATAAGGTTGAGTAATGGATTCATTTATACTCTCAAAAACATTTTTCAAGAATTCTGTGGTGAGATCATCATTACTTCCTTTATTTTTCATGGAAAACAAAATATCGTGAAGTTCTTCGTGATTTATAAGTCGGAATGGAGATATCCGACTTATTACGACCTTGAAAAAAAAGAGAGGAAAGTTCTTAATAATTCCATCTTTGTTGTCAGGAATGTCAGGTGAGCCAACACTGATAAATGCGTTGGACAAGCTAAAAGCCCCCAAAAAAAGTGTGGGAAATATTTGATTGTTTCTGACTTTTGTACGAATAGCAGGAATTTTTTCATTAGCGTGTTGAATAAAGGAAATATATATTTTTGTTTGATCTTTAGATATTTTTCATACAGTTAACCACGTAAGTATCTTGCAAAGTGTGTGTAATGATTACAAAACAATTTAGATATTTGTAGAAAATGCCAAGGTGTTTCTATAGAGACTGCAAAAATTCTACGTGGAGAAAATGCAAAGTAACCTTCCTACCTTTTCCAAATGTTTGAGATGGCTAGAGCTTTGTGGGAACCCAAATTTAACATTGGATAGTTTGAATAAAAAACCTTACATATGTTCCGAACATTTTTTGAATTATAGTGATGAATATCCTGTACCCCACAACTACGAATGTGTATATGTTTCTTCAAATGTGAATTTGGGTGCCACTATCGAAATTGAGAATAATGCAAATGAGGAAAGTTCAAGTAATCTTATGCGAAGTGATGATATAAAAAAGTTTGAGATATATGATGAAAACAATTGTAGTAGGGAGTGTAGAAAAAACTATGAAGTGTTTTATGCTATATGCAGTGAACATAACTATGCCGATATTGTGAAAGACAAAAGTACACAGACTGTGATATCTAACAATTATTTCAATTATGAACGGCTAGAAACAACTTCCCATTTTAAATTTATGAGACATTTCATCAATCAATATAACTATAAGAAGAAGAACTGATACAAAAAAAAGTAAAACTTCATTGATTTCTCAAGATGAAAAATTTATTTCTTCACATTTCAAGTTCCTTGGAGTTTTCATAAGAAACATTTCAGGCACATAACAATTATAATATAAGTTTTTCAACTTTGATTCAATATTGTTTATAGTGACTTGGTCGATTTCATTCATATGAACCTCGAAAACTAACATATTTTTATCAGAACAAACTACAAAATCACACTGATCAACTTCAAATACAATCATCGAAGTTACCACCTGATATAGATATGGGTGATTATCTTTAATGCCGAAAACACCATTTACTTTCCTCGAGAAAAAATTATTCCTCTGAGCGGGAGTTAAAATCTTCTGGAAGTCATGGGGATCATGACCTTCTAGGAGCTTGGGGCATTTGATTTCAATAATTCTAATTATCTGCCCATTTTTCATGACAATACCATCTACGCTACTAGCTAGAAACAGATATGTTTTGTTAACGACCAGTCCAATTTGCTGCACTTCTTCACCTTCTTCTATTACTCTGAGAATGTAACTTGTTCTTGCAACTGATTCCATCTCAGAGCCATACCTCATTGCATTTGTCTGGATATCTTTAGATAGTCCCCATAAATGTTTCTTGAAAAAGTTCATTTTCGCTGAATCACTGGTCAAACTGGTTATTCTTTTAAAGACGAGGTTAAAAAATATCTTCTCATTTTCTTCCACTTTTTGTTGCCTTGATCAGTTCCTTTGATAAGAACCAAATTATTCAATGACATCTGAGTATTGAAAAATGTCATCATATTCTCCCTAAATTGCTAAACTTTAGTTTTCAATATATTTATATCATCCTCATCTAAAACAAAATCTTCATATTCTATTGTGAGGATAGGATTGAAAAATGCATTGCTCTTAATTTTTTTGGGGATCAGCCACAAAATTATTCAGGTTTATTTCTCTTGTATAACCTGTTGGTCTAGGATCGAAACTTTAGCCATATTTTCTCGGTAAAGTATTTGAAATACTTTGAAATCATTTTATTTTTGCGTTGAAATAATTGCATATACAATAACGTTACATCTGTCAATTATTGAAAGTATTTCAAAATCATGGTTGAAATAATTTCAAAATCATCAACCGAGAAAATATAGCTTAGATCTGAAAGAGGGAATTTTGACATTTTTGTATTCTTTAATTGCCACACTTCCAGGATCTTCATCTTTAGCTCCAAGCCCCCATTTTCTCAACTTGCTTGTAGGTGCCAGGGCTGAATGTCCTTCTGTGAT
Organism: Zygogramma bicolorata; assembly: GCA_032362365.1. Classification (NCBI taxonomy): domain Eukaryota; kingdom Metazoa; phylum Arthropoda; class Insecta; order Coleoptera; family Chrysomelidae; genus Zygogramma; species Zygogramma bicolorata. The sequence goes on along the minus strand of JAVJAQ010003243.1, from coordinate 135,147 downwards.
ACAATATTTTTCCAAAAATGATAGTACAGCACTAACATGACTGCAACGTCACAAAGCTGATGCTTTGCACTCACATTGACCTGATATCACAGCTCCTGACAAGTTATTAAGTTCAATGTTAACCAAATATTTTTCATTTTTTTGAAATGAACTATGACAATTAGCTTTGAGCATGTAACTGTTTCGGACCAACTCATCCATCACATCATGAATGTAGTCACTATCAACATACTGTCTACCAAGTCGGAAAGGTTTTTCAGTTGTGCTCTCGTAAGTAACCTCACAATCCTCATCTTCAATAAGAGTTCCAACGATGTAAGAATAAATGTGTCCTCTATTGAAAAACTTGGGTATATTTACTGATTGTAACTTATTCCACTTCCCAACAGTGTGTGTTGAGGGCTTGGTTGAAGGTTCTGCAGATGTTGATGCAGAAGAACTAGAGACCTGATCAGTATGTTTCTTTTTTCATACCACAATCCTCCATCAACTCCCAAAAATATACTGTTTTCTCTACCAGCATCTATACAGTTTTTTATCCTAGAATATAGAAAGTTTACAGACATTTATTTTAATGGGTATATAAAAAATATTACCTTTCGATTAATTTCGACTTTTTGCCCGTTTTTTTTGAGACCCCGACATTCTAACCACCTTTTCAACTCTTGTACACCGTGATCATGCAACAAAGTTGCACCGGGAACGTCTTCAGGTAGTAGCGTTATGTTTTGGTCATCCATCATACCTGAACACACTTGAGACACTTTTGAAATAATAAAAAAATTCTAATAAATTGCACAATACGTATAATAAAATTAGCACTGAACGATTAATTGAGATAAACAAACAGTAAGAGTAAAAATGTCTTTCGGTCTTTGACTTTTGACATACATGTTCGAATTGTTAGTTTTGGATTTTTAACCATAGTTATATTCATTGTTGATGTTGGCTACACTGTAGAAAGGAATGGAATAATTAAGAACTTTCCTCTCTTTTTTTCCAAGGTCGTAATAAGTCGGATATCTCCAATGGAGATATCCGACTTATTACGACCTTGAAAAAAAAGAGAGGAAAGTTCTTAATAATTCCATCTTTGTTGTCAGGAATGTCAGGTGAGCCAACACTGATAAATGCGTTGGACAAGCTAAAAGCCCCCAAAAAAAGTGTGGGAAATATTTGATTGTTTCTGACTTTTGTACGAATAGCAGGAATTTTTTCATTAGCGTGTTGAATAAAGGAAATATATATTTTTGTTTGATCTTTAGATATTTTTCATACAGTTAACCACGTAAGTATCTTGCAAAGTGTGTGTAATGATTACAAAACAATTTAGATATTTGTAGAAAATGCCAAGGTGTTTCTATAGAGACTGCAAAAATTCTACGTGGAGAAAATGCAAAGTAACCTTCCTACCTTTTCCAAATGTTTGAGATGGCTAGAGCTTTGTGGGAACCCAAATTTAACATTGGATAGTTTGAATAAAAAACCTTACATATGTTCCGAACATTTTTTGAATTATAGTGATGAATATCCTGTACCCCACAACTACGAATGTGTATATGTTTCTTCAAATGTGAATTTGGGTGCCACTATCGAAATTGAGAATAATGCAAATGAGGAAAGTTCAAGTAATCTTATGCGAAGTGATGATATAAAAAAGTTTGAGATATATGATGAAAACAATTGTAGTAGGGAGTGTAGAAAAAACTATGAAGTGTTTTATGCTATATGCAGTGAACATAACTATGCCGATATTGTGAAAGACAAAAGTACACAGACTGTGATATCTAACAATTATTTCAATTATGAACGGCTAGAAACAACTTCCCATTTTAAATTTATGAGACATTTCATCAATCAATATAACTATAAGAAGAAGAACTGATACAAAAAAAAGTAAAACTTCATTGATTTCTCAAGATGAAAAATTTATTTCTTCACATTTCAAGTTCCTTGGAGTTTTCATAAGAAACATTTCAGGCACATAACAATTATAATATAAGTTTTTCAACTTTGATTCAATATTGTTTATAGTGACTTGGTCGATTTCATTCATATGAACCTCGAAAACTAACATATTTTTATCAGAACAAACTACAAAATCACACTGATCAACTTCAAATACAATCATCGAAGTTACCACCTGATATAGATATGGGTGATTATCTTTAATGCCGAAAACACCATTTACTTTCCTCGAGAAAAAATTATTCCTCTGAGCGGGAGTTAAAATCTTCTGGAAGTCATGGGGATCATGACCTTCTAGGAGCTTGGGGCATTTGATTTCAATAATTCTAATTATCTGCCCATTTTTCATGACAATACCATCTACGCTACTAGCTAGAAACAGATATGTTTTGTTAACGACCAGTCCAATTTGCTGCACTTCTTCACCTTCTTCTATTACTCTGAGAATGTAACTTGTTCTTGCAACTGATTCCATCTCAGAGCCATACCTCATTGCATTTGTCTGGATATCTTTAGATAGTCCCCATAAATGTTTCTTGAAAAAGTTCATTTTCGCTGAATCACTGGTCAAACTGGTTATTCTTTTAAAGACGAGGTTAAAAAATATCTTCTCATTTTCTTCCACTTTTTGTTGCCTTGATCAGTTCCTTTGATAAGAACCAAATTATTCAATGACATCTGAGTATTGAAAAATGTCATCATATTCTCCCTAAATTGCTAAACTTTAGTTTTCAATATATTTATATCATCCTCATCTAAAACAAAATCTTCATATTCTATTGTGAGGATAGGATTGAAAAATGCATTGCTCTTAATTTTTTTGGGGATCAGCCACAAAATTATTCAGGTTTATTTCTCTTGTATAACCTGTTGGTCTAGGATCGAAACTTTAGCCATATTTTCTCGGTAAAGTATTTGAAATACTTTGAAATCATTTTATTTTTGCGTTGAAATAATTGCATATACAATAACGTTACATCTGTCAATTATTGAAAGTATTTCAAAATCATGGTTGAAATAATTTCAAAATCATCAACCGAGAAAATATAGCTTAGATCTGAAAGAGGGAATTTTGACATTTTTGTATTCTTTAATTGCCACACTTCCAGGATCTTCATCTTTAGCTCCAAGCCCCCATTTTCTCAACTTGCTTGTAGGTGCCAGGGCTGAATGTCCTTCTGTGATACAATATTTTTCCAAAAATGATAGTACAGCACTAACATGACTGCAACGTCACAAAGCTGATGCTTTGCACTCACATTGACCTGATATCACAGCTCCTGACAAGTTATTAAGTTCAATGTTAACCAAATATTTTTCATTTTTTTGAAATGAACTATGACAATTAGCTTTGAGCATGTAACTGTTTCGGACCAACTCATCCATCACATCATGAATGTAGTCACTATCAACATACTGTCTACCAAGTCGGAAAGGTTTTTCAGTTGTGCTCTCGTAAGTAACCTCACAATCCTCATCTTCAATAAGAGTTCCAACGATGTAAGAATAAATGTGTCCTCTATTGAAAAACTTGGGTATATTTACTGATTGTAACTTATTCCACTTCCCAACAGTGTGTGTTGAGGGCTTGGTTGAAGGTTCTGCAGATGTTGATGCAGAAGAACTAGAGACCTGATCAGTATGTTTCTTTTTTCATACCACAATCCTCCATCAACTCCCAAAAATATACTGTTTTCTCTACCAGCATCTATACAGTTTTTTATCCTAGAATATAGAAAGTTTACAGACATTTATTTTAATGGGTATATAAAAATATTACCTTTCGATTAATTTCGACTTTTTGCCCGTTTTTTTTGAGACCCCGACATTCTAACCACCTTTTCAACTCTTGTACACCGTGATCATGCAACAAAGTTGCACCGGGAACGTCTTCAGGTAGTAGCGTTATGTTTTGGTCATCCATCATACCTGAACACACTTGAGACACTTTTGAAATAATAAAAAAATTCTAATAAATTGCACAATACGTATAATAAAATTAGCACTGAACGATTAATTGAGATAAACAAACAGTAAGAGTAAAAATGTCTTTCGGTCTTTGACTTTTGACATACATGTTCGAATTGTTAGTTTTGGATTTTTAACCATAGTTATATTCATTGTTGATGTTGGCTACACTGTAGAAAGGAATGGAATAATTAAGAACTTTCCTCTCTTTTTTTCCAAGGTCGTAATAAGTCGGATATCTCCATTCACCTAGGAACACATTCGTGTTGTTTGAAGATATGTCGTCAAGACGTGGATCAACATCTATTGTCTCAATTATTTTTTCAACACTTTCAATATACAATTTATCAAGCCTATCTGGAATTAATTCAACGTCGTCAATTTCCTCATCATCGATCTTAAGTTTGGTGATCGTGTTTGTTCTTCCATTCGTTGAAAGCAAATAAGGTTTCAGTGTTCTCCACATTTGTTTTGGATCTCCCTTACAGTTGTCAATTTTGTTTTTATATAATATATTCGCTTCTGTTCTCTAATTATTTTGACTACATCATTTCTAGCTCTTCTGTATTTTTCTCTATCATCGTCTTTATTCGACATTCTATATATAACTTATAGTTGCTGTCTCTAGTTATAATAGCATTTCTTACTATTTCATTCCACCACTCCTTATATTTCGGTTTTATTATCTTCTCTTGTTTTGGGGCCACTTCATCCAAGCATTTTTTCAGAATATCAGTAAAATAGCAGCATTTCTCATCAATACGCAACCTGGTGTTTATTTCATCATAATCAATCTTACCCCTGGTATAGATAATAGAGTTATATTGTTGGCTTTTATCCACTGTACTATTCAGATGAAAAGTTATCAAATAGTGATCACTTATTTTTGGTGTATGGTGAACTTCACATTGAATATCTTTATTATTTATTATTAAGTCTATAATGCTACTACCACCACTATTACTAGGATGCGTGATTGCATTAACAATCTGTTTGAAGCCTATATCAGAGATAAAATCTTTCAATCGCTTACTATTTGTGGTATTAGCTAACCAATTAATATTGAAATCACCCAAAATAACTGCAGTCGAATGCATATCCACCAAATTATTATTAACCCATTGTTCGAAAAAATTCAAAAAAATTGCATCGCTACTACTGGGCGAGTGATATAGAGAAATTAAGTGAACAATTTTTTTTTTCATGCATAATTTTCATATGTAACATCCAAACATTTTTTTATACTTATAATACGTTTTTCCGAAAATAAAATTTTTACATCGTGCCTTAGATAAACAAATTCTCCCCCCGTATGTCGACTATCACTATTTCAAGAATCCTTGCTCCTTATAAAACAAATTTCTATTATGAAGATCATATTATCTGAAGATATTTCCGAAAGAATTACGTTACTGATCTAGCAGTATTTAGATTGACACAAATGTTGAGGGATAATAGAGGCTGCCCATTTTCTTTTTTTGTTAAAGAAGTACATTGTCAGTAATACAAATAAAATATTCGAGGCATTTTTTAATCAGGATAACTGGAAAATTACTTTTTCCTGTGATTAAGTTCTTCCACTAAAAAGAGATTGTAAAAGAGCAAGTGCTCTGAAAAATGAAATATCTGGATTGCCTGCTTATGATTCTAGCTTGAATAAACAGAAGGCAGTAGAAAAACCAATAGAACGTCAATGTGTACTCCAAGATCCTGAAACGCCAACCTCCACCACTAGATCAGCAAGCTCTGATGCTGGAATCAGTGAAAGAGATGAAAATATGCTTGTTAATGATACTGATGTAGTGATGGAAAAATTATCCATACTGAAATTCAAAGTGGATGAGATATCCAAAGACTTGAAGGAATGTAAGAATTTAAACGATGATGATTAAACTACCACACTAGTTTTAATTTGAACAATGTATCTATAAAAAAGGCATCAAGTACTATATGATTTCCTGTTTCAGGTGAAGAAAAAATCGTGGAAAAGTGCGCTGATATTTCTGAGCGTCTTGACAATCTTGACAGTATATTGAAGAAAACGGAGTCATCTTTGACTGTTACTGAGAATGAGTTGCACATATTCCCAATTGACATGGTATCTGCCTTAGAAAAGTTGGAGAAAGAGCTGGAGAATGAGTCCTATAAACAAAATGTTTTTACCTGATCAGATGTATTGGATCTGCAATGCCATATGAAACAGCTTGTTACAACTTGGCATGTATCATTGTAATGTTCAAATCTGACTATTCCTTCACATACCCAGGAAGGGATAGTTTCTTTCGTGATTGTATACTAAAACACAGTTACACACACCTCAAGTTAAATCAAAAAGATATCACCGATAGAAAACGAAGAAAAATCACAAGGTATTGAAGAAAGTACCAATTCTATGGATGAAATTAATCAAATAGCATATGATGGGGTTTTTACTGTGGGGAAGAATAAGGAGCTTCTAGGAGGATGACCTACATTGATGCGAGAATAATTTCTTGATTTTACTGATAGTAGTTTTTATTTGATTTCTTAGTCAACATTTAGTCAGGTGAATTTTTGTATTAGTGTATAGGTTTATAAGAATTAAATAAGGTAGTTGTTAGTGTGGAATATTTTTTTGCTAACATACATTTTCTGCTACAGTTCATATGAACTGTGGTTAGAGAGGACTAGGTTTCAATAAAAAAATAAACAAACAAAATAGTCTTTTTCATTTATAAAAATATGTTCCTCAGGTGGGTAATGGGTAGATACACAATTTCTTAATGTAATTTCAAAGTCCAGGCAGAATTAACGAAAGAGCTGCTACTCACAAGTCAACAATTTTTATTCATTAAGGGCCAGTTTTTCAATACAAGGATAAATGAGTTATCTGTCAGATAGATGGAAGGAGAGAGGAGGTGCGCGTGGATAATATTTGGCAGTGACAAGGAAAAAAACTGATGGTTATTTTAATCTGACAGATATCTTGCATTGAAAAACCGGCCCTAAATATATGAAAAGTATGAACAAGTGGTAATCGAAACCGTCTCCTCTGATTTTCGAACTTGTTTTATCACTTCGATCACATAGAAACATATTGTAAGCGTCTAAGTTGATTTGATCACCATCAGGAATGTCACAATCTAGACAACTTTCTATCAGGATGATTATATCATAGATATATAAGCTTCTGCTTTGAATAACTCCTCAAGTTTAGTTTCCAAACCTCCAATATTGTAACCATAAATCTAGAGTGGGGTGTACTCCTGTTTACCATTTTTGTTTACTTTTCTCGGTTGACCATTGTATTAGATTAGGTTCACCATTTAAGATTTTTGTTTTCAGTCCATCCTTCATCCTCTTGAAGTGTTCAATTTGCATCTTTGTTCTGTCAGTGCTTATCCGGTAAAGTGCTGATTTGAGTTTGTTCGAAAATCTCAATGCTTGTTTTTTTCTCTAAGCCATCAAATGTGACGTTTGTGGAACATGTTTTGGCACTGGATCTATTGAAACCCATAATGTGATTCTTGCAATATTCTCGTCATTTATCTCGACTGAGAGTAAATTGAGAATCTCCTTGTTTTTGGATAGATCAAATTTATATGTATCTTCTGGATTAACTGATATGGATTCTTCTAAACTATACATCATTCAGTTATTTATCCTGCTATTGAGCTGTCCTATTTCTTGTAGGATAAACTGTGTTCACTGTACCTTGTTTTTGTTGTTGCGTGTTCAGCTCTTCTTTGACCTCGTTCAACTAGCTTCAAATAATTACTATTTCATGTTGTAAGTCTTCATTGATTTTCAATTGTTGATCATGTGTCTATTCGTTATTATTTTCCATGTCTTCCAGTTTTTTTCATGATATTTTCTAGTTCTGTCAAAACATCTTTGGTGTAAATCTGGACGGTCGTTGGGATATTAGTCACATCCAACTCGCTCATCACTTTAACACTAGTTGCAATTTCATATTTTGCCACCTGCTCTTTTTCAATTCATCTTCATACAATTTGATATCTTCATGAATTAAGCCAAACAAGCAATGTGAAACCATATTGTACAGATATTACATCTAATACCACAAGTTTTTTGCAGCGATTTAATGCACACCCCACACTTGTCAGCCCTTAGATCTTCTTATTGAAAACAAGTCTTACGATGTTTCCATTTCCAGCATCTACAGTTGTCTTTTGATGACAATTGATGATTATTATCAAATATTACCATTTTCAATTATTTGCCAAGTATGCAATTTTCTGTTTCCGAAAATTCCAGTTGATATATTTCTCGTTTAGGTTGTTTTTACTGAGTATACACTCCATTGTTAACTTTTTATAACAGATGTATTTAGGTGTTACTAGGTTTTTTTTGAAATCCGAAGTCTTTCTCTATATTACTTGGACCTGAAAAAAAAATACTTATAGAAACCAAATTAAAACTTGTAGCAGGATACATATGGAATCTTAGGTCATCATAATAGTTCATATACCTAATTTTGCGACTCTGGAGTGAAAGTAAACAATTGTTCATCTTTCAAAGAATCGTCTAGGTGATAATTCTGGCAATATCAGTTTTTCCTCGCACAGATTTATGTAGAGAAGTAGGCAATCACCAGCCATTCAATCTTTTTAACACTTGATTTAACATCGCTGTCTTATTTTAGTGCATAAACTTTTTCAACAAATAGATTGAATAACAACAATGAATAATGAATGAAACATGAAACCAGTGTTGTGCTGGGCTCCGTTGCCAGGTGTACTAAAATTGACTTCATTGGCTACTAAATTGGAAGCTTCAGTACTAAATTCTTTCTATACCGACAAAACGCGGTAAATTCGAATATTTGTGATGAAACAAAATGCGGGAAATTTGAAAAACTGATATAATTCAAAATGCAAGAAATTAAAAAAGCTGATATGATTATTTTTTCCATGGAGGAGCACATATCTGACGAATGACAATGACAGAATGACGCATATTGGCGTATTGTATGGGAATACTAGATTTCCATTGAGAATACTAGGCTACTAAAAGGAATCGAAAAGTACTAAATTTAGTAGAATAATACTAAAAATCCCAACCCTGCATGAAACAGACACATGACAGTGCAGTGCCCGCTTGACTGGCAACAGTGTCATGTCAATATAGGAATCAGGGTAGGCAACATTTTTTTGAATATTGAAGAATACAAAATATAAAAATTAGCTACAATAGGTGAAAAATAATGTTATTATTCAATTTTTCAAATATATTTAAGATCATAGATCTCTCCTGGATTCCTAAATGACAGCGGATATCCCATTACCATATATTTTTATTAATATTGTAAGCAAGCCCATGTACTATTAGATTATGATAGAGTACGTTCTGATACTTTACGATTATGACGCAATACATTTTGATTTTTTACGATTATGATAAAATACGTTTCTGATTTTGTACCATTATGATGAGTTACGAATTCTATGAAGTACGGTTATGATATTTTGATGTTCTGATATTGTAGCTATATGATAAGGTACGATATGACGATATACGTTCTGAATATGTCCATAATGATAAATTACGTTTTGAAAGTGTAGCGTTCTGTTACTGTACGTTTCTATTTTGTACTATTAGACCAAGAGCCCGTGTTACTATTTTTGGTAGTGATAAGTTTACGCCCATCGACCACTGAAACTTGTATTATCGATGTCGACGATGCTACAGAGATTCTCGCCATACATGATTTCCGGGGCGAAGTTAGGGTAGGGGGCTGACCGATCTGTATAAAAAAAGTGAGCAAAATTAGTCGTAAGTTTACGACTGAGAACATTGGGAAAGCAAAGATTTCAGGAAAATAATCCGACGCTCGCTTATTGTCAGTCGCCTACATCGCGGCGTTCACCCGCTACAACCCTCGAAATATGTATAAAAAAAACAACAACAAAGAAAAACCAGTTTACAACTGACAGTGGGGCAGATCTTACCATTAGCATTTTAATGACACAAATTTCGCAGGCCAGCCTTATTCAATGGGGCGGAAGGGCGTTGGGCCCACCTGTTTCGGAAGAATTTTTAAGTATTTTTTTATGATAAGCTTACATTTCAAAATTTAGGGGCAAGTAATCTATTATGCATAAATCGAAAATCTATTACCGTCAGTCGCGTACCACGAGGCAAAAAGAAACTGGGCCCTTGAAAAGGTGCAAAAATATTCAGGTATACTTCAATATTATAAGTTTATGCTCGAAAAATTCACACGACGTTAGTTGTACCACCTTAATCAAGTACCTGTCACCTATAATCATGTGAAGTGTGGCAAAGGCCCGATAAAAATTGAAAACATGCGTCATTTCAGTGGAAATGCGCTTCAAGCATCGTATATGCTTGCATATGTATATGTATAAAGGGTGTCCTGAAATTACATAGATACATTTCAAGTACAGGATGATTTGAGAAAGTTCACACACAAACATGTGTCCAGAAATGGTCCCTTAGGGAGTTATGGCCATTTGAAGGCGTGCCCAAGATGAAGGCCCTATATGTTAAAATTCTACCTAAATGAGCTACAGCCATTTGAATGTGCAACTTTCGGGATGGTTTTAATCTGAAATCTCAGAAACGGTACTTTACAAAAAAATTAAATTACTAGAGTTGATAATCCTTTTTATCACGGATGAAAAGTATCAACATTCCTTTCAAGATTCCATTCAGGGGTGGGTCAAACCCCAACTATTTTCGCATGTATTTTTTCTGAAGTTGCGATCTCAGATTATTGAATTCTACAGTTTTCTACACAAAAATGTATTCCTGTTCAATTTGGATTGGGTGAATCACTTTCATGTAAAATCGATTCGAAAAAGATCTCGCACGAATAAAACCAAAATAATGCTTGATTAAATCATCAGAAGTAACGATATCGAATGAAAAAAAAAATTGATAACAACTGAATAGCGCTAACAACAAAAAACTGAAGCGTACATTTTTTATACCACAAATTTCCCAGATTATAATTTCATTAATATCCAAAACCGTTGGAAGTTAAAAGAAATCTAAATTTGAACTGTATCCCCCTCATTAGCAACATTTTATATGAGCAAGTTGGGTCAAATTGTTATATTTTGAAGTGAGGAATCTGCCATTTCTATATGTTATGACACTATATGGTAAAACACGATTTAATTTCTGTGGAAATGTAATGTGGAGAATCAAGTTCAGTGATACAGATAGTTATTATTTTGTGACGGTAAACTCAGATGTCGGCAACAGGGTCGTACTGGAGTTCCAATTCGGTTTGGAAAAAAAAACGAAACATGAACTGAAATACCTATATTCATTCTTGAAATGCATAGTCAAAAAATATAAATAAAAATCACAGTTAGAGAGATACCAATGCTTTTGACTAATAACTATTATAGTCATTCAAAAAATACATCTATACTAATCATGATTAGTGCGCGACGCTGCATTTGATGACTGACAACATTCCACCGATACATGAGATGACTGACACGTGAATTGATCGATCCAGCATAGTCCATTTCAGGTATGTTTCGAAGTGTCAGTCGTCAAATTACTGTATTGAAAAATTTAGGGCCGATGTTTCAATAATTGTCATATTATATCTGCACTTCGCAAATGCAAGAAACTTGTCAGTTTAGCTACCAAGTGAGCTTTATCCATACAATAAACAGCTGAGAAAGGTGTTTTCATATTCACGTACTTACGTTGTACCTAAATGTTTGATTGTCAGTCACAAACATATGATTTTTATGATAAAAATGTAATCAAGCTTTATAGGGCGCTATTCCAGGAACTTGTTTTTACGAGCGGCAATATTTGCACCCCTTGTTTGATGACTGTTGATTGCATTTTTCAATTGGACAGTTGGAATCGAACATTATTGTGAAAGAATCAGTCGTGAGCTTATCATAAAAAATAACTTAAAAATTCTTCCGAAACAGGTGGGCCCAGCGCCCTTCCGCCCCATTGAATAAGGCTGGCCTGCGAAATTTGTGTCATTAAAATGCTAATGGTAAGATCTGCCCCACTGTCAGTTGTAAACTGGTTTTTCTTTGTTGTTGTTTTTTTTATACATATTTCGAGGGTTGTAGCGGGTGAACGCCGCGATGTAGGCGACTGACAATAAGCGAGCGTCGAATTATTTTCCTGAAATCTTTGCTTTCCCAATGTTCTCAGTCGTAAACTTACGACTAATTTTGCTCACTTTTTTTATACAGATCGGTCAGCCCCCTACCCTAACTTCGCCCCGGAAATCATGTATGGCGAGAATCTCTGTAGCATCGTCGACATCGATAATACAAGTTTCAGTGGTCGATGGGCGTAAACTTATCACTACCAAAAATAGTGACACGGGCTCTTGGTCTATATATGATAAATTATGATTTCTATTATGAAGCGTTATGATAGCGTGAGTTTCTTCGTTTTACGATTTCTATTTTGTACATTATGACGAAATAGGTGACCCCCTATAAAATATATACATTTTTTTTCATATAAAATATTTAACATTTTCTTAAATTTAGTTAAAAACAATTCAACTTCGCTTGATGGGGACCTATAGATACAAACTATGTTGAACTTTGTCTCACCAATTCTGCAGGCTGCACTAGAACACTCGAAAACATAGTCTTCAGTTCTTTATGATATTTTGTGATTGCCAGTGTTCTGTAATGCACACTACAGGACATTTCAGATCTTCAATGACCTTCTGCATCATGTTCATGCTATTTCCCAAACACTGGACATTTTGGTGCATCAGAAGTTCTTCTACTTTGGGGTACTTTGTATCTGATTTCTTTCTAAAAAAGTGACAGGTTGATTTGGATCTCTTTTTTTTGTGATCTGATTCTCGAGGAGATGGATTGCCTCTTCTGAAGTTGAATCGTTCAAAACCTATGTCTTTTGGCCAGAATCTGGGATACCTTCTCCTTCAAGCTCTGTGCTACGCTAATCGCATAAATGATTGGTTATTACGTCTTGTGCTCAGTGTCGGTAGTTTTTTTACTTCGGTTATTACATTGTTTTCTGGACATTGTTCTGTTTGTGCTTCTATATGCTTTATATTGTTTTCTTCCTTTATATTATCGGGAACTTTAGTTATGAACAACCATTTTTTTTTTGTTGATCCTAAGGACCATGAAAATTACTAATCACCTTCACCACTGCCAATCTTTATTTTATTTTTATTACTCCTGCGTACCATCTCTTGAAAACCTTCATTACTCTCATTATCATCATTAAGATGAATGAGTTCTGTCAAAAGCTTCCTTTGGTCATTTCTAGAACAGTTGTTTGGTTTTCAGTTTGCGTCTTGTTTCCAATTTTACCGCTGTGAATTTGGCGGCCATTTTCAGCGGCCAGTTTCTCCGGAAACGCCCGAAGGCGCTGACACATCTTTGCGATATGCAGAGAATCTAGTGAACAATTGCAATCATTGATTATTCCATTGATTCAGTGGTGGAAATACATGCCCGACCAACTTGATATCATTTATGAATAAAAAAATATTTGAGGAGGAGCTACAGCACCCCATTTTATATATAATACAATTTCCAGCTCAACCAAATTTTCAGTGAGTGCTCTAAAGAAACCTCATTACACTTCTCCACCCGAAATTTTCACCACGTCGGGGGACCATAAGGGTGGAATTTTTAACCCTTTCGTTTTAAAAAAGAACATCATGAAATGATTCATCTAGCACAACCCAATTCTCAGAAGTTATTCTTAATCATAATCTGTTTACATTTTCGTCAATAAATCTCACTTCGCGCTAGGGGACCAGGGGAGTAAATTTCAACCCACAGAATTACAAATGGAATTTCATGAAGAAATGATTCTTTGAGCGCAACCAAATTCTCAGGAATTACTCACAATCATACTCTGTTTATTTTTTCGTCGATAAATTTCACTTCGCTATAGGGTCTTGCGGGGGTTGAATTTCAACGCTTGAAATAAAAGATAGAATTCCATCAAGATATAATTCTTTGAGCAAAACCAAACTCTCAGGAATTACTTACAATCATACTTCGTTTACTTTTTCGTCAATAAATCCCACTTCGCTAGGGGACCAGGGTGGTAAACTTCAACCCTTAAAATTGAAAATGGAATTTCATCGAGAGATAATTCTTTGAGCACAACCAAATTCTCAGGAATTACTCTCAATCATACCTACTCTGTTTACTTTTTCGTCAATAAATCTTACTTCGCAAGGGGACTTGGGGGTGAATTTCAACCCTTAAATTAAAAAAATTGAATTTCATTGAGAAATAATTCTTTGGGCACAACCAAATTCTCAGAAATTACTCTTGATCATAGTCTGTTTACTTTTTTGTCAATAAATCTCACTACGCTAGGGGACCAGGGTGGGAACTTTCAACTCTTGAAATTGAAAATGGAATTTCATCGAGAGAAAATTCTTTGAGCACAACTAAATTTCCAGGAATTACTCGCAATCATACTCTGTTTACTTTTTCGTCAATAAATCTCATTTCGCAAAGGGACGGGGGCTGAAATTTCAAAATGGAAATTTCAACCCTTAAAATTGAAAATAAAATTTCATCAAGTGATAACTCTTTGAGCACAACTGAATTTTCTGGAATTACTCGCAATCATACTCTGTTTACTTTTTCGTCAATAATTCTCCACTTCGCAACGCGACTTATTGGGGGTGAATTTCAACCCTTGAATTGAAAAATGGAAAGGAGAAGTAAAAGTCACCAGTCAATCCAGTCATCGAATGTTAACATTTTATGGTTTGTTTTCGGGAGTTCCGGTTTCGCGTTGGTAGTATGTTCTGCTCACATAGATGGTACGTGGATACCTCGTGGTGCCGGGACTCCATTTTGTGATAGTTTTTTACTTGTTCATTTATCAACTTTTTGAATCAAATTTATACCTACCTGATGTGGAGAAATTGGCACCGTACGGAGCCAGAATCCAAGAACCAAACCAACCAAACAAACAAAACGTGGTTTGTTTTGTCTGTTGTAGTTTCATTTTTATTCTTGTTCGGTCATAAAAGAACATGGAGCAAGTACGAGCTAGGCAAAAGGTAATTAAAAATGATTATTATGTCTGTATTAGAAGTATTTGTCTTTAACAAGGTGAATTTTAACTGGATGAATTTCACCAGTTTCATGTACTGAGGACCACGAGTTGATAACCAAGTTCACGTCATGGACATGAATGATGATGAGGATATATGTCTCTTTCAGAGACTGCAAGTGTAGGCGGAAGAACTAATATTATGCAAAATGAAAAATATAAATTTTCAGTGGTCTGGAAATATTTTAAAAAGTCCCAAGACAAAAAATTTGCCAAATGTGTTAATTGTGGTAGAAAGTATAAAACGAGTGGAAACACAAGTACCTAATCTTAAAGATCATTTAAAAAGATTTCACTCCACTTTAACTACTGTGTCTGTCAGTGATAGACTCTCTTCATCTCTGTAAGTAGTGCAAGTGGTGATAGTCAGTCTCAGTCAGGTAACACCATAGTGGCTATGATATCAATACCAGGGTATTTTGAGAGAACTGTATTATATGATATTTCATCTGCAAAAAAAAACTGTTGGACGAAATGTCACTAGAGATGATTGTGACAGATTTGCAACTATTTTCCAATGTTAACGATGAGGGGTTTAAAAAATGTATCAATCACTTGGATCCCCGATATGAAATACCAAGTACTTTTACTTTAAATAATGAATTGTTGAAACAGCAGTATTTACAGATTTATGAAAAACTAAAAGATGAACTGAATCGTACAGAATATGTTTCTGTAACTTTTGACGGACGGACATCAATGGCTACAGAGTCTTATTTAACTGTAACTTGCCATTATGTCGCTGATGATTATCAGTGAAGAACAGGTGTATTGTCAACAAAACCATTAGAACGAATTCAACATACGCCTGAGAATCTTGCAAATGCTTTAAAGGACATATTTGAAGAATGGGGCATTGACAAAAAAATTGTATGTATTGTAACAGATAACGCGGCAAACATGTTAAGAACCTGTAGTCTTTTGCAAAAAAGACATTTACCATGTTATGCATATGCCATTAATCTGGTAGTGCATGCCATGATTATGCTTACCTTGCGTAGAGGAAATAATAAAAAGAGTTGAAACAACAGTCACCCATTTTAAAAGTAGTTTTGTTGCTACAGAAACATTTAAAAGGGAGCAGGAGGGTTTAGCACGTGTACCATTAAAATTGATTCAAGAAGTCCCTACCAGGTGGAACAGTACATACCACATGATTGAAAGAGGAAATGAAACAAATGAAGCCCTAGATCTTTACTGCAACTAAATAAGGTACCTACACCTTAATCATTAGATGTAACGTATTAAGAGAAAGAGCGCTTTCTTGTTTTGAAGAGGCAACTATAAATAAAGTTCAAGGTAAACATTTTTTTTAATATTGTTCATACTTTAATTTTTCTTATATTATAGGAAATAATTATGTTACTAATTCTCTAATAATTCCACTGACTTTAGGAATATTCACATTCCTTAGTAATCTCGATTTGGGATTAAAAAACAAACGAGGGCAAAAACTTATGTGGAAAGCTTATAGAGCCAGTAAAGACCATGCAGGATATTTCCATATGAGAGTAGGTCAGTAACCAAATTGACAACTATTTTGGACCCTTGTTTCGAAAAGGAAGCATTTGGGAGTGTAGTTATTGTAATTCAGCAACAGTTTTACTTAAACAAGAGATGTTCAATACGTTGAAAGTCAATGAGGCACAAAAAAGTCAAAGCGAATCTCCAGCTGCAGAAAACCCGATGCCTACATCCACATTCACCACTTCTCCGTTTCGTTTTTTTAACAAAAAGAATTCAGGTAAAAGATGAATCAGTTACTGCTGAGGTAATTGTCACTAAAAGACAATATTTAGAAAGAGGCAATTGTAATCAGGATGTTGATCCACTATCATTTTGGAAAGTAAATAATTTTGCAGACATGATTATTATGATAATAATGAAATAATTTTACTTTTCAGGGTCAAACCTCGACTTGAAACCTTTAAACAAATGTACACAATTTTTTTTTGTGTTCCTGCTACTTCTGCTGAGAGTGAAAGGGTGTTTAGCAAAACTGGACAGATCATTGAGCAGAGGAGGACTCGCTTGAAACCACAAAATATAAACATGATTATATTCTTGATTAAAAATTTACATTTGTTTAATAAAAAAGTTTGAAACGTTTTCCATATTTTTGTGAGGTTAGATTTGAATGGAAACTAAAACTTTTATACCAAATATATCGTATTTTATTTGCTTTCATACAGTGTCTATTTCAATTTATTTAATGATAGAAAACTCAAAAAAAAGTTACTATCGACAACTATCGATAATTATCGATAGTCACAAGTCGAACTATCGAATACTATCGATGGTCAAGACCATAGATCTTATATGCTACGATAGATACGGCATCCTGTAGCGTTTGTTTGGTATTAGAGGGGTACAGTAGAGAGGGGGTGACGGGGCAATAGCGTATTATGATCCAGTGGCGTATATTTTTTAGGGATTTTGAATGTTGAGTATTGGTCAGAGGCATGTATAACTTGAAACAAATGAACAAGTTGCATATCGGTTATGATGAATTAATAGAATTAAGGTCGGTAAACAGTAACAATGAATATTACTTTTCATTTCACACTTTGCAGAATGAAACCAGAGAATATATATATATATATATATATATATATATATTTAAGATAGATTTTTATATATGGATTTTCCAGTTCATAAAACCAGTTACGGAAACCTTCCACCACCATACATATATATATATATATATATATATATATATATATATATATATATATATATATATTTATATAATATAATGTGGTGGTGAGAAGGTTTTCGTAACTGGTTTTATGAACTGGAAAATCCATATATAAAAATTTATCTTCAGACATTATAAATAACAGTTATGTCAATGAAACCTCGTATTATAACAAAAACTTGATAGATACGTTAAAAAATTTAAAACTTGCTGATGAACATTGTTTATATTTCATAAAAGATATTTGACAATCAATGTGTGGTTGTTTACATATTTATATTGAATTTGTTAATTTTTGATACATTGTTTATATTTCATAAAAGATATTTGACTTTCAATATATGGTTATTTACATGATTGCATTGAATTTGCTAATTATTGATATAGTAGTATTTGCCACTTTTGGCAGATTTCCTTCTACGAAATATTAATTTTTCATTTTCCATATATTTTTTAACACAGTTATTTTGAGAAATGGATCGTATTGATTTTTAAACAGTATATTTTTTGTTAACAAACTTTTAACTCTACAAGCTACATCATCTTTCAGCTAGAAAGTTTTGTGATGAATTCGTATTGTAAAATAATTTTTTAGTATCAATTTCGTGAGTTGTAGAGGATGCCAGGATTGATAGGATTATCCCAAACGACTTCAAAGATATGGGCAAAAAACTTCCTCATATGTTCGATAAGTGCAACGTAGACTTCGAACTCTTTGAATCTGGTCTAGTCTCTGTCATGCTCATTAGGTGAATGAGAAACATTTTTGCCCATATCTCAGAAGTCAATCCCATCAATCCTGCTATCACTGGATTTTTAATGATAGCCTCTAACCGAATATGAAAGAACATTGAAAAATCCATTGCAAAATTACATTGACGACATCATTGTTGAGACAGTGATGACCACATTACATTTGAAAGAAAAAGATAGGTGAGCAATTGAACATAAAAATCGACCTGTCAGAGGACTTTTACGAAATATTCTCGGTTTGGGCAATAATGAATTTATTCGTTATTTATGAATTTCACTGTATATTTCTAAAATGTGCACCATGAGATTACTTACATCGATGATTGCCTCAGCACTAGTGCTGAGAAAATTGTTTTTCTTGAGATGCATTATTGTTTTTTTGTAAGTAGCCAGTCTCATTTCAAACGAAATATTTGCCGTTTCTGATTGTTGAAGACTACTCTTTGATTCAAGAGAACCTTCTGGGCTATTTTCCTTTTGTATACTTGAGACCTATTTCTCTTTTCTTGTGATTTCACTGTCTTTAAAGCAGATTTCCTACAATACAAAAACATTCAATGAAACCTTAAATAGTAAGCGGCAAGACTCTAATATGTATCTTGTATTCCGTCTCTGTTTCTGATGCAGTTAGTGTTGAAGATGATGCAGGAGAATCATTTGGAGAAGCCATTTTAAATCTTTTCCAGGAGTAATTGGAATTTCCCCTTCAAATGGTAGTCTAAAAAAATTTTTGAATTAAATATTTTATAACCCCACTCACTGTCTCTGGAATTCATGATGAGGTTCGATTTATTCTTGAATTTAACACTTAGTTTGTTTTTGTAATACACATTCCAATGGTACATCGTTTCCCTTATCGGCTTCTGAAATACTAGCCAGATTTTTCATCATTCTCATCAGGAACTAATTCAACAGTTGATTTGTTCCTGCAGAAAAGGTATTAAAATTTATGTTGATTCTATAGTTACCACCTTGTTACTTCAAAATTAGAATGAACTTGAAATAAATAATGTAAAATTTTAAGAGTAATTCATAATACCTTTCAATATTCATCAGCTGCAATACTCATTGGTTTAGTTCCATCTACTAAAACCCTCTTGCCAGCTGGTGAAGATCGTATACTTTCTACTGAAAAGTGATCAGAGCACAAAACTTCATATACAGGTATATTTCCAGAAATGCCAAGTATCTCACACCAAGCATTTCTTATCAGTTCTTGGGAAATCTAAAAGGAAAATAATTTTTGAGACAAATAATTGAATATTGAGACTGCCAGAAGAAATGTTAAATTTAAATTGTTCATAGTTTACTTTCAGCTCCTTAAACTACCAACACCACGCCCATGGCATACATTCCTATGAAAAGAGCTGGCTGAACCTTTTTCAAACTTGGAGTTACAAACCGAACAAGATTTTCACATTTTGATGTATAATGCGACCACTATTCTTTAAACTAACTGTTCACAGTAAAAACTTCCAGAATTATTATAAAAACACACGATAAAGAGAAATATCAGCATATAAATCTGACAACAACTCTGAAAACAGAATTCGACATTTGTCAAACTGGCTGTAAGTAGCGCCAACATTTAAAAACGACCAATCAAATGCATAGTACGCTGGACCCTCCCCAGACCTACCAAAACAGTAACCAAGGTACCTTATCTAGCGTAGCATATAAGATCTATGGTCAAGACTATTGGGAAGAATTTCCACCAATGAGGGCGCTGATGTCTGTTCAAAAATGTCGGCAACAAACCGTAATTAGCTGATCGTAATCTGTCAAAAATATATGTTTACTATTGTTTACGTTGTATTTTGTATTGTACCTTGTGTTTTTCTAATTTTGGCAATGTTCTGTGTAAAACAAATGTGTAGACTAATCAGTGTGTGAATGTGTTAGATAAGTGTGCCATAATTTCACATCCAGAAGTTTGTTTTTGTTTTACGTGATGAAATAGTTCAAATATTTTCCGACAGAGGCGTATCTGGATGATGAACTTCCCAATTAGGGGTCAAGAATTATCGTCGATAGTTCTCGACCCCTGCTACGAACCGCCACCACGTCAGATTCCTGTCAGAAAATATGTGTCTATGATCCGTGGGTAAATTTGTCGGAAGAAGTTAAATATATTTCAACTCTACCCGACATCGGATAGCAGAACAACATTTTAATCAGATGAATTCAGCTGGCTGGATTCAGACAGATCCGATGGTACGACGATCCGATAGGTTTCTGATTGGTCTTAATTTGAAATTAGACCAATCAGAAAGCTGTCGTGTCGTCGTAACATTGGATTTCCGATCTGTCTGAATTCAGCCCAATTGTAACAATATTTGGAAACGGAACGCTACCTAAATACAGCTGTAGGTAGATGGCGACACAAATAAATAAGGTTGGTAGAGTTACTAGAGCATAGACCCATATACCCTATATGGTCTATGTACTAGAGTTGACAAAGGTTCTAGTTCCACGTTCTACCAACTACCAACCTGTATTAGTGTAAATATACATATTGACAAATGATTGAAACCAAAGCATATCTTTGAAAGTATATTGCATTATTATATGCAGTATGCTATGATAAAACTGAAATTCATATAATTTCTGATTGTAGTATTGTATTGTACTGCTGAAAGCTTTCGAGGATTTTGTGAGGATTATCCAAATTTTGGAAGTGAAAATCGGGGATTTCAATACAAAGTAGTGACGTGATTCAACTGGTAGCACTGATGGTCACATTGGTTGTCTTGTCATTGTCAATTGTTATTATTGTCGTGTTATAAGAAATAATTTCTTTTTCAACAACCAACATTTATTTAATTCAAAATTTCAACAAGTCTGGATTCCCATTGGTACTAAAATTTTTCAATCGATATTGTGCCATAATGGCTGAAAAAATAAAGGTACAGGGCGTACTTACCTATTACAGATTGATCAATAAAGTTTTTTTCAGAATATTCCAGAACAAAAACTTAAAGCCTTTTCTATTGGTACAATGGGCAAAAGAAACTTATCCAAACGAGAGTTGGAGGAACAAAGAAAGAGAGAGGAAGAAAAAGCAGCTGCTCATGTATGCCTTTTTTGCTCATATAGAAATACTATCTTGACTATTTCAACCTTATGATGGAACCTACTGATTGAGTTCATTCTGTGATCCTTCAACTTTAGTAGTTGAAGTTGAACTGTTCGTTAAATTCACCTGAAATAATTTCCTTGTTGATTCCAGGTTTTTCAAGAGTTTGTTGAAACGTTTCAAGAAACTCCAATCAATGGAAGTTCAAAAATTTGGGTTAAAGCTGGAACATATGATGCTGGGGCTCGGCGTAAGTTGTAGCTATTCATTTTCTATATCCAAGTTTAAACATCAATTTTTAAGGAGAAGACAGTAAAGATAAAGGAAAGTTGTATAAACCTACATCCAGAATAGCACCATCCCAAGAATTGATGACATCAGCCGAACGTGCCCAAGCTTATGCAAAGTTACTTTCTTCAGATAAAAAACCAGAAAGGTTGGGCAAGAAGAAACCAAGTACCAAAAGTAATTTAGAAGCTTTTATGGAAGAACTCAGACAGTTGAGTATTTATTTATTTAAATAAGAATAAAGTTTTATAATTCCATATGCTGCAGGATTCAGGAGGAAAGAGAAGAAAGACATAAGTATAAAGGAGTGATTCGAACTCCAATAGAGAATGAATTGGATTTATTCATGAGAAGTGGTGATATTGGCTCTTTTGATAATGGTGATCCAAATACAACAAATTTATATTTGGGAAATCTCAACCCAAAGGTAATAAATATTTATTGCAATTTGGCCACTGAATTATGATTACACTTTTCAATTATTTTTTAAGATAACTGAGCAACAACTACTGGAATTATTTGGGAGATATGGCCCTCTTGCAAGTATTAAAATAATGTGGCCTAGATCTGATGAAGAAAAAGCTAGAGGTCGTAATTGTGGTTTTGTGGCTTATATGGCAAGAAAGGATGGTGAAAGAGCACTGAAAAACCTGAACGGAAAAGACATTCATGGATATGAGATGAAGCTTGGTTGGGGCAAAGCAGTGATTATCCCACCACATCCCATATACATTCCCCCTATATTACTAGAAATAGCTCAACCACCCCCTCCATCAGGCCTACCATTTAATGCTCAACCTGCCTTGAAAGATAAAGATGTGCTTCCTAAATCCCAAGAAGAACTGAATGAAATACTATCAAGGGCAGTTGTTAAAATAGTGATACCAACTGATAGAAATTTACTTATGCTTATACACAGAATGGTTGAATTTGTAGTGAGGGAAGGCCCAATGTTTGAAGCTATGATCATGAACAGGGAACTGAATAATGTACAATTTAGGTGAGTTTATTTTCAATTTCATGGCACAACACAATGTTCTATTCCAATAGTATGGGAGCTAGCAACGTTTTCGAAAACAAGAAGTTCAGGTCGCTGATTTTTTGTTAAGTCTTCCTTCTAGCTCTTTTAATTAAAGTCT
This sequence comes from Zygogramma bicolorata, assembly GCA_032362365.1. Lineage (NCBI taxonomy): Eukaryota > Metazoa > Arthropoda > Insecta > Coleoptera > Chrysomelidae > Zygogramma > Zygogramma bicolorata. The sequence goes on along the minus strand of JAVJAQ010003243.1, from coordinate 112,166 downwards.
GAGCCATCTGGCCCTTGGTAGAGATTGCGTTCATTAGTGCGAATCTTACCTGTACAGGTAAATATTTTTGTATGACTGTTATTTTCACATTGAGTAACTTAAGGGTATGTCGGTGTCCTGGGTTCGAATCCCGACTGATGTATATATTTCCCTCTCATGAAAGTATATCTTACACATTTTTTTCTACATTTGATTTTTTCAAAATTGGGGCCTCAACAAATCTTCCTTTTGAAGAAGTGATTTTATTCTCCAAAAATCTTCCTCGAATTTCCTGCTCTCCACAAAAAATAATCATGTTCCTGAACAACAATGCTTTGTCGCTGAAACATTTAGGAAAAGCTGTTCAGGCCTCAATTTTGAAGGAATCAATTGTAGAAAAAAAAGTGTCACATATAATTTCATGCCAGGAAAATAGATGCATCGGCCGGAAATCGAACCTGGGCCGCCGGCGTGGCAGGTGAGTATTCTACCACTTCCACCACTGAACCACCGATCCTTACGTAACTTAATGTGAAAATGGTAGACATACAACAAAACTTACCTGTACAGGTAAGATGTGCACTAATGAACGCAACCGCTACCTCCAGCCAGATAGCTCAGACTCTAACTGAAAGAGTTAGAAGGACAACTTAACAAAGAATCAGCTGACCTGAATTTCTTGTTTTCGAAACGTTGCTAGCTCTAAGACTTTAACTACCAAATTGTTTTGAGAGTTTTTACTCGAGTCTTATCATGAAAGGTGGTTATAATATTGAAAAAGTGCTGACGAAGGTGGAATTAGTTGTAAAAGTAAGAATGAAAACGAAACAATGAAAACGCATGTGCTCGTTTTTTTTAAAGGAGGTAGAATATGCCATTGGCGTGAAGGTGGCCAAGAGTTTCTATCTCTGAGTTTGTCGCGTCGCGCTGCCAGAGTCGACCGCCAGCGGCTACCAATATGTAGTACGAACTTGTGGATGGCCCACGAATTTGCCTAGCGAACAAGTTGTTTTCATCTTATCGTATATGTGGGAAGGAAGAGAAAATGTGAAAACACTAGTGGATGAGAATTTTTGTATCCACTTCTACTCATAGAGAATTTTAATCCATTTCATAATTGATTCAAAAGTCTCGAGCATGAAACTTTTTCAACACGAATCTATATCAATGTGCTGAATAATGAAATGAAATGATTTTGTCGAGCTGTCACTAACCCCCTCTCCAACTTTTAGAGAATTCAAAATAATTGATTATCTCACTCAAAAGTCTCGTGGATGGAACTTTTAAAACACGAATCTAAAATTCTTGATGTGCTGAATAAGTCCCATATGTTGTATGATTTTGTCGGACAGTCACTAACCCCCACTCCAACTCGGAGAAAATTGAAAATAATTCATTTTCTCTCTCAAAAGTCTCGTAGATGGAACTTTTTCAACACGAATCTATACTTCTTGATGTGCTGAAAAAGACCCACGTATCGAATGATTTTGTTGGGCAGTCCCTAACCCCCCACTCCTACTTTGAAAACATTCTAGTTGTATCTAGTTAATGCTGGGTAATCGCACGTTAAAAGGTAAGGCCTCGTTGATCCATTGCTCGCACAAGTTTCGACTTTTGAGGGTTGACGTTCGTCAGCTGGTTAACGGAACGAACAATTTTAGAACAATTTTTTAGTTGTGACATAAATGATATTGGTATTTTCATATTACATTTGTTATTTCAAATTTGAAGAAATTCTTGAAGAAATTCCATTGAATAACAGCATTTTTGTGACATAGGTTGATGGAGGAATTATGCAATGTAATTGATAGCTTGAACAAAGACTCAGCACCTTTAATTAATAATGTGCTTTCAACTGGAGTTTTTCTAGATTGCTTGAAGCTTCGCAAGGTCAATCCTATTCATAAAACTGGGCCAAAAAATCAGATGGGAAACTATAGACCAGTGACTGTGCTAAGTGTACTATCGAAGGTGGTGGAAACTGTAATGAAAAATAGAATACTTGGCTTCACTGAGAAGCAAAATGAAATGGATCAGAGTCAGTATGGATTCATGAAAAAAACAGCACACTAAGTGCAGCAATGGACATTATAGATTACATTTCACAAAAATTTGACAGAAAACAACATAATAGTTGAGGCTTTCGCGGCCGAGGTTTTCAGTATCACTACCTTCAAACCCGAATAAAAGTAGTGATACAGAAAACAACATGTCATTGCAGTTTTTATCGACTTTAGGAAAGCCTTTGATGTAGTGGATCATCAAATTCTACTGAGAAAATTATAATTGGTTGGAATACGGGGTAGAATGCACGATTTAGTTGAATCATTCTTATCAAACCGCCGACAGATTGTGAAAATCAATGACACACATAGTGAGAAGTTGAGCATAAGTTGTGGAATACCTCAGGGATCAGTTTTAGGTCCCCTTCTTCAACTAACCTAAACAACTCCTGACAGATAGAGTAGTTCAGCTAAATACACGACGAACTCATTGAGTCAAATGGAGTACAGATGAATGCAAAAATATCGAAGCTGAGTAAGATTGATCGGTATAGTTTAACTAACTCAATCGAGTTCTAACGGTTGCAATAGATTCGGTGAAACCATTACTCAATTATAAAAGTCAAATCTGAAAGAGTGCATAACTTCGAACGAATGGAGCAAGTCCCTGATGGTTGCACTAGTTCAGCTGATATCGTCGATGAATGTAATGAATAATCTAACTGAATACATACCAAGCACATCAGAAATTATTTATTAATGAACGTATTAGTCTAACCGAACATATCGAAATAACTTGAAAAATGTAGAGTTTCGTTGAATACTTATGAAAGTTCCCGTTAAATTAATACTGAGAATAATTGTTCGTTCGTCAAAGTTCAACTGTCAAATGACATAAAGCCATTCTTCTGGTTCTGAAGTTTTGACCCCCTTGAGATCTGGCAATGAAATAATTCGCACTTTGGTATTGAAGTATCAGTGACGAGAAGTGATAACTTCCTTGGCGAAATTTAGGTTCTGAACGATATATTCATCCCTTTTGCAATTTTTTCCAATAGTCGAAAACTACTCCTTTGCAATTTCTGAGACGTCAAATCTGTCAACAGTTATGTTGATCGCATTGTCTAGTCTTAACCTCAATTTTTTTAACGTATTTGTACTTTCTATATTTCTATGTGTTTATAGTCTACATTTATGTAGCCGTATTTTTTATATGTCATTATGCTAGTGTTATCTTTACCCTCATAGATATGTATATTAGGTGGTTCCTATATTGCAAATAAAGATATATACATATATATATATATATATATATATATATATATATATATATATATATATATATAACGTATCGAAACGTCCGTTAAAACTACTTCTAACGCATCAAAACGTCCGTTAAAGCTACGTCTAACGCATCAAAACGTCTGTTAATGCTACTTCTGTAGCAGATTCATTCTCCTAGCCTAAATAAAAATATTACCTGTGTCTTTGGTTGCCATATTTTCAGAAGCCTGCGAAGTTAGTTTCTTTTACCTTAGTATTTTGGGTTGCTGCGCACCTATTATGATCGATAGAGGGCGCTACGCATCTTACTCTTACTGAAAAATGTTTTTATATTTCAATTGCAATAACTTTTGTTTTGATATATTCCTGAACGAAATTATCTGCGCCTTCGCGCCCTTTCAAGTTCTGATTTCCTATACTGAAACACCACTGGTTATGAATGTGCTTGAGGTTTTTCTATAACAAAATCTCTAATGTTTTGGCTTGCACCTGTATTTTTTGTAGGTAAGTTTAATTATGTAGACATGAATCTTTTCATATTTTCCGAATATTATCATATTCACGAATATTTCATGTTGTGGAAGTCAAATAATACTTCATCAAAGCTTGTAACTGGGCATACTTGGCCATTTCATTATTGAAAAGCAAATGAATAGTATTGCAAATTTGTATTCGTGTGAAAACTTATAATATTTTGTAGCTATCAAGGCACCATCTATATTTCTATCAGAATGAACTAAGGTGTTTATTAAACATACAGTGGTTGAGGAGCCTAAAGACTTTTAATAACAAGATCTTTCTAGAATATACAGGCAGGAAAGAGGAAGTATTTTTAGTTTGGCAAACAATGGTCTGCATGATTCCTTCCGACTATTATTTGAAAATGTTCTAATGCATTTTTTCTGCACTACAAATAATTTCTGTGCTGCTGAACCCCCATAATAAGATTCCATATGTGGAATACCAGAATTGATATATAATTTGTTTGTTGAGAATCAAAGCTAAATTCTTGTCATTTAATCACCACAGTTTTGTTGAATGGCTTCTAGGGAGTCTTTTGCTACCAAGATCGACAAATCATCTGCCTAAAGTGTAAGCTTGTTTCGTCTAAGAAGTTAACAATGTCTGCTATATATAAGGAGAACAATATAGGGGCAAGGACACTTCCTTGCTGTACCCCTACATTTACCGATATCAAATCTGAGCAGTGTATGCTGCTTCGACTAATCTCATTGTGAGATGTCTGTACATTTTGCTCCCTACCATCAAGTTAAGATCGAAACCATTGATGTGTATTTCTTCGATCCCATAGATCCACAGCTTTTCTAACAATGCTTTGCTCGGATCGCAGTATATACCGACTGGGCATTGTTTTTTGTCCAATTCCTTCAATTAGTCCATATATGTTTCAGGGTCAACAAATACGCTAGGCTCATTGAACATACCTTTACAAGTTGCCTAAAATGGCTTCTCAAATAAATTCTTTATAATAGATTCGTTTGACCATGCAAGGAATTTTAGGTGCAAATTCAAAAACAAAATTTGAGTTTTCTTTCACAGTAGGTGACAACAAATTACCAGATCCAATGGAGCCAACTTCGAAACCGACAGACAAAAATTAAATTGTAGTAAAAATTTGATCACTCGAGAAGAAACTGTAGGAATCGGAAATTTTGAGTGGAAAACTGCTGACGCTAAATTGTTCGAAATTTTTTCTCAGTTTTAAAATCAATTGGTGCAGACGGACTAAATGGAAAGGAAAAACGAGCACTCGACCATATCTGTGCGAAATTTGCGGACGTTTTACATTTACACAATAATATACTTTCAGTAGCCAACATTTATAAACATTCAATTCAACTTGAAGAAAACAGAGCTCGCGTGTACACAAAACCGTACAGACTCCCTCAATAACAGAAATTAGAAATTGAGAAACAGATTGAAAAAATGTTGAACAGCAAAATAATAGAACCCGCTTGATCTCCATGGTCATCACCACTACTAATAGTACCCAAAAAATTGGACGAAAACGGTGAACGCAAGTGGAAGTTCTTATTGACTATAGATTACTGAATAAATGTCTGTCCAATCGGTCTCTGCCTATTATACTTTACTCTGGCACATTGAATATTCGGCTAGGAATTGAATCGTTGAGCCAAGTTTCTGAGCGACTACGAATATAAGTATTCTTCTTGTATAAATTCGGCTAACAGATTAAATCCTGTGTGTAGGGATCTTACATTTGGATGTGAGAAGTTCACAAATTCATTACGTGGCATTCTAATTCTGGAATATATATTTATTACTCCATTACTAAATATATTATTCTAGGGATTGAGTGAACGAACATCTGAATCTACAACAAGCGAAACAATCTCAAGGTTTTTAATTTGCAAAAACTTATCGTATACAAAAAGAAAAGAACCGAACCATGATAATATTGTTACGAAATCTCTTAGCGCCGGACCTGTCGCTCGTAAACGCAGAATAATATGAGGGGTCGAAGAGAGAACGTCTTTTTCTAGGAAATCTCGGTTCGCGTGGAGAATTCGATACACATCATCGATACCCCTCTCGTACGCAAGTATAAAAGGAGAGACACTTCATCGCGAAGGCAGAGAGTTTAGCAGATAGTTATCAGAGTTTCTAGCTTAGTGGAGAGGCGGAGAATTTTACAGAGTTTTTATCGGGGAGAGCATTGGTATTGCTATCTAAATATCTATCTATCTATCTAAGTCGAAGAAGAGAATTTTTATTACCGAGAGTTTTAGTACAGAGCGTTGATTAGTTAGCGGAGCAATTTGAGTGATTGTATTGTATTGTATTGTGATAAAAAGTTGTAATAAAAGTGGTGAAATGTTGTTTACGAGTTTTTATAAAGAACCCAAGGAAAAATCGTAACAGTGGTGTTAGAAGTAGGAAATTTGCTGAAAAATCTAAACAATTGATGATTAATACGATACAATGGAGGACATGTTGATTTTTATAGAAAAGCAATTTGCGGATTTGGAAAGACAACGGTAGGAGGAAAAAGAATTAGAGAAAAAACGACGACAGGAGGAAGAAAAGTGACGCCAGGAGGAAAAAGAATTGGAAGAAAAGCGACGACAGGAAGAAAAACAAGAACGAGAAGAAGTGCTTCCGAAAATTCTCGATAATGAACAGAAAGAACGAGAAGGTTTCCAGAAAATTCTCGAAAATGAAAAGAAAAAACGAGAAAAATGAAAAACCGAGAATTAGAGCGAGAAAATTAAAAGAAAGAACGAGAAGAAGCTCTCCAGAAAACTTTAGAAGAACAGAAGAAAGGAAGGGAAGATCTCCAGAAAATTTTAGAAAAGCAAAAGAGTGAATTAAAACAAATAGAAGAAGAGCGCAAATCAGACTTCCAGAAGGTTTTAGAACACCGAAGAAGGTTTTTCGAACATGTGTTGAATAAAACCGAGGTACGAATGGAAGATATGAAAGAAGAACTAAAGGAAGACCTGAAAGGAGAACTGAAGGAAGATGACAAGAAAATCGACGATCAATTCAATAAGAAAGTAGATACAGTGCGAGAGGAGATGAAAGGACTAGAAAAGCAGTCGAAAAGCTGATAGCTCTTCTCAGGAACTAAGATCGCCAAGACAGGGTTGCCGTATCAGGAATTTCCGTAAAACCGCCGACTTTTGATGGACAGTCGTCTTGATCCATGTATCGTCGACAATTTGAGGCTGCGGCAGAGACAAATGGATGGGGCTAAGAAGAAAAAGCTACGGCACTCATAGTAGCTTTGAGAGGACCAGCTTTGTGTATATCGCAGACGATACCCATAGAACAGCAAAAGAAATATGAGGACTTAGTTTCTGCATTAAGAGTTGAGGTATGGCGATCAACACCGAGAACAGCTGTACCGGGCACAAATGAAGACTCGCACACAAAAATCAGGTGAGAGTTTGCAAACATTTGAGGCAGATGTTAGACGCCTCATCCAGCTGGCGTATCCAGAAGCGCCCGGAGATTTCAAGGAGCAGCTAGCGGTGCAGATGTTTATAGATGGACTCAAGAACAACTGGAAATTCGTGCTATACCACGACTGAAAATAGTCTCAAGCTTCTGCTGTCCTCCCATGCAGTATGGGGTTGTGGCACTATACTGTGATGAAAAACTACCACCACTATCACTAATCCTATCCAGAAAGTCACTAACTTATCGGAACAGCATCGAGCTGAATTATCGAGCAAGCAAAATATTCAACTCCTCAACTCCGTCAATGAGTTGAAAGATATTTTATCGGTGGAAGCGCAGAAATCATATCTTGGTAGGAAGTTGATTTCCCAGAGATTTGCAGAAGAGCAAAACGAGAGAAAAGCAGCTGATTTGGAGAGACAGAGAACCTGGCCTAGAAGTGTAGCCTACAAGCGCTTCGATTTTACGAAATACCGCAATTATGGTGGATCGGATTTTTGAATGGATCAACGAAACGGAACAAAATCATTACCAGTGCACCTAAATCATCTGAGTCAACGGATATTCGTGTCACAATAATTCATCGTAATGTATGTTCCTTAGGAAACTGTGTCAACGAACTTGATGTGCTCTTGAGAGGCATAACCGGTAAATCAATCCTTTGCGTATCTGAACACTGGCAATCTCAAGACCAACTGGAATTTCGTGCTATACCAGGACTGAAAATAGTCTCAAGCTTCTGCTGCATGCAGCATGGGAGTGTGGCACTATAGTGTGATGAAAATTTGGTCTCTAATCCTATCCAGAGAGTCACGAACTTATCGGAAAGTAAAACCTTTGAGTGTTGTGCGGGTGAGTTCGTTATTGATGAGAACAGATTCATGGTTGTTTGTATCTATCGCTCACCGGACGGCAATCTTGGAGTATTTTCCTGTAAATTGAATACTGTTTTTGATATTTTGTTCGGAAGGGAGCTCTCTTTTTTCACAGAAGGTGATTTCAACATCGATACTTCAACCGTAAGTAAGCACTCTGAGGAATTCCTCAATTTGATAGAATCCTAAGATTCTTTCCTCACAGTAGCAGAAACTACTCGTGGAATGAGTTGTCTCGATAATATCGTAAGTAATATAAAAAATGATTACCACATACAGAGGTTTCCTACCGGAATTTCAGATCATTCTGTCCAAGCACTCAGCTTTGTTATTCCGCATGAACGAAAAGAAATTGAAAATAAAATTAGATCTTTCTCAGAACCTTCCGTGGCAGACTTCTGTGCGGATCTTTTAGATGAAATATTTCAAGAAGTATATAGGAAAGATTCTGTTGACTCAAAATACAACACATTCTTGAATATCTTTCTAGAATATTTTCATAAACACATTCAATAGAACAAGAAAAATCTAAATTCATTTCACAAAACCTGGAATTGAAATCATGTAAGGACGGAATGATCCTATACCAAATACCAAACATTATCACATCGTTTTCCACACCTAAGTAGAGAATTCAAAAAATCTCAGAAGCGGTACCACAGCTTACTGAAGAAAGAAATAATGAGTATTACCAAAGAAAAAACTGAAAATCTCAGAAAATAAATGAGAACCTTCATGGAATATTATAACTGAACTAACAGGTAACAAGAAATGTAAAAATAATCAGCCTTCCTCCAGTGATTTGTGGTCCGGTGCGAATGAGCTCAATCACGTTTTCAATGCTATGGCATCAAACCATTCAAGAGAAACTACCAGAAACATATCATTTCGTTCGCACAGTACCTTCGAATGAGAAAATTATATTTTTCAAACCTGCAACAGTTGGAGAACTAATCAACATAGTGTGTTGTGATATCATAAACACCTCTTTAAAAACAGTAATATACCCATCAAATTTGATACTAGCAATCATCAAGCCTTCTCTGAAAAAAAGTGATCCAGAATAATTTGAAAACTATCGTCCCATCAGCCTATTGAGATTGTTTTTAAAAATATTTGGAAGAGTTGTGTACAACAGAGTTGTTGAATTTTTCAAAGTCATTAAACTGTTCAGTAAAAGCCAGCACAGCTTCCTTGTTAGCAGAAACATTGAAACTGTGCTTTTTGAGCTAACAAATAAAATAAACAGCTCTCTCAAGCAGGGCAGTGTTGCTTGTGGAATTTTCCTGGACCTTTCGAGGGCATTCAACTACATCGATTTAAAAATACTGCTCGATAAAATGAAACACTATGGTATTCGTGGTTTCGCTCTTAAATGGTTTGAATCGTACATTCATAGGCCCCTTAATTTTCATAATTTCCATAAATGACTTGGCTATGCTGAGTAGTCAAGAAAGAATCATAATCAACTATGCAGACGACAGTACATTATTTTTCATGGCACAAGTTTATCCCAAATTGCAAAACATTGCTAGCTCAACTATGAAAGAATCAGAAAACTGGTTTGCCAATTCTAGACTCGTTCTGAATCCGAAGAAGATCACAGGCTTTTTTTTCAAAACGAACAACACTTTTGAAACACCCCATTATATTACTTTGAAAACTACTACTTCTCTGAAAATATAAAATGTCTTGGGATATTCATCGACGAGAATCTGAAATATGGTGCACACATTGAATCTCTCTGTAAAAAACTGAATGAAATCTCTATGGTTTGAGAATACTTCGCTCGATATGGTATTATCATTTGGGGCGGAAGTAGTAAATTGGACAAAATTTTCAGGATACAAAAGCGTGCTCTGAGGATCATGAAAAATATGAAGTTCTTGGACTCATTTATAGAAAATTTTTCTGAGATGAAACTTCTCACCATTCCAGGGCTTTATATCTGAGAATGCATAGAATTTGATTTTCAGAATCAACATTATTTTGAACCCTATTTGCCTCATCATTCTCATGGTACCGGAAAGACTAAAAACTTCAATTTACTCCAGCATCACCTATCTCTGTCCGAAAGGTGAGCTCTCTACTCATGTATGAAATTCTACAATCATTCACCCCCTTCAATGAAAACTGATTTTTCGATAACACTCTGAGAGTGCTTGTCATTATTTCTGCAAACGCAGTTGTTAGTTGACGTGGCGAACTGTCACCACTGACGGAAAACTATGACAGCATTTGCTTAGAGTGTTACACCATAGGTGGTTCCACTTATGTATCGCTTGCCGTTAAGGCATGATTCATTTCAAATCCTCTGGGCATCTATCACAATTTGTCTTCGATACGAGGACTTTGCCAACCCACAGCTGATGAAGGCCAAAGCCAGAAACAGCTAGTTGTCTTGTGGTGGGCGTTTCGAATTCAATGCAAATTGTGATAGACCAGAGAATTTGATAAACTATTTATCAGTTTCCTGATTTCTTCTGGAATTTCTTCTGTGGTCTGAACAAATTGTTCATTTTTAGAATATTTGATTTAAAGCCAGTCTTCGAGCATACCCATGAATAGTTTCGTTATCCGTATTATTTCCTTGTACTAGGAATTGGGCCATGCGGATATGCTCTTGGTTAGTACCTAGTCTACGGGCAGATGGCGTAGCAACGGCTATTTTGCTAGTTGTTTGTATCAGCCTAGGTCTAGGGAAGATACTCTGCTCGAATATGATTTTTGATTATGGGAAGTCATCGACTTATGTTGATGATGGCACTGCCTTGCACTGACGAGAGGCCAAATAGCCCGAAACCGGTCTGCAAGTGTGTCCCGTCCCAATTATTGAAAAACAATTCGGGCAGTTGTATCGCCAAGAGCATATGTGGAATTTCTTCTATTAAGAATCCCGCACTAACACCTGTTGGATGTAATCCAATGCCCTTCGTGGTATTAGCCAGGAGAGTAGTTGTTTCCTAATAGGTTTTAGTCCGTCAACCTACAGTGTAGGTGAGTTGGGGATGGCCGAATATTATAAAAATGAACAATTTGTTGTTCATTTTTAGAATATTCGGAATGGATTTGATCAGTGACTATGGGTTTTCATTCGATAACGAAAAGAAGATTATCAAGTTTGGAGGAGAAGAATTTGTCCCTACAACTCCAGGACAGAGGAAGATTCCTGCGAAACCGAGATTATCGAAAACTGCGAGAATTTCTGCACTATCGAAGAAAGTAGTTCGTGCTACAGTGAAAAAAACGAGGAATATAGTCCCTGAATGCAGCGTCCAGCCATCGGATTTCGGACAAGCCCGAGTGAAGACAGAACAAGCCAACCCTGTGAGAGCCGCCAGGTGTCGTATTAGAAGTAAACGTGACATCTCCGAGTTGAAAACAACTGAAAGGGCTGACTTGGTCAAACAAGAACGAACCCAAAGATAAATCGTAACAACATGCATCATTTTACGAGTCTTCACGTCAAGTTGCCGCAACTCTTCCTGAGTCCATTTGGCTACTCCCAAGGAGTAGATTAGAATCGGAATGGCAAGCATGTTGGTGGCAAAAACTTTGTTCTTGCCTTACAGCTCAGAGGACCAGATCTGCCGTAGTTTCTGCCTATACTTGCCACGTAGAGCAGTTTTCACCCTCTTGGGTGTGTCGTTCCACACCCAAATAGGTGTATGTCTCTCCGGCATTTAAATTATGTAGAATGCTTCCGTCTACGAGTTGGATATCCTCAGCAAAATCCTCGCGTCCTCTTTTGAGATGAACCAGTGCACATTTGTAAATCTCGAATTCCATACCGACAGCATGCGTGAACTCTTGCACCACCCCGAGGGATTGCTGTGGGCCCCTTTCTCCAGATGCATAGAGCTCAAGGTCATCCATTTATACTGCACGGAGTCCTGCGTGATACATCTATCGATCAGCAAGTTCTCCTTACAATTCGCAGAACCCCTCTCTAACCCTTTTTGCTCATAGATCCGTTCGAACACCGGGCCAACTGCCTGGAGAGTACGCATGTACATCTTGTAACACCTATTCAAGCATGCTTTCGGTCTGTAATTCTTAGGATCCGACAAATCTCCGTTCTTCGGGATTAGCACGGTTCGCCCCTCGACAAACCATTCCGGAATCAGCTGCTCTCCATTCAGCCAAGAACTGAATATTCTGGCCAAATAGTGGTGGGTGCTTGGTAACTTTTTACACCAATAGTTATTGAGGCCATCAGGGCCTGGAGCAGCTAAGTTCTTTGAACCCTCAAAAGCTCTCCGAACTTCATCAGTGGTAATAGGTTGACGCAGTACTTCGGGCTCAGGCTGTTGAAGCCTTCTACAGAGAGCTTCAAACTGCGTCAGGGCTGGAGTGTCTCGTTGTTTGGTTGCGGATACCTTTCCAGAAGGATTCCACCCGAACAGCAGGCGGCGGATTATCCTGAGCCACTGAGAAGTCCTTCACACATTGGTTACGAAACGCGTATTGTCTCGCCGACTTGACCTTAGCCTCCACCTTGTGTACGCGCTGCTCATGCTTCCTGGAGGAGTCGAGGGATCTTGTTTCCTCTTCCCTCCGAGAAAGAGCCTGAACAGAGTCATACACGGCACAGTTAATCTGCCAGATGTCGGCCTCTTCTGTAAGGGCACTACGAACCTCTGCATCCACTAGTTGTTCTGGCCTGAGGGGGTTCACTTTATGAAGCATCCTCCGGGTCCCGATGTTCTGGGTTCTCGATGCTTCCAGGCGCACCCTTTCCTCGGCCAATCACACTGGCAGTATTTCTACCGCCTGCTCAACCGGCCTGGATGGGGAACGCATATAGCCACGGCCACGAAGATGGGATAAATAATTGCTAAGATTTTGTGAGGAGAAGGCGTCATCCTCCGGGTGCGCCACGCCCCACAGAGTATGCATTCTCGCCAAGTATCCCCTGCGAGCGGGCTCACTACTCTCGTAACACCACTTCAGGTCGTCTCTCAATTCGTCAGTCCACTCAAAACGTTGTTTGGGCCCCTCCACCTTGCCCTTGACCCCTATCCGAATGGGGTCGGTTGTGGGGGCCCTGTCCTCTAGTGATAGGAACCAGAGTTAAAAGCCTATAAGGTGGTTAGCCTAACAGGCCCACGGCCGGCACCAGAGAGGAGAAGCTTTCCTCGGATGCGCATCAGCTGCCGGTCCGATTTTGCATCCTGAGCTCAGGAAAGTGGTGTCGCTACTGACCAGAAACTATTCAGATGTTGTGAAGCCTCCCCTGCTAATTATTATTATTATTTAATGACGATTTTCCATATTTGACAATATCACCCAGCATCTGTTGCCTTCCTCCGTGGGCATGGACAGAAGTGCTGAAACAAAATATCCCGCGCATAGAGTTGGTATTTGAATGCAGTCCCTCCCATTGCTACGTACTATGCACGCGCGTGGCCTAAAGCGACCTGCTACTTCTCTCCCTTCTTCGAACCCCTTGCAAATAATGGCTGATGCAACCTTTGCATGGTGGAGATTCGCCTGCAACAACAAATAAAATAATTATGCATATATCTAATTAAGAAAACGAATGCTCTCCGGGACCAGATGGACTAACAACAAATTAAAAAAAAACATCTCCATTCGACCCTCTTGATTATATATAATGAACTTATGCTTTGGAAGTGAGTGACACCCATTTTCAAAATGGGTGACTCGAAACAACTAGACCGATTTCACAAATTGATTATTTTCGAAAAAGTTTGAAAACTGTTTCAAAAGTAAGTATGTAAAATATGTCGATGGATTCCTATCAGAACAACAAACAATATAGCTTTCCACAAAATACAAATACCGAAAAAGCTATTCAGCTATTCTACATCTCATCTATCAACTAGTTGGTTTAGTTCATGAAAGTGTTTGGCAATTTTCTTGGACTTGGCGAAAGCTGTTGATACTGTGCCACACGACGCGTTGCTGAAAAAACTCAATAGCTGGGGAATTAGACAGAGTATATATATATATATATATATATATATATATACATATCACATATAGCAGCCGTGAAACATTCCTCTTCACCCTTTTCAGTAGATTCGTTATTTTAGTACAATAACAAGGTACATATATTTTATTACAGTTTTAAATTTGAATTTCCTCAGATAATATGTTAATGTGTTCTTTTATTAAGGAAAAATCGTGATTTCAAAGTAAGTTGAGTAAGAAAAAATATAGGAATATAGAGCCACCACATTCAAGGATCTTCTTTTGTGGTTACTTCCTTCCTCATTTTTTCCATTCGGAGTTGGTGAAATTGTACTATTCGTCAGACCGGTTTTTATGTATTGAAATATAAGCGTGGAGCGGATTTGTCACTGGTAGCGACAAATATCTCAAGTTATCGTCTGTAACGAAAGTACCTTCGGAATCTCTGTGATTGCGATATTTTGATGTCTCTAACATATGAAATGTGAATATTTACCAATTTAACTGTTTACCCCATTCTACTTCTTACATATTTCCGACAGATGTCGGTTCGGTTGTAATTGTTCCTTACGTACATGAAAATAATTTTGCGATCAAAATCCTATGGAACTTGGCTGGTATCAAATTTCAAGAAATACAATCGCATTCATGAAGCTTTGACGAAATATAAAAAAAAATTGTGATACAACATTAAACAAACATCCAAATTCAAAAGAGACCGACTTTGTTTCCCTCTTTTACTTCATTGCAGTTTATACGCAATCACATTCTAAGCGAATCGCTATCGCTTCGATTTAATTTTGAGCTTACAGAGTCCCGCTCCTGGAGTATATTATCATCATTTGGCGATATTACTATACCAGAAGTATATATATATATATATATATATATATATATATATATATATATATATATATATATATATATATATATATATATATATATATATATATATATATATATATATATATATATATATATATATATATATATATATATATATATATAAATATATACTGAAGTCCTTATCTTTTGACCGATATATAGGATTATTCAAATTTCAGCCTATTCATGGGGTGTCCTCAAGCCTGGAAGGTGAAGAATTGAATTGGGACTGTTGAGTTGAGTTTCTTGAAGCTCAAGAAAATTGAAGTTACCAAAAAATTTGATTTTCGATTATTGTCTGAATCTGGTTCATTTCAATGAATTCTCACATTTGAATTTCAGTTTCTTGTGAATATCAAGCAAATCAAAACATATATTTGTGCTCTGCGTCACCCCCCAATAATAATTCTAAAATACATCTTTAGCAATGTTTCAACTTTAGTAGAAATGAAAGAAATCACTTTCTCTTCCGCAGATATTATTTAAAACAGAATTTGTTAACAGAAAACTTTTGGGATACAAATATATCTTTATTGGAGCCCAAGGTGTGATATTCAGTTTATAAATTGAAAGGCCTTCAATACAAGTCAACTCAATCCGATTGATATGAAGTGGATTCGTTTATGGAGCATAATTTCATTTTCAGATTTTTATTCGAGAACCAGAGTCCAGCACACACCTATTACAGGTGGAAAGTATACTCTATACTACATGGTGATTCTCAAAAAGAGTGGAATACCAGGGAATTTAGAATGTTCAAAGGTATGTATGTGATTGAGCATAATAGGAAATATGAACAATATTTATATTTGTCTCAAATATTTTTTCCCGAATTTTAATTATCGTCATATTATAAGTGAAAGGTATTTTTTCAGGAACTCGGGTATTTTTGTGGAAAGAATGAAGTTTGATTAATTACTTTTTGGTTTTATTCTTCTAGTTTAGGCGAGAAAGAATCTGTCTATGCAATATGGAGGGGAAAGCTAATTATATTGGATGAAAATGTTGAGTTAGGTGCCAGAAACAACCCATTAAAATTCCCACGCTCCAAACCTTGTGCTTTTTTTCTGTGGCACTTTCCCCCTTCCCCCTACCGAAAATCGTTTTTGGCGATTATCTCGAGAAATTGAACCCCTAGAAAAAAATCCTAGTTCAAAAATTGTTCCCCGTGAAATTCTACGTAGGATGGACTAATTGAAATTTACACCTGTTCTCTGGCCAACAAGCTTTATGAGAGATGAGTGGTTCCGTAGTTTTGGCCTATATCTTGGAATCAGAGACCTGTAGGAAGAAATTGTGTGCTATGAAAGTGGTTGATGATTGATTATATTCTCCATCAGATTAATCTTCAAATGAATAACATAGCATAAATAATCATCTTTAAACAAATTATTTCATTACTAAAAATTACCTAACCTAAAAATGAAAAAAATCGATTTGAATTGAGTCTTTTTCATCGGCATCATTGTCACTGCCTCGAGAATCTGATATCTAATCTTCATTTGCGACCGGATCGTCGATGTTCTCTTCAGTGGCATCCTTATCCATGTCGAGTAAGGGATGTTTCTGCAGTTTTCTGTTGAAACAAGAAATGCCAAGACATCCGCCACAAAGTTGGTTACAGTTCAATTCTGAAAACAAAAACAATTATGGATATGATAGAATGCCCATACATAGTCCTACAGCAGATCAACAGTGAACCTGCTCGCGACAGTGACAATGATGACGATGGCATATATAGAAAAAAAAAATACAACTCACTTGGGTTGCAGGCAATATGTGATTCATTCTATTTTATTATCTCTCTTCTATCATCATGATTGTAGTCCCGATTCAACATTCAATATGAAATATTTTCTTCTCGCATCATTTGTTATCCTATAAACAACCGCATCTTTCTGTATCAAAAGAAAGTCACTTTTTTAATTGATATGTTTATTTTATGTTGTTATGGTATACTTCTTTTGTATGAATATTCTGAGCTTTTCCTGTTATCGGGTGTTATAACCTATTGGAAAAACATCTATCTGAAAAATAAAAAAATTGTCTGTGACCAGGAGAGAAGAAAACTGTTACTTGTTAAGCTTTCGACCCCCCCCTGTATTTCCGTTAGTTTTGGAGGTGATTATTTGAAATTAGGAATACCAACTTTTGATTTTCAAATGGAATACCATGTATATTATAACATTTCTGAAATCTGCATAATTTTCCGAATCCGATGATACCACATAAGTGACATTTCAAATTTTTGATAATTTCATTATTAGTTTTCCATTACAGTGTGCCATGATGGTTCGGATTCATTTCAATTGACCCGTCTCACGCTAGAAAAATCGAAATCCTGTCAAAAATACCAAGGGTGGGTACTTTACGACCTCATTAAGAGTCCGCTAAAATAATTGGTGCTGAGAATGGACATGATCTCCTGTCATTTGATAGAGTGAAAGCACAGCCTAAGCACAGATTATTTTAACGGACTAAGGTCTTGAAACACCCGCCCTAAATTGCTTTCTTTATGAGCAAATAAAGTTAATCATAATCGATTTTGTGGTAAAGCCCATTTATTTTTATTAGAATGGTTATGAAATGTGCGATGAATACAATCAAAATAACAGCTAAAGAAAGAAAATACATTAATTTTGTTTCATTTAAGTGTTAAGAGGTTACTAAGGAGGCTTTGAAAACAATGAAATAATTCCTTCAGATTGTCAAATATTATTTGTTGGTGTATCGGTGTTTTTATTGTGTATTGGAAAAGTCTTCAAATTTGTTGTAATTTTTATTGAAAATGACGCTCATTAATATAATGGATGAGAAATTGGGCATGTCAATTTTTTATGGGGAATGTAGAAAAAATGCCGTTGCGGCTAGAAACTTTTATGCCGACCGATATCCTGGATGGATTTCTTGTTGCGAGTAAGGCTGGATTCAGACAGATCTGATCGTCGTACGATCGAATTTCGGATCTGTCTGAATCCAGCCTGAGACGTGTATTCAATGGTATAACGGCCCAGCATAGCGAACGTTCTTCAAGAAACAGCTATGCGAATTCAGAAGTGCATCGACGTTAGTGACAGAATTTCGAACAATTGTTGTAATGTTTTGTGTTCATTTTTTTATCACCAGGAATGAATGAATTTCTCATTAATAGTACCAATAAATAGTAGCACGTTACCAATATGGTTCCATATGAAAAAATTGAGTTTTACCCCAAAATCGATCACGATGCTCATTAAAAACGCAATTTAGTAATTTTGACGAGATTTCGATTCTTTTAAGCATTAGACGGGTCAATGGAATAAATCGAAACCATCATGGCACACCGAAATGCAAAACTAAAAATTGAATTATCAAAAATTTTGACGTTTGAAATGTCACTTTTGTGGTATCATTGGATTCATATATCATTCATTTAAAATACTTTCAAAATAAATTGATCATATGTTGTGTTAAATCATCCTCCGGACCACGAAAAGGAAGAGGGTTGAAACCCTCGATTTTTTCCTCTTGTCGCATAATTTTTTGTACGGCGTTGTGGATTTATGGACATAATCGTATGACCAAAATTACCCTAAAAATCGCCGGAAAATCTAAAATTTTTCCGAGTTTGTGGCGCACTATTTTTATACGGCGCTGCGCGTTTTCTCATTATTTTCCATGGATATATTGATGGTAAGAATGCCGTACGAAAACACATGACCAAAATGTACTCACTCTACCTGTGCTTTTGAAATCTCACCTCCACTCAGTTGAACGGCTTACAAGTGACGGCATAGTGCTGAATATTATTATTTTATACCCTTATATCATTTTATATAGGTCTTCTGGTGGCTCAAACGACCCCCCCAATTTCTGACCTGGGTCTGTAGTCTATGATTGATTTTAGACATAACAAAAAATCATGCATATTCCCTGTTGGGTTCAGGCTATTACATATGATTATTTATTTATTTACGGGCAAGCCCGATACAAATAAAAGTATTAAAGTGTAATGTCATGAAAAATACAATGAAATAATTCGAAATAAGGTGTGAAAATTATACAGTTTCATAATAGTCTGGTAATAAAAGATAGAATGTGGCAAATTCACAACATATCAATATAAACGCATTAAATTCTAGTAGGCCAAAAAATAATACTAAAATAAAATAAAGGAAAACAAGCGAATGGCCCCATGTACATCCCAATGTCCTCCGACCATGTTCATAATCCACATATGCTCTTTTTGCTCTGCTCTGTGAGAGAGAGTTACATGCTAACTTCCTATCGAGGGTAATACCAAGGTATTTCACCTCTTCAGAAAAGTTTAGTTTGCTTTTAGGGAAGTTTTGAGCCCGACGAACTTCTTTTCCTGGTGAAAAGGACCATCTCCGTCTTCTTAGGATTGATGACCATCTCAGTCTTCTTGGGATTGATCGACAATGAGTGTTTCTTGCACCATGGATTCTATAATGAATGGAAAATTTTTATTGTTGGGGGACTTCAATATTCTAAATTATGATTTGAATCTCAACCACTGTTAAGTCAGATGTGTCCCGAGTTTTTTGGAACTCTCTGATGCTAGGCAAATCAACAATATTGTGAATAGTAATAATCACAAGTTGGATTTGGCTATGAGTAATGTTAATGACTGCGATGTCTCCGAATTTGATCAACCCTTCGTACATATTGATGCGCATCATCCCACTTTGTTCATAGAGCTGAAACATTATTCAGAAAACTTTTCCAACTTCGAAGCAAATATGGAAATCGCTAATCAACAATTCAATTACAGAAAATCCGATTTTTCAGCAATGTACAATTTGATACTAGATGCAGATTGGTCTGACTTGTTGACGTGTTGTGTTGATGTTGAAACAGCCTGCACTAAACTCAATCAGCAACTTTATGAAATTTTTAAACAAACCATACCAGTGAGATGTGTGCGAACTCGTGAATTTCCGTCATGGTAAGATAGCGACATATTCAGGAATATAAAAGCTAAAGAATATGCATATAAAAATTAAAAGATTCACAGAACTGAATATTATCATAATCTTCATAGGCAACTGAGATCGACTTAAGATTAAAATAAGTAAAGCTTACCATAACTTCATCAGGATCACTGAAAGTAATATTTTATCCGACTGATCTAACTTCTGGCCATTCATTCATAGTGAAAGGGGTAGATCTCGAATACCGGGTGTGATGAAATATAATGACTCAACATACAAATACCGTCAGTCTTGACCTTATTTCGAAAGAAGACATTATTGAAGCGTCCAGAAAGCTCAAGAACAAATTGACTTCTGGTTCTGACATGATTCCTAGTTTCATCGTTAGGGACAGTATTGCCGCATTATGTGAACCATTGCAGTACATATTCAATCTTATTATATCTTCATCCAGTGTTCCTTCACAATGGAAAATTGCTCGTGTCTGCCCCATTCTGAAAATGTTGAAGTATGTTTCAAAATTATCGAGCAATTTCGATACTGTGCAATTTTTCCAAGTTGTTTGAAATATGCGTTCAAAAATGTATCTTCAGGCAGGTAAAAAATAGAATATCAGTGAATCAACATGGGTTCATGCATCAGAGGTCCTGCATCACTAACTCGGCATGTTTGAACCAATATATATGTCCAATTCTTGATAATGAGGGTCAGGTCGACGTAGTTTATCTGGATTTCCAGAAAGCGTTTGACCAAATAGATCAATATGTTCTTCTGGAAAAACTGAAAGTGATGGAACTCACGGAATTCGTATTTACTACTTTTCAAATTATATCTGTTCGATAGAAAGCAGTTTGTTGAATATGAATCGTACAAATCTCTCCATTATAAAGTAAGCTCAGGTGTGCCGCAGGATTCTATCCTAGGTTCTTATTATTGTTATTTAATACATAACAATACAGATTGCAGCTCTCTTCTTAGTGAATTGAATTTCAGAGTGCCAAGATCAGAAAGTAGAAATCATAATGTTACGAATCTCCTAGCGCCCGCCCTGTCGCTTATAAATGCAAATTAGTGTGACGGTTCGACGGGAGATTGTTTACGAGAGATGTCGCGTCAATTGTGGAATGTTCGACCATCGGGATTTATCTAATCGATTCTCCACGGTGTGAGCGGGTATATATACGGGAGACACTTCATCGCGGAGCAGAGTTAATTTATTCAGAGAGACAGTTATTCAACAGTTATTGAGAAGTTATTCAGAGGGAGAGAGTTTAGCAGAGTTATTCAGAGATAAGTGGAGCGAGTTTAGTGGAGCTTAGTGAAGAGAGATTTGTCAGTGCCTAGTGCAGAAGTAGAAGTGAAGAGTTTCTTTTAGAGGGAGTTTATCAGAGCGTTTAGTACAGAGAGTTGAATAGTTAGCAGAGCAGTTTGGGTGTTTGTGTTGTATTGTGATAAAGAGTTGTAATGAAAGTAGTGAAGTGTTGTTTGGAGTTTTAATCAACGAACCCAAGGAAAGATCGTAACAACAATGTTTTTTATTTGGATACACCCTACCCCGTAGGTTGCAATCACCAACAATTCAACAAAATAACAATTTTACAGCCATGTTTGTGATATTCATAATGATTCTATTCAAAAAATTATAGCTTGTATCATTAACAATATCAATATTTAATGTCGCCGTAATATTGTTATTATTATAAGGATAACACTGGTATATGCATCGAGGTAGTGGACACACTTCGTTTGCAGTAGTGTTTGAGTGTGTTCATTGTTGAAAAATTATAGATTATAGATGAGATGTAGGCATTTCTTAAAGTTGGGTACGTTCTCTTGGAAATTAATTACTTTTTTTACCATATTTCTATTATTCAGAATTTCTATGTTCGAAATGATTGCGTCGTACGATGGCCAGCTGTAAGAGGTCTTCTCTGTCTTGGACAGTGAGAGTTTGAGACTTTGGTCGTCTCCCAGCAGATGGCGTTGCCTCTTGGAGGTTTACACCATCTGCACCAGTTTCAGAGATTTACTTCGTAAGGAGTAGATAGTTTCGAAATGTTTGTGTTCACAGTCCAGCCAAGTGTCACTGATGAGACCTGGTAGGTCGAAACAGCTGTCTGGCATTGGATTTGCGCATGCAATCATTTCGAACATAGAAATTCTGATTTCTGTGAAGGGATGCAGCTTTCTGCAAGTTGACCGAAGTCGATTCTCGATCGCTGCGGGCTATTTGTTGCGACTTCGTCGTACGATGGCCCGCTGTAAGAGGTCTCCTCTGTTTTGGACAGTGAGAGTTTGAGACTTTGGTCGTCTCCCAGCAGATGGCGTTGCCTCTTGGAGGTTTACACCATCTGCACCAGTTTCAGATATTTCTATTAAGTTGAGCCCATCCTGCGCTCTATAGCACAGTATGTTCACAAATTCGCTGGTCTGCAAGATAATTATGTCATCTACGTATGTAATTGTGTGGAATCTATAATCGTTAAGGTCACATAGTCTCAACTTATTTTGGAAATAGTTTGGATTCATAAGAAATAATTAGTTGATATTCAGGCTGTGAACGATTGAGGCATAGGACTGACTGTATCTAATATTTGCCCAGTCGGCTGAATGACAATAAGACGCTGCTCGTATATATGCAGTTCATGATAAATATTAAGTGGCCGAAGAGTATTTCTTATCTGACATAATGATGTAGGTTTTGGGAATCATTCAGCATAATATTCAAAGAAGGAAGAAACCAGACTTAAAATTTTTCCAAAATTTTTCGTTCCGTTAATCAGCTGACGAACGTCAACCCTCAGAAGTCGAAACTTGCGAGCAATGGGTTAACGAGGCCTTACCTTTTAAGGTGTGATCACCCAGCAACATATAATATAGTGCCGTAACCAAGTTGTAGAAGAAGTTCGCTCTCACCCAGACGTCTCGGGCTCGGTCGGTTGCTGAGCTGAAGTAGTTCTGATTTTACTCCATAAACTAAATCTTGGATATCTCACACACGATCTTACTTCTGAGGACTTTTCTAGGAACATGAAATATTCGTTGGAGAAAAATTCTATTCCTTGTTTTCTGTACTACCCCAAAGCAATGAAATTATTTCATCATTTCTGCCAGTATTTATATAATCTATGAACGTCAGCTTGGATGTGGTTGACAATGTTCCTTGTTGAGTGGTATTGGTTCGGACTTCCATTGTTTATAGAGTCAATTCTAATGAAACTGTTATAAAAACTCATCAAATGAAAGAAAATGAGACACCCAAATGCAAATAAAAAGATTTGAATGGATTTTAGTCATAGAATAACATTTTTAAAATTTAATTGATGGAAATGTCGACAAAAAATATAATATTGAGTATGAAATATCAAACAAAAAATATTAACCAATATTTACAAATGTTGAGACCAATTTTGATTCACATTGTTTCCCTTCTTATAGCTTTTATAACTTAACTTCAACTATACAGGCAATGGAATCTATAATAATAATAATAATAATAAATCTAACCCAATAACATTAAATAATCTATTTATATGAAGTTTTTGTATTTATTGTCAGATGGATCTATATGGAAACCGCCTATAATGAATTGTTATACTGCTGGAATGCCCGAGGATCTAGTACGAGAGGATGACTCCAAAGAGAATTCCAAAGGAACCCTTTCAAATTCGTATGTTGTCAAGTCGTGATTTGAGAAAGTTCATAACGAATTGATTGATATATTTGTTTTACAGCCAACGTGATAGATTGGAAGATCTTATCCGAGGATTGACTCCAGAAAAGACTAAAATTGGTGAAGTAATGGTGTTTTGCATAGAGCATAGTGAAGCTGCAGATGAAATAGCTGAATGCATAACAGAATCCCTGTCGAATGAATCTACTCCACTGACTAAAAAGATTTCGAGACTATACTTGGTATCAGATATTCTGCATAACTGCGGAGTCAAAGTGAATAAAGCATCATTTTTTCGAAAAGCGTAAGTTGAGAAATAAATATTGCATTAAATACAGAAGATCGTTCATTCAATTGAATATTCAGAAAACATATTTTTTATCAAAAATATAATAATACAGAGGGAGTTGGTGCTATGGTTCCACGTCCGATTCACGATCCGAGGGTCGTGGGTTCGATTCCCCAACAGGGCAGAGATGTTTCTTTGGGAATTTCTCTCCGTCATGCTGGGAAATGAGTCTGAAACTTTTTATGTTTGACGGGACCTTCACCGAGCTGGTTAATGGATGAAAGATATTTTTTATCAAATAAAATATGTCAATATATGGCGAATGGGTTGTCTAAAAAATTTCAGTCCAGAATATGATTAATTAACAAATAAATTTTTTATTTTTTTTCAAATTACAGTAGTTCGGTTAATGAACAAATTCCATTCCAATCGAAAATAAGAAAGCTATAGAATATACAAACGTTAGGTTGACTATTTATTTCCCGTCACAACTCTTGGGTAGGCAGGTATGAACAGGTAAATCGATACTAGTAACTTATACCGATCTGATTAATGAATGAAACTAAAATAAAAATAAAGATAATTGTATTACGAACACGGTGGTATAGGGTTGTCTGCAAAAAATCAGTCCTGAATTGCGGTTGTCGAATTTTAAAAAGTGAAATATTGCTTCGAGTGAATACGTGCGACAGCGAGGTCCCAGCAAACCATCCCATGCGATAGAAGGGGACACAGCATTGCAGCTGTCTATAGTTTGTCGGTTGAATGAAAGAGAGTGCGCATGCTATTTGTCGGTGAAAACGAAAAGGATAGCGATAGACTAGTAAATGCTACGCGTCATTTTGGAGTAGCTTGATATTAAAATGAAAGAAAGTTTTTTAAATATTTCTTTTTATAAATTAATTACATGTGTGTATATAGTTTATATGATATTAAAGTATATACATCTTAAGTAAATGAAAATTATCAGCGGACGAAAAAAAAACAAAAATAAAAAAATATTTTTTTTGTAACAAAATATAAATACAAAAGTTTTTAAGCAATATTTCACTTTTTAAAATCCGACAACCGCAATTCAGGACTGATTTTTTGCAGACAACCCTATACCACCGTGTTCGTAATAAATTTATCTTTATTTTTATTTTAGTTTCATTCATTAATCAGACCGGTGTAAGTTAAGCGCGAATCCCACTATTTCTGTATCTGAACATAATCACACTATCAGTCACGTCCACCTCCCGTCGCCGTCATTGCTTGCAATGTAAGAATATTTACCGTGATGGTGACGGTGCGGAAACGTGACGGTGACGGTACGTATAGTGGGATTCGCGCCTTACAAGTATCGATTTACCTATTTATACCTGCCTACCCAAGAGTTGTGACGGGAAATAAATAGCAACCTTACGTTTGTATATTCTATAGCTTTCTTATTTTCGATTGGAATGGAATTTGTTCATCAACCGAACCAGTGTAATTGAAAAAAAAAACTTGTTAATTAATCATATTCTGGACCGAAATTTTTTAGACAACCCATTCGCCATATATTCATTGACATATTTTATTTGATAAAAAATATCTTTCATCCATTAACCAGCTCGGTGAAGGTCGTTTTATAGCGGGATCTCAGACTAGAATATGAATGAAGTGGGTATTGTAAGAATTATTGCATATATTATGGATGGTTGATTTGAGGTATAAATTAGTCCTGACTCCTTCACAATGAAAAATTCCTGTATGTCTAGTTCGCAAAAAGGACACTCAAAAATAAAACAATTGTCGCATAACTGGTCTTTCTCTTTTTTTGAGTGTCCGTGTGTATCGTGTGTGACCGGTAAGAAGACGTGTGAGACCATTTTGGTTGGTTCTGTTGTGGGAAAAATTCTTCCAAGATTGGATAGTGGGCTTAACTTCTTTCAGTTTTGATTGTGAGCTCTGTCAAGTTGCATTCCAGGAGTCCATTACTAGCTTCTTGAGGTATGGCCCTGTGATCATTGTACTCAAAGCTTCTTTCGAAGT
The DNA here is from genome assembly GCA_032362365.1 of Zygogramma bicolorata. Lineage (NCBI taxonomy): Eukaryota > Metazoa > Arthropoda > Insecta > Coleoptera > Chrysomelidae > Zygogramma > Zygogramma bicolorata. Next base: position 86,346 of record JAVJAQ010003243.1, on the reverse strand, counting down.
CTGTGTTTTGGTCTTATAGTGCTTATGACCTGCTTTATCTGCAAGTACGTTTCCTTCGATTCCCACGTGAGATGAGACCCCACATAAACATGTTTAGCTTCACTCGATATTGATTCTATAATACTCATAAGTTTTTTTTACTTAAGTTTATTGTCCGGATATATTTATTGCTCACCTTGACTAGCGCTCAAAGAGTCCAAAACCATTATAGATTTTTGAATATCATGTTCCAGTGCATACTTGAGACCGTTTTCGGTAGATGGTCTAATGTGTTATGTGTTTCAAACGAGCAACCCAATTCAATTTTTTCATAATAATAATAACAATCGTCTTTATTTCGAAAAAGAAATTTGAACATGAGAGGCAAATTGAGGATGGTCGCTGATGAGGTAGAATTCAGATAAAGCTACTCTCACACCCAACCCCATGACGATCCCCATACTTAACAGTAGTGTAACAAACATTCGAAACAAAAAACATTCTTGTCTTACGTTTTCACGTTGAGTTCGGAAATAAGTGACAGTTGGTACGGCAAAATCAAACAACTATATTGCAATAAACTCAACAAATCACTGAACAGCTAATTCACAACACAATAAATCACTCAAATAACTATCACTGTTTCGCCTATTTATTCACTTGATCGCTATATATATTTGATTTGGGAATTTTCCGTATTCGAACGGGTATCGACATTTCTGGTACTTTCGCGATAGTTCTCTCCACTTGTAAACAAATGTGGTTGGTATCTCTCTTGAGAATTCTAGATGAATCGTAATAACTGTACATAGGACTAGAGGAAGTCATAGGCGTTGAGAAAGGGTTTCATTGTTCCGCAGAATTGTTCATGATCGTCGTATTCGTAACACTACTCCCATTCCTGGAATGGTTCGTCTCGAACATGTAACCCTCCAAACTTTTAAAGTGCAAAGGTGAAGATTCAAAATTTAAAATATGGAAGTTATCATTTATGTGCTTATAGGCTGCTCAGATTGTTACGGTGAGGGTGTGAGTAAGTTTCAACAAATGTTTAGTAAGAGTCGAAGGCAAATTAAGACTGACTAATACCAATATAACAAAGTTGACTTGACTGTCTCAGTAAGTGGGCGCCAGGTAGCAAATGAATTTTAAAATTAAATAACAGATAAATTACTACCAAAGAAATTATCTAGCTTGGGTGAGGAGGCAGAATAAACAAGCAGGAACAATTAACAAATTTCATTAATAACAACAACAATACAATAAGCTGAAGGCTATAGTAAAATTTTATAAACATTTTATGTAATTGATAAAATTAATGAACATGATTATGTATCAATATGAATTCCATACATTCGCAATTTTCTTGTCAAGGACCGCTGTACAGTTCACAATTTCTATTCTTTGTTGGAGATTCATTTATCGATCTTGTCCAGCAACAACTGATCGATAACCCTACGTATATATGCGCGAGTGCGCGCTACAAAAAATATCTGAGACTGAACATCTTTTCAGACTATAAAATCAGATATATCATCGACAACCATATGTATAACGATTTTTTACGTATTTCACTTCACAAGCATTTCTTCATGCTCAAAGTAGCAATGTTACAATTTTATGAAGATAGGTTGAAAAAAAATGGACATGTCAAAAAAAAACACGCCAAAAGGCAGGAAAGGTACCATCCTAACAACGGAAACTATCCAAAAAACCTCGTTCGTATCACACATTCCTAGGCATTTTTCAGTCCTCTTTTTCATCTCCAAATTCCTCATCCCGGGTGCTGTGGGACACGTATGAATAAATAGCCCCTGTGATTCTCAGACAGGAAGTCTTTGCACTTTCTACTATTTAACTTGCGCAGATGGTTCTTCGATTTTTTGCCACCATACCAATGACGCATATGTAACCATAGGTTTGATGATCGTTTGGTATGACCAGTAAATGAATTTTGGTCTCCCACTCCATCTCTTTTCAAATAATTCACGTCATGTCCAGCTTGCCGCTTCCGTTTTGGATATAATGTTATTAATCTGGCTCTTCCAATTCAGTTTTTGGTCGATTATAACTCCCAGGTAACTTCTTTATAAATTATCAACTGGATTCCATTTGAGAACGGGTCTTCAAGTTCACACTTTCGCCTCTTAGTGAATGGAACCAGAACTATTTTGTTAGGATTGACTTTGCGCCCCTCCTTAGCACTCCAGTTTTGAATTCAGTTCAGGGTTGTTTGCATCAGTTCTGGGATCATTCCCTCATGCTTGCCCCTTAGATGACTGAGTCATCTGCATGGCCTTGAGTCGTGAAGCCATGCTCGTGTAGCTTTTTTATCAGTTCGACAACAACCAGCGACCAGAGCAAAGGCGATAGTACCCCACCCAGGGGGCAACCCCTATCTGTGGCCACCTTGACTGTCTTTTTTCCGAGTGTATCCACTACGAGCCTACTTCTGAGCATTGCTTCTATCCATGAAGTTAGAGTGGGGTGAATAATCCGCTCCTATAATGACCTGACAATGGATGAGTCCGAGGTGTTGTCAAATGCGCCCTCTATATCAATGAAGGTACACACATCCATTTCTTATGCTACAATCTTCTCGATAGGCAAATTGCTTTTTGTGAAGCAGTGTATCTATCAAATACTCGCTTCTGACATACAAATCAATGATTTTTTCCATTGTTGTGAGGCTGATGGGGCGTTAAGATTTTGGTTCATCCATTGGACGTCTGCCAATCTTTGAGATAAACGCCACTCTAGCTTCCCTCCAAGCCTTCGGTATGTAGCCGAGGATGAAGCTGGTTTTGAATGAGTAATTTAAAATCAATGATGAGTACAAATGATGGATATTATATCTCTTCAACACGAATAATTATTCCCAAATCTCATTGCTTGTGTCGTGGTTTTTGGGGCATTCATAATCAAAGCAGATGTACCTACTCGAAAAAAATTATTTTACTTGTAGAAAACATTTCAACTTGAGATTTGAGATATTCAAGTGCAACGTGCAAATCTATCTGAACTTTTTTGATTCAAAGACAAGTACAAGTCACTTGTTGTTGAATCTGGTTGGCAATATTCGCTGTTGAGTACTAGTGATTTGAACTTCCATTGTCTGCACTTCTTTGAAACCTCGAAAAATTAAACGGATTGAAGTAAACGGAGGAAGCTATAACAAAACGAAAATGAGCAAATCAAAATTGTGAAAATGACGGAAAGAAATGAAATGTTTGAGTTTAGTGATGCAATATTGAAAAGCTGCCAGAAGCAGATCAATGAGTGAAATCAATGTTTTTTAATGAACTCGAGAAAGAAAACATTTATGAAAATCGGTTTGAAATGGACATTCACCTCGAATATCAATCAGGAAAGAAAGAAAAAGGACTGAAAAAAAAACCATTTTTTTCAACAATTATCACCAGGAGACTACCACGAATACCAGCAAGCGAAACGTCGTGATCACATTTTGCTTGAACTCCATTTGAAGAATGTTTTCTTTTTTGTTTTCTGTATTTGTGACTTGATCATTCAATGGAATATCTGTTTCACTACAGTTTATTCTATCACTCATTTTTTTTCTGTTCTATTCGATTTTCATGTATTATTTATGAAGTGATTTTTTTTTCTCATTTATTTTACCCACCAATCTGATTTTTCCAACCCATTTTTGATTATTTCGTTATCGCAGAACTTGAGGTTTTCCTCAAAGCTTCTCGCTTGCCTCACCAATGACTTCTTCGCTGCCACCAGCATTCGTATCCCATTAAGACAGTGCTGCTTGGTGGTCAGCAATACTCCTTGATCTAGTGGGTCTAGGGCCTCCTAATTTCGCGGCTATTCGTCTCAGAGTAGGGGTGAAAGGCCTATTGACTGCCCTGTAGTCCATCACACATTGGATACGAGATGCCTGTTATCTCGCCGACTTGATCTTAGCTTCCATCTTGTGTACACTACGCTCATGCCTCTCAACCAGGGGGACGGTATTTCGTCTATCCGCTTGGGATAGCTTCTGAGCTACGTTGTACACGGCGGTATTTATTTGTAAGATGTCAGCCTCTTTTGGAAGATTATCACGAACCTCCGCCTCCGCCTGAGCTGGCAAATAACATTTATTGACAATAGCGATGTTTATCTCTTCTGAAGCCCTCGGTACAGATTGCTCACCTATGACTCCTACATATTACACTTTAGTATCTTCCTGTTGCATAATAACTTGGAACACTAAAGTCTTATGACTGGAGGTATAGCTACAGGACTATTCGACTGATTCTTCTGAGGCAAGATACTTTGAAAATAAATCGAGCTAAATCCTTATTTCCTCCTAAAAAAATCTTCAAACCTCGTATTTTCCATTCAAAATAAATCTGACTACTCTCTCAATATTTTCTAAACTAATATCTTCCAGTATTTTTTTTTTCACCAGACCTAATAGATCCAATCCTAATACAGGCAACATAATCCAATAACACCACAATTCATTGAAAATGCATTGAAATGCACATGACAGTACTTTTGGACCAAAAATATGAAATGACACTAGAAAATCACCAAATTTTAGCAAATATTTTAAAATCGGCTAGTACGTTGTAGAACATCCCGATGAGTAAGCGACTAAGGCACAATGTCAAATAATGTGATTGTTACTTAAAATATGGCAATCGACTGTAGAAAACAAGGGGTATAATTCTGAATGACACAGAGTCTCGCTGCTGCTCCTGTAGAGACGAGGATGACGTGGATAGGAGGCGTGACAATTTAACACCATTCTTTGAAACATGCCAATGCACATGACCCGTACTGTGCATTACAAACACCAGTTTGTAATTCTGGAATTTCCGCTTTAGTATGCAAAATACAACTATTTTTTATGTGCCAATGATTTTGTGTCGAATAAATAAACTGACTTTCCTACCCAAAAATGATTTATATATCAATAGATTTCAGAACAAATTGCTGGAAATCTTGAAATTCATCAAGAAAACGTATGACAAATTGGAAGGAAGATTGCAAGCCGAAGGTTTGAAAGTAAGAGTTCTGAGAACTTTAAAGGCTTGGGAGGACACTATTTACCCTAAAGATTTCATGAATAAGTTACACAACATATTTCTGGGATTGGAAGAAGAGGTAAGCGTTTTTCACCCTCGTGTTTAATGATTCACTGAATAACAAAGTTCACTCTTCCGAACACCAAACTCAAACACAAGATACGTCTTTCACTAATGAATAATCAGTATTCAGTTTGGCATTCGGAACTTTGAACTCTGATTTTTGCATTCATTCAAACTGTTCCACTAATGCCGGAGAACTGACTTAACTTCAATTTAGGAAGCAAAGGACGCCCCCAAAGAGTTAGCAGAAGATATCGATGGAAATCCATTGGAGCCACATGAATCTGATGAAGATGTTCCGATGGATGGTGCAGCACTCTTGAAAACGGCAATGATGCAGTATGAAAGTGGGTCAGCAGATGAAATTGATATTGATGGTAATGCTCAAATCCCCGTTTCAGGTATTCTTGTAAGAATTTTGTGAATTCTTCAGTTTTGATTATGAATGCAAGGGAACGTCAGGTGAGTCCGGCAAAATGATGCATTCGGTGTTGCCGTGGCGCTTCAAGGTCAAGTGGGTTCGTTCTTTCATCGACTGTGTGCGGTAGTAAAGTCATACGGTGCGTTACGGTAGGCAGATATCCGGACCCTAATCCAGGAATCATGCGAAATAACTTCCAATTGAGGTGAATAACGTAGTACGAAATGGAAGTTGTGTGATGAACTGCTACAAAGCATGAATATCCTATACGTGGGGTGTATTCTTGAGATATATCCGTATACGACGTTGTGTTGTGTCGCAGTTCAATACATCTAGTTCATATCGCTCTACGTCATTTTAATCGAATGAAAATAAACCCGCATGACTCAACGGGTAATCGATTTTTTTGGCTGGTTTCAGTGTAAACGATGAGATTGGAACCTCTGATGTAAAAATTAAAACGTTTTGTAGAGTTCGATTAACCTAGCACCAAACTGATTTTATTTGCATTCCAAGCGCGTTTTGCTAACAAGGTTACCATCTTCAGGGGAAGAAAACTGATACTTACCTCGTCGAGTGCAAATTCGGTGTAAGTTTATTTGGACTTCGTCTCTCAACTACTAATTATTCTAATTAATTTCCTAACAATAATAAAGAAACTGGGATTTCTAACCATTGATTCTATTTTTACATATCGCTATTTTTAGACTCGCATGCATCGACTAGCCTTGTGTCATGCAGATCCTAAATCAGTCCCAGATTTCTCTCACTATTTCTATGATCATTATCCAGACCATGCTGGGCGACGCTGGACTTTTCTATTCTTTCTTATCTCATGTGTGCATAATGTTCTTTGAAACGGGTTTCTATAGCTTGTCGGAATGGGGTTTGATATTCATAGGAAAGGCACGAACACCTTAAGGTACATTCCCAACGACTCGAATGATTGTTCACAACATAACATGGCAGCACTGCAATTTCTCATACATATAACATTTCCTTTAAAGAAAGTGCGACAATGAAGAACGAGTTATTCTGTACGGAGCTGAAGTGAGCGGTTTTAGCTCAGAGATAGTTGAAGGGATAATAAAGAAATGTAAATTTGGGAAAACCCTTCTTAAATCTTCGACTTCTCGAAAAGATGGGAGTGGAAAAAAGTTTATAGTAATCCATTAGATGAAGTGAATATGAGAGTTGCATATGAATAACAATATCTTGGTAATCCAAAAGGTTAATACAGAGAATTCAGAAATTTACGAAATCAGTTATCAAGATTACAACAATAAATATAAAAAAAAGTGAAAGCAGTCTGAGACTGATTGAGGATGTGCATGGCAGAAAGCTACTCGCTGCATTCGAGAGTCTAGAAAGAGCAAAATGTAAAAATAGTATGAATGGCGACAAAGGGCCTATCCGTTTTAGCCCGCTTTTGAGTATATTGTTAAGAAATTAATTAGAATTATTGGTAGTTACTAGACGAAGTCCATATCGGACCAAGATTTACCTTGTAGGTAGTTTTTATAATGTAAAGTAAATGAATAACTACCCCCAGTCTTATGATTTAGTATCACTTTTTTCTTTTCCTGAAGATGCTAACCTCGGAAGGGGGGGGGGACGTAAGAGTCAGCAACGAGGCCCCAGTGGACTTTTTTTGCAAACTCCGACATCTTAACTCATTCACCCCATGGCGGATACCTGTTCAAACCTCTTCGAATTTCTTATAGAGGTACAAATATCCTTTCATTGCAAGGAGTGCAATTCCTCTTCCTTGAAAGTGGCGGCTCCGAAGATGTTTTGTCTGAACCTGCTATATATTCAACATTCGCAAATATTGTCGTCGAAGGAGCATGCAAATAATGTTCCTCTAATGCTGTATTATAATGTAAGTTTTTGTTTGTGTGATTGACGTTTCGCCTGAGCAGTTCATGTATGAAACATTTTATTCATACTGAGATCTATCTCATGCGAGTTCAGGTGTATAATCATTTGTTTTGCAAAATCATCTCTGCATGTTATTATAAGAAGAAATCCATTATTATTATGGTTGTCGGTTTATTTTTGATTCCTTTTTCATAGAGTAAGTTCGCACAAATTTTCACTTAAGAGGGTTTACGTAAGTAGGACCAGCTGACAGTTAACGCGAAATCTATGTGACGTTAAAGTTGACTTTCCTCAAGCCAGCAATCCACAGAACCCTCATGTTTTGGAAATTTTCAGGTGTTACCAGTTTTTCTGAACTTTGAATTGGGTTGTGTATGAAGTGTCAACTCCTTGTGTTGTTATGCTAAAAGCTGACGAGTTTTTAGTGTAAAAACGAGTCCATTGTCCTCATTCGATGCGCTTGATTTAACTGTTTTCGATTTCATATTCCAAAATCCATCAAAAAAATTATCAATATTGTAGGTTAATTTGTTTACCTTGTCATGTCAACCAAACGGTGGGTAAAGCAGAATCCGCTCACACGTTACGACTGTCTCTCATTGACTGATGTGTCCGGGGATGAGTTTTATTGTTTCATGTTCAAGTGGCAGCTTTGTGACAGGTGACGAAAAAATAGTCACCCAGATTTTGTAAATAAGTTTGTACAATATGCATGACACTGATTATTCCATTCATCCGAGCCGACAAGCTATTAAAACACGTTTCAAGAAGCATTTTGCACACATGAAATACGGAAGGGTAGAAGAATCCAGTGTCGCCTAACACGGTCTAGACAATGACCACAAAATTGGTGAAAGCAATCTTAAACTGATCAAGCATGTGGACACAAGACTACTCGATGCCTGTGAGAGTCTAGAAATAGCAAAATGTAAAAACATCATGAATGGTGACGGGGGACCTATCCCTTTCAGCACGCTTCTCAATTTATTGTTCAGAAAGTAATCAGAATAATCAATGAGGGACCAACAAACTTTGCAGGTAGTGACTGCACTGGTTCATTATCCAGAAATTAATTATAATTATTAGCAGTAACAAACGAAGTCTATATCCGATCGGAAAAATTTTGGTATATAAACAACTAACAGTAGTCTTTAGATTTAGTATCAATTTTCTTCTGAAGATGCTAACCTTGTTAGCGAAACGCGCGTAGAGTGCAAAAATATCAGTTTGGTGTTAGGGTAATTGATCTCTTGGAAAAGTTTCATTGAGTATTCTTAATTAAATGGTTTGGTTGTTCTTCACAGAGCTACTGAAATATTTTACCAATGCAGTGCACAACAGGTCCAACAATTTCTGTATGAGGACACTACTGTGACCTTGACATAGCTAGCAGAATTTCCTCATTTCTATCTTTCAAGAGTTTGTTCCTTATATTTACTACGAGTTCATGGGCAAATATGATGTCCAGTCCTAGGATCAATTCAACCACGATATTAGCTACTAGAACATGGTACCGTATCTGACAATTCCCAAGTCCCATCTTCATTGGATCTTTTCCTTGAACTGTAATTATATCCACAGTGGCTTTATCCAGGACGGGTCTCCGTGATAGGCTCTTGAATCTATCTCCTTTGAAAATGTTTGCCTCCATCACTGATCTCGTAGCTTTAGTATCAACCGAAAGGACACTGACAATCAAAATTTCCATCTTCAACTAGGCTGTTGCTACTGCGTTGTCTATCACGTAAATCCAGAACCTAGGGTTTTGGGATGAAGCAGCCAATGTTCGCCCCCCTTCTCTGGTTATTTATAGTTTTCCGAACGTGGGTGTGTTGGATACGATGATACCGTGCATGTTTCTTCTCTCTTGTTGAGTCCTCGTTAGTCTCGTCAAGATGCCTTTCCACAGATGTAGCACTTTGCTTGCTTCTTATTCAAAGTTATGGAATGTGATCTAAGAATGAATAAAGCAAAATAACTTTTATAATGAAACTATATTCTGATTGAGAAAAAAATATCAGACATACATGACATTACCACAACAAAACCAAGGCTAACCAAAAATAACACATCACTGAATATACTAGGTGTAACATATAACTATTCCAACTCATCATCGTGGGACGAAGCTCATTTCTCAATACTCCCACTCTTCGTCAACCGATGACTGAAGATGCATTGAAAGCAATGATCTGTTGTGAAGAAATTTCGAAGTTGGCAAAGCTTTCGTAAAAATGTCAGCCAACTGGTTTTCTGACGAAACATGATATAAACTCAGGGTCTCATCCAAAACCCGTTCTCGAATAAAATGATATTTTATATCGATGTGTTTTGTGCGACGATGACTTTCCGAACTTTTACAGATTTGTATCGCACTTTGGTTGTCTACCATCAGTTTAACCGGTCCATCCACAGTAATATCGAGTTCTGCTAAAAAATGTCTTATCCAGGTGATCTCTTGGGCTGCGTCTGAGGCCGCCACATATTCCGCCTCAGCAGTTGATCTTGAAACACATTTCTGTTTGTAAGATGCCCAAGTTACAGGACCACCAGCCATGATCATTGTATAACCAGTTACAGATCGGCGAGTGTCGACATCGTTAGCAAAATCAGCATCCGAATAAGCTATCGGTGCTATTTCGTTTCCAAAGTAGCATATTTGAAGATTCTGAGTCCCCTTCAAATATCTGAAAATTCTTTTAACTGCAGACCAGTGTTCTCTACCAGGATCATCAAGAAAGCGGCTCACTTGACTAACAGCGAACAAGATATCAGGTCGAGAAACAATTGCAGCAAACATCAGAGAGCCAACTGCCTCCCGATATGGAACTCCATTCATATCGTCAGTTTCCTTATCTTCTGAGGATTGCCGTTTATGCAATATAGTGTTAGGAGCCATGGGTACTTTGACGGAATTGCAGTTTTCCATATTGAATTTATTCAAAATGCGAGAAATGTATCCTGCTTGATGAATGAACATCGTTTTCTCGCCTCTGTTTCTCTGTATTTCCAATCCTACATATTGACGTGGATCACAAACGGTGCATGTGAATTTGGCATCAATTTCTTTCAGGAATGCATCAATTACACTATGGATTCTACCCATAATCAATCCATCATCTACGAATAGTGCAAGAAACAGCTCTTCTGCTTGATATTTTATTTTGAAAACACTTTTATCGGCTGAAAGTTGTTTATAGTCATAAGCCGAAAGGAAATTGATGAATGTTTTATTCCAGCAGTAGGGCGATTGTTTTAAACCATATATGGATTTATTCAACTTGCAAACCAAAGAAGAATCCTCAACTTCAAATCCTTGAGGCTGGTCCATATAAATCTCTTCCTCCAGAATACCATTCAGGAATGCAGTCTTCACGTCGAATTGCTGAATTTCGAGGTCTTGGATTGTAGCTATTGCAAGTAGTATACGTATCGAGTCATATCGCACAACTGGTGCGAATGTTTCCGAGTAATCGACACCTTTTTTCTGGGAATATCCTTTTGCACAAAGACGTGCTTTGAAACGATCGATGGAGCCATCAGGTTTCCTCTTCAACTTGTACACCCATTTACATTTGATTGCCTTGCGATTGACTGGAAGAGGTGTCAAGTTCCAAGTTTGATTATTTTCCAGTGACGATATTTCATCTTCCATAGCAATCTTCCAAGATTCTGCATGATCACTGGCCAGAGCTTCCTCGAAATTGAGAGGTTCCCCAATAACTGCTGCACAAGCAACTTCACATTCGTAACCGAAACGCTCAGGTCTTCGAATACTATTTCTGTCTCGTAACTGACATTTTGAATTACCCTGTGTATCATTTCCATTGCAGGTTTCATTCTCCAATAGGCTTTCGTCTGTAGTTTGACTTTCTGTGTCAACAGTTTGACATGCTATTTCATCTGACAGTCTTCCGAAAATTGCATAATTTTTTAGAAAAGGAGTCGTAGTTTTCACTGAATTTTCATCAAAACTCAAATCTCTTGAGACAACAACCTTCTCCGTGATGGGATCATAAAGTCTGTAATTCGAGCTCTCTCCCTCATATCCTACCAGAAACATCTTTTTGGACTTGCTTTGGAATTTAGTACGAAACTGTTTTGGGGTATGTACATAAGCCGTAGCACCAAATTTTCGCAAATAGTTGAGATTGATTGATTTACCAGACCATTTTTCATACGGTGGTGATTGATCTTGTGGAAACGGTATACGATTCAAAACATGAACTGATGTGTTGACAGCCTCCGCCCATAGATTTTCTGGTAAATCAGAGTTGAGTAGCATTGTACGTGCTGATTCAACCACAGATCTCAAATCTCTCTCAATTCTTCCGTTTTGCTCCGGAGTATAAGGAGAACTCCTTTCATGAACTATGCCATTTTTTCTAAAATGGCTGGTGAACTCATGATTGATATATTCAGTCCCATTGTCAGAACGAAAAACTTTGATATCATTTCCTGTTTGTCTTTTCGTGAATTTTTCGAAATCGAGGTATTTTTGGAAAACATCACATTTGTTCTTGATGAAGTAAACTTTCCGGAAACATGTGAAATCATCTTTGAAAATTACAAAATAGTTGGCACCCCCTAGTGATGAGGTCGACATTTTCCCGCAGATATCGGAATGTATGAATTCACCAGGCGCTTTTGCTCTTCTTGGGTTCACACTGAAAGATTTCCTATGAGATTTTCCATACTGACATGCTTCACAAAATGGAGAACTCGACGTTGCTGGAACATTTATATGACCATATTTGCCCATTTCCTTCACTTTTTGGAAATTAACATGCCCCAAGCGTTCATGCCAAAGCATAAGTTGGTCATCAATGGCAATGTTTGCTTGTTCGGCCAGCTCGACTTTGAAAGCCATTCTATAGCACTGATTATCCTGCTTGTAACCTTGTGCTAAAAGTTTTTCTCCTCTGACCTCAATTTTATTTTGTTTGAACAGAACTTGAAGTCCTTTGCTAGTTGTAGCTCCCACTGAAAACAAATTCTTCTTCATTTGTGGAACATATAGAACATCCTCGAGATTTCTTGACTCCCACTGCCCACAAACGAATGCTTGAATTGCAATGTGTCCTATTCCTTCAGCATAAACCAGCGTATTATCACCAATCTGTATAGCGATTTTTTGCGGCTAGTGGTGAGTATTCTTCGAACCATTCTCTATGGAAGGTGATATGTTTAGACGCGGCACTGTCTGCTAACCATATATCTTCAGCATTTTTTGCGTATATATTTTTGGTCTCAGCACTAAGTGCTTGATTTTTAGAGCCAGAACAATTATTTTTCTTCTGAACAAGTTGCTGTCTATATCTGCACTGGCTTTTAGTATGACCCTTCCTATGACAAAAGAAGCATTCAACAGCCTTTTTCTTGAATGTAGAACAATTATCGTTAGTTTTGAGGGCTGTTTTCGACTTCGATATTTGTAGAGCTGCAAAGGCTGCATTAGTTTCTTCCATATCACTCAGTCGGAGTTCTTCTTTCAATAATCTAGCTGCAAGATTATCGTAGGTTTGTCTAGCTTCCTCGCATGAATCCCATGCTGTTATGAAGGAATTGAATTTACTTGGAAGACTACCCAATACTTTGGCAATCCTATCAGTATCACTAACTTTCTCGCCAACATCGTTTAGAGCTTGGGTCATTGACTCAATTGTGCTCAAATGTTTTGCAATGTTATCATTATCATTCATTTTATAGTTGAAGAATTGCTGCTTGAGCATAACTTTGTTGACGGCTGATCGTTGCTCATGAATTATTTTCAGACGTTTCCACATGCCGTGTGCCGACTCACAAGTCATGACTGTCTGAAGCTGATCAAACTCCATTGAAGTGGAAATGATCAACATAGCTCTTGCGTTCATTTCTTCCCAGCTTCTCTTCTCTTCTGCCTTGGCTGAATTTCCGGGTTTTGTCTTATTTCCGTCTATGAGTTCCTTGACGCCTTCTGCTCTGAATATAATTTCCATTTGGTATTTCCATAATGAAAAATTTTTTTCCATCAAACTTTTGAATGGAGTATGACTTCTTGTCCATCTCAACTTTGCTATCACGATTTCAGAAACGACTTTAGTGATGCAAAAACGATGTAACTCGAAACCTTTTATGGAGCTGCCAAATACCTTATATCTTAGATTCACTGACGGACTGGGCCCATAACCTATTCAAAGTTATGGAATGTGATCTAAGAATGAATAAAGCAAAATAACTTTTATAATGAAACTATATTCTGATTGAGAAAAAAATATCAGACATACATGACATTACCACAACAAAACCAAGGCTAACCAAAAATAACACATCACTGAATATACTAGGTGTAACATATAACTATTCCAACTCATCATCGTGGGACGAAGCTCATTTCTCAATACTTCTCGGAGGATATGTCTGGCAAATATTCCTTGAGAAGTTTTTCTAGGTCTTCCTCATAGTTGATAGCCCTCACTCGCTGTGGCTTCCGTATTTGGCGTGAGGTATTTTTTGCAGCTCCGAATGTCAGGGCCTGAGCGATGGCCTTATTCAGTTTTGGATAACTCCCCATTCATACTAAATGTTGAAAATCCACGTTACGGATACTGTGGACACAAATATCGAATGAGCAAAACTCTCATCTGGATAGCCAATCTCACCAACTTCTCATTTCAAGCTCTGAATTCTTGTCGATTCTCCGTCGATCTTTGGGTTCTAACTTTTAACTCGGATTGGTATACTCATCGAAAGTGTTCTGCCACACCTGACCTCCAACGCCGATACGGCTGCCTTATAATTCTATTTATGAACAGGTTTGGTTTGCGAAACTTTGAAAGACTTTCTTCGTAACGTCGTTGCTTTTTCTCCACTCCTAAACCAAGAGTTTTCCGCTGAAGTTTCAACTGTCTGAGAAAATTTCATCGCGATGATTGACCATCAAAAGTTGGAGGTTTAGATAAACCACTGCCAGATGGGAGAAATTCCTGTGGCGAACATCAAGAGTCCCAGCATTTCTCAGTTAGATCCTTGCGGTCCTTGGAGTATTTTTCCAAAAAAATTTTCAACCTCGTAATTTCTCTCAAATTACTAAAGTTTTTCCTAAGTTCCCTCAATTAATTGTCTCCTTTCGTCTTCACTCAGTTGGAAGGTTTCAGTTTTTCAAGAATGCCAAAAAGCTCCCATTGTCTTGGTTCAGCTGTCCTAGAAGTAAGTCTTTGCCTCTCCTATTTCTGACTGATGTTCATTAACAACACACGCTTCTTATTTCATCGTAATCGTTCTTCCTCTCTCACCTGCTGTCCCTTTTTCCCCCGGTCGTTCTTTCTCCAATCGACTCGTTTGCCTAGCCTCAAACACTTTCTGGATTTCATCCATCTCGTATTTGTTACACTTGTGTTTACCATAGAACAGCAGGAAATTATCAGTCACTAATTCCATTTCAAACAGCTAATGTTACGAGTTTCGTGACACCCGGTATAACGAAAACCCGTTTGATAACCATCATACTCATCTGTCTCGCTGCATCGTGATCGTACATACATATAGGTGATCTGGAGCGGGACTTAGTAAGCTCAAAATTAAAACAGAGCGATTTCGATTTGCCCATAATGTGACTGGATTGAACTGTCATTACAAAAAAAAAAGAAAATGATACAATAGTTTGCTTCCGTCCGACTCGATTTGGCTATCATATATGGAAGTTGTCTATTTGTTTGTTTTGAATTTGAAACTGACAAACGACATGTGTCCCGAAAGTAACCACTCTTTTCAGTTCTTCAGGTAACCGCTGTCTTACCACTGTCAAAAAATCTCGGTTAGTACCGGTTACTTTCGGACCATAGCCTTATTGAATGCCGCTTGTTTGGATGTGAGGGTTTCTCAGACTGGGATGTCTTTGTACTACTTGTAATAAATGCCCTATTTCCCAGAGTGATGGGATCAGAGATTTTTTGAGCACATGAAGTGAAATGAAAAACAGACCCTTCTTCATGGAAAATCAGGGTGAACATGCAAATACTGGTTCAGTCGACTGACTGACATTTATTGGAGCTGAATACGAACAAGTGGTCGAAATCAAAATCAAGGGTCAGATAGTGTGGCATGAAAAGACTTTTGCATTAGGGTGTAGGCTTTAATTACACGTATTGCTTCAAACAGGGGTACCGGCTGCAAACTCAACTAAATATTCAGTAATCAAACATAAATATTCAGAACACCCCTTGATATATTCAGCGGATTGGAAAACTTAAGTGAATAAATTTCGGTTTGATATCAGTTCTTCTCGTTATGTTCACTTTGTGTTCAGAAATGCACAATCGGTAACACTTCCAAAATGTCGTTAAAATATAAACCCACCTGAAACCTTGAGGCGTCTGAAGGAAATAAACTGAAATTTCAATCCAATGCGGTACTTCATTTGAATTATATACAACCACATTATTGACTGAAGCCATTTATACGAAAATCCCTGATCATTTGCTGAATATTCGATATTATATTTCGTACCATATTTTGGAAGTGAGAAAACACAGTTCCCATATTCATGGGATTTTACTCTTATTAGGCTACTTTTCTCACTTATGATTTCCAGTACGGCGAGACCATCTGGTATGGTTTTTGCATTTGGGTACATTATGGTCGAATCCAAAGTTACTAAAACATTGTGGTACTTCATTGCCATCATATATTTTGCATACTTGCCAGTCAAAAAATATTTTATTATCACCTTATTTAAAACAATTTTCGCTTCTGTAGGTTATAGTCCTTGACCCTCGCAACAATGAGTCAATTGAAATCGTTGAAACGATAAAATATCATATTAGAAGAAATAAATATTGAGAAGAGGCCTAATGAGATAAGATACGTGAGTGGAAAGAGGAAGAAATGAACAATGGAGCATAATTTCTATAGTTGGTTTTCATATATTCTTGGGTGCACAGCTGGTCTATGAATTAAAATTTTTGATTGATCTATCTACAAACTAGATGATGAATATGATTTCGAGAAATGATAAAATGAATTATTCAGCTAATGAGATCAACTGAGTATTATATCGAGTTTTCCTCTTTGAAGGTCAAGAAATCAGAGATGATACTGCTAAGGATACAAGATTGAGTGGATTCATAACCTCTAAGTGGGAAACTGTCGATCCGGAACAAATTGAGGCACAAGCGATGACTACAAGTAAGTGGGATTTACTTGAAAATAGTCAAGATGCAAGTCATGAAAGTAGTACAAATGAAAATCAAGACCTCAACGATTATTCGGATACAAGGTGAGTTCTTCGTTCATTATCAATTCTGTTCAATGATAATTATTGAAGAAAATATGTTTTTGATTCACTGCAAAATTTTAAGAATACAGGATTTCGAAGCAATGAATTCACATTTTCGTGGAAGTAGCATCAACATCTTTTTCCTCATTACTTGTGAACGAGACGTATCTCTACGTCGAATTTCCGTTACGCCGAATTCCCGTTACGCCGAATTCACATTACGCCAAATGCCTTCTTCGTCGAATTCCTGCTGTGGCGAATTGCTGCTTCGCCGAAAAGCATTTCCACCACTTACCCCACCAAAACACGATCGTTATCGAAGCTGGATTCCATTCGGCACAGGAGTGTCACGACAACGAATTACGAATCGTCGTTCGGTTATTATACCAACGAGTTATACCGAAATATCCCTCTTTCACGCCTTGAATCGAAGGACTGATGCAAGGGTGATTATTTTTTTGAGAGGATAGTTCTTCCAGCGTGAATATTTTATATTTTTATTCATTTTTGCGAGGATAAGTGAATTTACAAATGAAATAGATAGTTAATTGTGAACTATTACCTGAATTTTATTGAAATCACCTTTGAAAGAGCTGTAGACGTGCGGTCTATCGAGAATGGAATAGAGTTGGATTTATGTGGGCAGAGTTAATAGATTTCCAGCGGCGTCCGTGCTAGCTTTTGCCAATGGTGATTTAAATTTTGAAAAAAGTTTCATAATAGAATTATTGAAAACAGTGATTTTTTCACAGTGTTCCTTCATTATTTCGAGAAAAATCAAAAATTCTTTCATGTTCAGGAAACATCGTGCTAACCATTATCGCTTCAAAATGGAAACTCCTCGTTGTAATTGTTTGTTGTATATTTTTATTACTTGTCATATTTTACTTGAATGACAAATTTTCTGAATAAAACAACCATACAAAGTGATACAAAACGAAACTGCAATGCCACTGCTTTTGTCACTATATCGTCTATTTCGATGGAATCCATAATATTGGTTTATATATTCGATCTACAATTCAGTTTAAACGCAAGCAACGAATAAATTGTTTACTTTGTATTCTGATATATTTTGGTTTTCGTTCTGAGCAGATAGAAAATGATGTTTTTATACTACAACACGTCATGTAAGAGACAACGTTTGTTGAAGTGCATTGGTGAGTTCTTTATAATCAGGATCAGGTAGTTCTGACAAGTTATTTCAATGTGACACTCTAATCAATGTAGATAAAACTGCAACTCCTCTCACATCCGTGATGATATTTCGAATATAGGCATGATTTTTTAATTTCTCCACATATTTGAGGAACTTGTCTTTTCTGGCATAGTATTCGAACACTAATTGGGAGTTCAATGTCAAAGTGGTGCAATTTATTTGAAGACTTGCTCAAAGTGGCACTGCGTTGTTATCTCGAAATTTCAGATTATGATTGAAATAATAACTGATATTTTTATCAAGCACAATTCATGACTAGCATCTACATAAAACAAAACACTGAAAATGATAATATTCCTTTTTCTACACCGGTACTGTGATAATATATCAGAACTGTGACATTTTTTCTCTTCAAGGGAGCATATATATAGATGTATTGTGAATCTTCATATATAAGCTAATAGCAATTAAAATTAACATTTATTATTTGCATAGATGAGTGAATCACAACTCTTGAATGTATAATCTTTTTTTTTTCACCCTGTTCAATTCTATAATTGAAATATTTTACATTAAATTTTACATTTCCTGTAATTGGGTGTTGTATCCGTTGGAAATAAATGACTATCTATCTATCTATAATACACTTATATACCCATAATCTGTTTCATAATGAGATCCGTTTGTACCCAAACTGACAAAGATACATCATTTTTTGCGATCGTAGAAAATGTTTCTTACCATACCTATAAATAATATTATGAACGGAACTATTATTTTGATAATATTAGTGATGTCAAACATACAATTTATTGGAACCCAAATTATTTAATTACGTGAGATACATCATTCATGTCATGATTGTACCAAAGTTGACGAATATATGTTTTCTTGATTCGTAGATCCAATATTTTCATTCATTCCATAGTAAAACAACAGACTTTTTCCAAATCTTGTTTTCATTGGAAATAATAATTTATTATAAACGATTAGATTGGACTTTTGTTGTAAAAGTTGAAACTTTTCCTTATATTTTTGCACTCGACGCGCGTTTCGCAAACATGGTTGGCATCTTCAGGAGAAGTAAATTGATACTAAATATAAGGCTAGGGTTAGTTGTGCGCGTTTCGCAAACATGGTTGGCATCTTCAGGAGAAGTAAATTGATACTAAATCTAAAGCTAGGGTTAGTTGTTTATATATACTTTTCCTTATATTTTTGCACTCGACGCATGTTTCGCTAACAGGAGAAGTAAAATGCTACTAAATCTAAAGCTGGGGTTAGTTGTTTATATACCTAAAGTTTTTCCGGTCCGCCATGGACTCTGTTTGTCACTGCTAATTATTCTAAATAATTTCTCAATAATGAACCAGTGCAGTCAATACCTGCAAAGTTGTTGGTCCGTCATCTGTTATTATTGATTATTCTGATTACTTTCTCACCAATGAACTGAAAAGCGGGCTGAAAGGGACAGGTCCCTTGTCACCGTTCATGCTGTTTTTATATTTTTCTATTTCTAGACTCTCGTCGGCTCTGGCCGATGTATTTGATATTGCAATCTTGACAACTGATTTCGTTAAATTCCGACTACTCTGAGTTTAGGAGACTTCAACTTTCAAATCACACAGTCCCAAAGATATATTGTTTACCAAAAATACATAGACCTGGACGACCAATAGTCTCAGCAATGAATTCGCCCTCATATAATATTGCTAAATGGTTGACGAAAGAATATGAAAATCTCCCCATCGGCCCAACCGATGAGAGTGTTGAAAATTCACAAGAATTCATAGAAAAAATTTAAGACATAAATCAAAAGAGGGCGAAACATTGCTTTCATTTGATGTAAGTTCTTTATTCCCAAGCTTCCCAATACCACAAGCTCCAGAGTATTTGAAGGATCTTCTGAAATCGAATAACTTGGCAAATGACACTGTTGAAGAATATATTCAACTCACCAAGCTTTGTATGGATCAAAATAGTTTTCAATATAATGGCTCCTTTCATGCACAGCACGAAGGGACATTCATGGGTAACCCATTGTCTCCATTTGTGGCGAACCTGTTCATGGGTTGGTTTGACACGAACGCTAGGGAGGAACTCAGTTACTTCCCTAGGGTCTGAATCAGATATGTTGACGACATATTCGCCGTGGTGGATACCTGGATTATCGAAATTGAAACGTTCCCTTTCTAAACAGCAGATGTAAGAGTATACAATTCACGTACGAAGTAGAATAAGAATGGAAGTTACCATTTTTAGATGTATTGGTTATGAGGAACGAACAGAATTGAATAGAATTTGACATGTATAGGAAAGAAACGAACACATTCAGATACATTCCAAATGACTAGAATCATTGTCCACAACATAAAATGGCGACACTGCAATTCCTTGTCCATAGGTTAATAACTTTTCCTTTGAAAAAAGATAAGTACGACAATGAAAGGGGAGTGATTAGGTACGTAGTTGAAGTGAACCGTTTTAACCCAGAGATAGTTGATAAGATAATTAGAAAATGTAGATTTAGGAAACACTTCGTAAATCTTCAACTTTTCAAAAAGATGACAAAAATGAAAAGTTTATATTAATCCCATATGAACCTCAATACACTAGAGGACTTCAACAAATATTCGTTAAAGTGGATGTGAAAGTTGCATATAAAACTTCGTACAAATTACAACAGCTTCTTGGTAACCCGAAAGATAAATTGAAAAACTCAGAGCAGTCGGAAATTTACGAAATCAGTTGTCAAGATTGCAACAACAGATACATCGGCCAGAGCCGACGAGCTATTAAAACTCGTTTCAAGGACCGAAAGTGGCGTGAATTCGGCCCTTTGCACGAAGAAAGGGTCTTTAGTAGAATTTAATATAGATCTTAAGGGTATGCCGACCTTTTTCTAGGTGGTTACAAAGTTGAAGTTTTTCAAATAAAATAAAAAAACGAACTTTGTAACTAAAATATCGTATTAAAAAAAAACAAAAAATGAAAGAAAGAAAAAAAAATGAAATAATTTACAATGATGAAACAAAATAAAATAACAAAAAAATTTAGTTAAAGAACCGCTAAAAATGAAGGTAAAACACAATGTATTGAAGGTACTGAGGTTACTGCCACCTAACAACAACATTTACTGGCGTGCCTTCGCCGTTGACTCTAATGTATACGGAAAGTGAGAGTGAATTCAATACTTAGCTCGACCAGTATGTACCGGTCCGGAATAAACGTTGAAAGAAACAAAAAAAAAACAAACATATTAGAGCCACTCCTTTATACTACATTTGGCTAACTCCTTCCCAAAAATTCAGATAGGCGCTATTTCTTCGATTTCCTCGAATCGATTTCCGCTTATGTAAACTTGAGACTGCGCCGTATCCGCTCCTGTTTCGCTTTATTTCCGCGACGACGCGACTTTTTCCCAAGTTCCTTCGCTTCCTCCGCGGAAGCTCTCCCGCACCGACTGACTTCTCCAAACCCTCGCTTTCTTGCCAAATTTTTCTGTAAGGTCCCTCGATCAATCGCGGGAGGATATTTTTCCTCAGATTCAACTTCAATCTGCCGAACTTATGTTTAATTGGTCTATAGTCCCGCCCCTTTTAACATGGATCCTAAACTCAATTTTCATTCCCATAGAACCAACTCTCACGATATTCTGACTCCGCGAAACCCCAAACTTTGTTTGGGTAATGGCCACCTGAGTACAAGCTCCGTAATTTGATATATTTATTTTAACGGGATAATCCTGTCTAGAGCCCACTCGTTTGAGGCAACAAATTATTCTCCTCTCTCCTTTTGAACCCAGCCGGTCTTTCTTAAACATTTTTTTCGACGGTCAACGATAGCTGGCACTTATTTTTTTTGTATCTGAGTTTCGTCGGATTGAAACGATAATATTTTACGAGAACTAATATTTAAATTCTAAGATCTATGAACTATTTCTAACTCCTGAAAACTAGCTAAGATATATAGTTTTGCTAGTGTAACGAACGGTAAACGATAAAATTTTACGAGAACTGATATTTAAATTCCAAGATCTATGAACTATTTCTAACTCCTGAAAACTAGCTAAGATATATAGCTTTGCTAGTGTAACGAACGGTAGGGTTTGTAATTGTTGTTTTACTTTTATTGCTCTTCTAGGTACCCACAATAATCCCTCAATATTTTCTTTCTAACACTGTACCTCTATTTCAACCTATCTGTATCAGTTTATGTTTACAGAATAGACAACTTTACAATTTACAATCTCACCGCTCTGTTACTAGTGTGGTGATTGCTGAAAGGGTATTATTTTTGTATTATTTTAACACTATCACTTGCTTATCAACACTTCTCAACTAGTTCACACTTAGCAAAAATAATCCCAACGCTAGATCACCAGATGTAACGGCTGCGAGAGTTATTGTTATTCTGTATGAACTTCCTTATATTTTCCTTGGCTTTACATGAACCTCGTGTCCTCAAAAACGAATCAAAACAGATAACAATCCCTCCGCACGTTACTTGTTGTAATAATGGCAAAAGGTTATTGAATTTATAAATGACAGTTGCTGTCACCAGACGAGGAGGGTAACTCCACGTCAAATTTTGGATGTTTAAGGCTATGTCCGAAAGAAATATGAATTCGGCCCTTTAAACGAAGGAAGGATCTTCATTGAGAAACCTAGGGTTTAATTTCTGCTTCCTCGTATACTCTTAAATCTTAAAATAGGGCGGCTTGTAGGAAATGAAATCCTCTGATAAGTCAGCAATATATTAGCAACGAAATGAAAATAGGAACTCACAAAATAGATTAAAAAAAATATATAACAAAAGAAATATGCACTGAAAACAATTTATAACAAAAAAAAATGACATTTACCGTACTATTTAGTTTAATCAAAAAAATTGAAAAATGAACTGAGCCCTGCAATGGTCTCTTCTATGCATAAGGGTAATGAAAATTCCACAATCAGAAAAATGTTTACTCAGAACAAAAAAATCTGATGTTCTTATATCTATAAATGCCTCTGAATTTGCCCTACTGGTCAAAGGTATATTATAGGCCGCCCTACGGCCCATCTCAATAACTATTCGATGTCAGAGAGAGTCAGAAACATTTCTCAACTTTGATTCAATCAACAGATATGAAATTAATGATGGCTTCTCTTCCCAAAAGTGAATAAAATGGTTATTTACGTTAACACACATCAAAATTGCCAAACCAAGTCTTCTGTCTATCTTGCATGGCTGTTTCTATTCCAATCCATAGATTTCTTGGTTTCTCCAAGATATGCCACTTTGCACACGAATCAATTCGGCATTATTTATTTTTCCGATTTTTCCGACCGTAATCAGATTCTCGTAATGAAACGCGCCCCCATAATTTTGGCAGGGGACAAACCTTGAAAGGCCGTCCCCCCGCGTTCGCGAGTTTTTTCCCCCTTCGAACTTTTTCTTGTTCGACTCCTAACCGTGTCTCTGGATCAACTACTACCAAAAGCGACTTTTTCGGCCACTCTCAATTCGAGACAACGCCATTTTTGCAGATATTGCAAAATCGCATTTCTTTCACAGCTTGCAGGCTCGCCCACGCTGGATGAATGGAACCATTCGTTGGACTGATCCCACGCGAAGGATATGTTTTGTCTATAAAAAAAATTACACATTGAAATCTCAAATCTCGACAACAACCATGGAATATTAAAAAGTTTCAATAGGAATGATATTTTGCCAGTTCTCACCTAGCAACATCGGATATTTCCAAATGGGGATAAAACCTCAACGTTGGGTCGAGTTTTTGGTATTATTCAAGTCAACCGACTATGTTTCGTTTTCGACATACCCATGCACATACTGAAATTTGATTAGACCTGTACATTCATATGGTGTCTCGTACCAATTTTTTGAGTTTCCCTAAATAGATCCATCCATCTATAGCTGCTTGAAATCAGGAAAAACTCTTTTGTTTTAGAAATATGACCGAGGAAAAGAGACAAAAGCTGCGAGAAATTGAAGTGAAGGCAGTGCAATATCAGGACGAATTGGAATCAGGACAAAGACAATTGAAAAGTGGATGGACGCTTCCTCAACAAGTGGAACATTATCGGCGAAAGTTACTCAGAAAGTCAGAGAAGGAGAAGAAGGAAAAGGGCGAGAGGACACCTAAAAGTGAGAAACATAAAAGAGATTATGACAAAAGTGAGAGGCGAGCAGCTGCAGAAAGTTCCGACGACGAGGCTTATTACCGTGAATTGTGAGTAAAAGTTGATGAATGATATAGTTAGTTCAGAAGAACCATTATCATTTTGCGAAACTGTCATATATAGGCGACTGAGATTAAGAACGTTGCGCTAGAACGGTAGAAATTGGAACTACTCCATGGGCCATACCAGTTTGTTTACATCGTATGAAAGCATTGATTATTTCTAAGGAGACATCTTAATTTCCACATTTTATCTTGAGTTTTCAAAGTGTTAACTTCGTTTACTTGGCTCTGGATTGTTTTTTCAATCTTTGTGTATAAGTTAATAGTGTTCGAGTATTTTGCCGATTTAATCTAGGACAATATAATTGTTAAAAGTAAAACTTCAAGTTGAAAAGTTTCAGATATAATATAAGGACGAAGTGAGTTACAAAAAGTGATGGGGGCGGAACCCCCCATCCTGTTCAACAAAGTGTAAAGAACATACTCTCATATGTTCTGAAACTGGCTTCCCAATCTTGAAGTAGTTTTTAATCCACACTTTCCTTCTGTCCATCAACTCTTTGTTACCTAACTTGGTTTCGAATATAACACTGGGTTTGCCTGCTTTTGGGAAGGTATGAAAACTGATTTCCGGAATCTTCTTCGCCCAAGAAGAGCAGTGAGGTACACAACAATAATGATTCATATTTTCAATGAATATGATCGACTCCAAGCAACCACCAAACACTTCTATGTTAAACAAATTGAACTTTATGTTGAGATTTAATGGCAACTCGAAAGTAAAACACAGGCAAAGGCTTCCAATATTTTAATTTCAAATGCCAGATAAAGAGATATAAGTGGACTGTATTAAGTGACTGCTCGTCTCGAGATGTTAATAAGAAGTGATTTTTATATGATACAACTAAGCTTAAATAATGTAACCTACTTTTAACCTGAATAATAAGGCAATACATAATATTTCTAGGTGAATAATTCAATTAGATGTAATGTAAATGTAACCCGTAATTTCATTTGAACAGAAGGACAACTATTAGGTAGGTACCCTTTTGAGAATCGTACAATAAATAACAGTAAGCTTATCTTGTTACCAAAATTGAACAGTAATCATATGGCGAATAATGTAAACAAACGATTCTATGGCCCATGCGTTAGTTATGTTCGTACACGGTAGAGGGCGTATTCCTTAGCATGAATCGCCTATTATATGTAGATAGTCCGTGATCTAAGTGTGTATAATATTTTTTTATCAGTTTCAATTGAGGAGTCGCCGGTAGTTCTGGCATTCTCATTGGAAAAATATTGAGAACTATTCATAGGGCCACCCTCGTTTTGTAAAACTTCTTTCCAACAATTGAAAATTTCAACATTTTCATGTTTCTAAATCATCGACATCGAATGATTCATTGAAATCATGGGGTTTGTATATATGAATGATGATGGCAATAGGGAATGCAACATTGATAATACTGGAGAGAATCATTTTACTATATGAGCAGCTCAATTCAAACAAGAGGGGATCGTTGGCGGAGTTCAATAAAGTTTGAATAGCAAATGAAGTGAGAGATTAGAAAATGTTGGGTTAACTAGTACCTATTGAATTGTGTATTTGTATCAAAGGAAATCACATTTTATTTTGATTGTGTCAATTATTCCCGAAGAATCCAAATTTTTATTTTTTTCAATTGGCTGAAGAAATCAGAATTTCCATGTTCGTAATGATTGCATTCACAAATTAAATGCCAGGCAGCTGTTTCGAACCGGCAAAGGTCTCAGTGACACTCGGCTGGACTTGCGGGAACATTTAAAAGGTCTGTTCCTTACGAATCATAAGTCCTGTTCCTTACGAGTCAAATTTCTGAAACTTCCAGTAACGTTTTAGTAAATCAATTCAAGAACTTATTATCTTTTTTAACAGAGAACCGTTACAAATAATAAACATTGGAACCCACCACATATAAATGTAAATGTTTTGATTCCTAATACCCCAAGCTCATAGGTATTTTTTATCAATAGCAAAATTATTTGGTTAATGTTTTCCCATCAATTCTTCAAGTGAATTTCAATAAATATAGTATCATCAGACAGATTATTTTGTGCCTTTCATTTTCGAATGATATATCCTAACAGTAGTTATTGAAAACCCATTTTTTATTTGCGATAGCCTATAAAACATACTTTTCTCTTTGATTCCTTCGACAATGATTCTAATGAAGCAGTATTCACTGCCTCAACCAGCTCTGGAGGAGTCCAAGGAATTGAAATTTCATCTTCACTTATCATTTTACTTTCGAGAACACCAGCGACAAGATGCAAATGGTGTAAACTTCTGAGGCGAAACGCCATCTGCTGGATGAAGACCAAAGACTCAAACTTCTACTACACCAAATAGAGGAGACCTCTTACAGCGGGCACATTGTACGACAATGATGCTATTTGATAGACTAGACTCTGCAACTGCTACTAGATTTCAACTCAGCTGTGAAAAGAAGTCTACTGATACGGATACTTATAAAAAACTCACAGGAGTTGTTGGAAAAACAGTGTTCTGCAGCTAGTGAAGTTGCGTTATCTAATTCTAATCATTCAAAGTCATTCTGGATTCAGACAAGTATCAGCTCCCTCAAGTTCTTCCAATAGAGTAAGATCTAGTAACGCATTTTCTACAAATAACTCTCTACCAGTCTGTCCACTAAAAAGACCATACTATCAACTTTGGTGGCCCTCTTCGGACCGTTTTTGGAAAGATGATGGGTGCTAAAACATTCAAGTCATATATATACCTATTTGTTGTATAGCCACTAAATGCATCCATTTCGAACTTGTTTCTTCTCTCTCCGCAGATGCTTTTCTAGCAGCTTTTAGGCGATTAATTTCTCGCCGTGGAAGATGTACCCATATTTATTCTGATTGTGGCACCAACTTCATTGGAGCCTCTAAATATCTATCTTCCCTCTTTGAATAGGCCATTTCTAGTGGAAAGATTTTCTGGCATTTCAACCCCCTCTCTTCCCCAATTTTGAAGGATTGTGGGAGGCGGGTATTAAATCCGTAAAAAACTATTTACTTAGAGTTGTTGGAGAACAAATCCTCACATTCGAGGAATTCTATACAGTCTTTGTGCAAATTGAAGCCGTTCTAAACTCAAGGCCCTTATGTCCTTTAAGTAGTGACCCTCACGGTTTTTCAATACAATACCTGGTCACTTCCTTAACTCAGAACCTTAAATCCATTAAAGGGCGAAGTTCTTCATTCCTTTCACGTAAAATTTCGGTAAATGGTTGGTTGAAAATTGTTTTTTCCTCCATCCAGTTGACGAACGTCAACCCTCAGAAGTCGAACTTGTGCGAGCAAAGGATAAACGAGGCCTTACCTTTCAACGTGTGAATCCCAGCTCGGTGGCCCGGTGGGGAATTGAACCCCTCGTCTTCCGCTTTGTAGTTGAACGTACTTACCACTTCACTACCAAGAATCATTCATAAATCTAATGGTAAATATAGTTGTATAGAGGTCACTTAATCTAAAGTTGCTTCCATATAGCTTGATACTAATTCAGTTGTGATTTGTATTATTTACTATTTTATCTATTGAAACTGTCATACCCATCGATAGTATATAAGTGATTCACTTTATCACCAATGAGACAAAGATACAAAAACCACCTTATCGAGAAGATCACCTGTATTATAAATATATGATAGAAATCTATTAATGGTGCCTACAGTGTATAGAGTCAACATAATCTGAAAAATTGAAAGATACCCAGGCGAAAACAACTCAATCATCCCAAAGAAAAAGGACATCGGGAGCTCTGAGAGAAATCCCTTTCCTTTCGAATTTAGCATTAAAAGACGAAGATATGGGACTTCTAGTACTGGAAAAGAATCGGTGTTGAGTGAAAGAAGGAAAGGAGAAACCGACTGATTCAGGAGAGAGACGTTTGTGAATCGAAAAAAGAACAAAGTAAAGGGAATATTGCCATGAGTATACTTTTCTCGGATATTTCTTTAGTGCCCGCGATAAAACATGTTTGCAAATGTATAAAACAAGGCATCCTTTTTATGATATAAACCCTTGTGGTTTACTTGTTCGACGTAACAGTCCATAATTGGCTTGTTCACCAGATGGACTCGTGAATGAACATCGCAATCCTCTGAAGCGAAATACTTTATAGTCGACTAGAGATATTGAAAGAGCATACATATTACCATCAAATACAAGTACTTCTCTATGTATCTTTTATTTTAGAACAATTTTTAGAACAATTTCTCTATGTATCTGGCAGAGAATGGTGTGCAAGGATATTCTATGGAATCCATAAGAAGATAAGAATGGAACGAAAACTTCAGTTTTTTCATCTTTACTATCTACTTCTGGGAAATTGTCTACCCTGTTAATCCAATAGGAAAAATTCAGAAAAGATTTTGATTGCTGGAATCCACTGACCAACGTGTGGAATAAGAAATCGAATGATGAATGAATACGGAATTGAACACCATTCTGAATCCGAGATTGAACGCAAATTAGAAAATGAAATGGAAAACTCGGCAGTCAATACAATTCAGAAGATATCTGGATTTCAGAACGGTATAGTGAAGAACGATAAGTATTATAGACACATCAATAAAAATTATGCTTAAATGTGGTTTGTTGCTGAGTGATATGGGTTCGCACTTCCATTGTCTATATTATTAACTCTATTGAAACCTGTTCCATCTAATACCCAACATCAGTAGAGCATGTGGTAGAAGTCCATTGTATCTCAAAGTGGAGTGTAGTAGATTTACGATGCAGAAAAACTCAAAGTCGTCTCCACAATTTAATATTTGAAAGATGTCAGTACGGTAATTCAGTACATGTTTCGAACCTACATAGGTTCATCATCAGCTGAATTTACATTGAATTATGGAGATGAAAAAAATAGGAAATTCACATGGTGAAGTTCAAAAAGACATTGAAAAAATATTGTAGTGAAATTGTGAGTAATTTGTGATTAGGGGAATTTGGGACATCCCTAACACAATAAATACATTAAAGATTGGGAGGCTTGGAGCCCTTGCATATTGGGCATAACAACAACGATGCATTCGGTCACTCTAGCGTAGAAATCCGGAATGTGTGGAAACCACTTATCCAAAGGATGGACCAACTTCGATTAAGGAGAATCTCGCGCCAATATATCCATTTCCCGCTAACAACCGATCAGCGCACTTCAAGTAGCACCCTTGCGCCTCACTGTTAGCACCGCCCCTTTTCTTCACCATAGGGCAATCGGGTCTTTATAAGCGATCATACCTCGAAATGTTGTCAGTCATCACCCGAAGACGATTGCGGATCCAACTAACATTTTAGGACAGTTATTCCACATGCCGGGGAGAAATGTCTAACAAAAGGATAATACTGGTAGTACAGACCTTAAATATTTAACTTCAAAGTATAAATAATTTATAAGTAGCAACCTTGGTTAATTACAGGAAAGTAATCACCAAATTCCATAAGCCACTTGAGAGCAAGAAACATGTGAGAAATTACCTATTTTCTCCTTCAAAAATGACCCAACCGTCGCAAGGATTGGGGCGGTTTGAATTCTGGTATTATTTAGGGTATAATTTACGAAGCAAATGTCATCATAACCCAATGAATGTTTTGGTATTCTCTCTTGGTGAATACTTACCTAAATCTGACTAGATATAAGCCGTTACGGTCAGGGAATATAAAGGTTATTTAACAGGTCTAATAGTTCAATTATTAACTTGATTTCATACCGTAAGAAGAAGAATATTGACTTATAGGTACATTTGAAAAATTACACCATATTTAATTAGAATATCTGTTTTACCCATCAATGAATATCGATAATATATTGAATTTCAGTTTATTCTGACGATTTATTTCTAAATAATGGCTGCATATGACATTTAAAAACCATAACTTTGCTAAAAGAGTGTTTTTTGGAGAAAAAATTTAAACATGTGCAATCAATCTAGATTATTTTTACATTAAATCGCATATTTAAAGAGGCCCGTGAATTTTATGAAGGTGAGAACCATCATTTTAAAGAAAATTTCGCGCCGCAAGGAGAATATTGTTGAGGAGAGAGCATGTAGCTACCGTATGACAATAATTTTTATATTCCCATACTTATTGTCAGCATTTTATGTAGACCATAGCTGATTCGTTGTGGCAAAACAATTATGAGAAGTTGAGATAGAGATAATATGTATATATGTATGCTATTCATATGAAGAAACCTCTCTTTGCTTACTCATTCGTCCAAGGGAATAATTGGTAACAGAAAGGTTGATTTGAGCTTGATATTTACTTATTTCTGACCAATTTTATGTCAAAATTACTTATTTTTACCCTCAACCTAGTAAACCAAATGTCCAAATATTCCAATTTTCGACGTCCAAATTACTTCGAATTTTTTCCCCACATTGGTAATTACAAGGTAAAAATTACGTAATCTAGTCTTCTTTCAGAAAGGTCGCCGACCTGATCGAAGGTAAGATTAACGTAATTATAACTAAAAATGTTAGTTATACCAGCAATCGAAACGTCGTGAGTACCCTCAACTTGAAACTTGGTTTCAATATTTGTTTTTATATTATTATCCTTCCGTTATACAGTTATCAATTTGAGCTCATGTTTGATTGAACGAGCTAATGATAAAAATTATATTTATTAGAGAACAGACCAGACCTATGCTATTTGCAATCTTTGACAATATACAAAATTTCATGAAAAAATCACTATCGCCGATTTTAAAAGATATGAATTCACATATCTAGATCCATCTAATAGCAATCTCCAGAAAACAGATAGAAATAACGCTGGGAAATATTTTCGAATTTTTCAATCCGTTCTTTACCCGACTTGGAGCCCCGAAAATGAGTTTTGTAAATTTAGGCGTATAATTAGAATCGAATCGAATGTTTTTCATATAACCAGACCCCGTGCCACGGCCAAATAACTTGAGGGAAAATTTTCGAATTTTTCGATCCCCTTAATACCCGACCTGGAGCCTCGACAGTGATTTTTTAAAGTGTAGGTGTCTAATTAGACTCGAAACGAAAGTTTCTCACCTGACCAGACCGCGTGACACGGCGAAATAACTGAGGGAAACATTATCGAATTTTTCAATCCCCTCTGTACCCGACCTGGAGCCACGACAATGACTTTCGAGATTATAGGTGTATGATTAGGCTCGAAACGAATGTTTTTTACCTAACCAGATCGCTTGACACAGCCAACTAACTTGGGGAAATATTTTAGAATTATTCAAACAAATTCTTCTGTACCCAACCTGGACCTCGACAATGACTTTTGAAAGTGCAGGTCTATAATTATAATCGAAACGAATGTTTTTCACCAAACGAGACCGCTTGCCACGGCCAAATAATTTGAGGAATAACTTTCATACATTCGAAGAATATTTTAATTATTTCGAATGATCTAATTTGTTGTCTGTCTAATGAAAGATATATTTTTTTTCAACAATATTCATGTATTTTACGTCGGTCTTCGTCCTTGAGATAGCAAGAGTTGCTTATTGACTGTATATTAACTATACATTGTATTTTGTTGTTACATTGATTTTAATTATATGTGTATCATCTTTGACGTTGCAAACACAATTTATGTATGTACTGCACGAATAAATTCTATTCTATTCTATTCATATATAATTATATATTAATGTGGTTGCATTTGAGGTGAAAAAAACTGTCAATTCAACACAGAGATATCATTCACTCTGTAGAAATGTTCAAAATTTTTTGAATCTTATATTCCAGTATTCATTATTGATTTTATTTGTATCCTCAATCGAGTGTAGTGAGGATTCGGTTCTTCGATTTTTCTGAAGGAACTGGTGGTAGAGGCGATCGCCGTCTAATGTGCTATATTACTAAGTAAAAAGCATGTCTGGAAAAAACCTTGGTTGTTTTCACGCGGATAAAGGCTACTGGGTGTAGAAGGATTCTCTTTTTCTGTGCTTCTTACTGTTGCACTGTAGAGTGGAAAAATATTGGTGTACCAATTTCCCGCCAACCCAAATTCCATATCAAGGATCTACTCGAATAACTCACTAACAGTCGAGCTTTCAAAGAACTTTGTCTTGAGTACTCAATATATTCTATAGGTACTACTGTCGAAGCGATGTAAATAACTGGTGTTAACGATGTGACTTATGTGTAAAGAGGAAAGACCCAAAATCAGCAGGAGGGAAAAAAAACGCATTACCGGAACACCATTCAAAACACTACCAGTTTATATTTCCGGATCTTTTTCCACAACTGACGATGACAGCAAATATATTTTGCCTTCATCAGAAGTAATGTTCAAATATATGCATTAGACGGATAGCTCTAAATCAAGGTTTGTAAAATTGATTCGGGCCACAACTTTGTACTAAGGAACCGAAAAAATGCTTTATGGAAAAAACACTTTATTGTTTAATTTTCACTAGAAAGTTCACAAAAGCGGTTTTGTGAACTGTCCGGTGGAAATCAGTTGAAATGAATGGAGTAATGATAATAATTTTGACAGAGTCGAGGGAGTTAGCGCAAATGGTTGTGTGCCTGGTCCACAACTGGAGTCCTGAGCTCGATCCCCAATGAGGCAGAGATTATTCAGAGTTTCTCTCTGTCGTATTTGGGAATGACGCTGCGGCGTCTCATGGTTGGCGGGCCCTTGAATAACGATGCAGTGATTACGCAGGAAGTTAACAAGACCTGCTTCTTAAAAGGCTTCGAAGTCGATGGCGTTCAGTAAAAAATATCATAAGTTACATACATATTTAGTTTCTCTACTATTTCGGAAGTAATGAATTAATGGCATAAAATCGTTTCCATATTTCAAACCTGGAGGCATATATATAGTAGCGAAAGCGTTCCTGTACAATGCTGTGGCTAGATGTGTCACTGGAGTTACTCATCAAGGGGAAAATGTTGAATAGTAACTGTGAGGAGGAGTTGATGATACGAGAAATTAAGACTAGTCCAACATTATTTCATCAACAGTCAAATGGGACGGTAAAATGTTATAATGAAATCATCACCCAGTATGTCCATATTCGTCTTACTTCTAACAGAAAAAGGAGTTGCCACCCGACTAGCTGTTTGATTTGCCGCTTAACGATGAACCGTCGGCGTCGTTTATGTTCTTGTTTCAAATCGGGCGGTGATATATATCAGAACCACTTCTGATTTGGTGCAAATATTTGGAGAATGACTATCTTTCCAATGTAATTGATAATACTATTCAACTCATTCATCCTCGACACCCTATTTATTTCTGAATAACTATAACAAAAGGCGTTTTTCTGTATAATTTGTAGTTATAGATATTACACATTCGATAATCATTTTCACTCTGATTTTTTCAGGTCGAAAAGTCGTTCTCCATCGCGCAAAAAGAGTGCTAAGGCTTTGAGTCCACCAAGTCCTCCACGCATTCGACGTCACTCTCCTGTTACGACATCGTCACGATCATCCAGAAAAAATAAAGACTCTCTTTCACCGACTAGTTCTAATGGGAAATATTCGTCTCCTCCCAGAAAACATAGGTTATCTCCGTCTCCTCCGAGAAGTAAACGTAGCCAGAAGTCACCTTCAAGAAGCCGGCAGTTGAGTCCATTTTCATCTCGTTCAAAATATAGTTCACCAGAACCGTCCAGGAAACGTAGACATAAACATAAATACTAAATTGGTTCATTTGACTTTTTTCAATAGAATACTTCATTATGAACAAGTTTTTGTTAATGGTATCTCGTGAAAAAGCGGTATATCGTTTTATTCGTAATAATTGTGAATGAACTATCATAACAGGATATTGAGAAATCCATTGAAGATGTAATTTTCATTGAAATGTGAAAATGAGTGAAGGTTCTCGATTTTATGTATATATTTCGTAATACATGACTACGATTCAAAATACATTTCTTTATATTTAAAAGTAGTCCATCATTTGTTTTAGAATATCTACCTAATGAATTTATCATACCTAATGAATTTATCAGTTGAACAGGGAATTTTTCCCGATAGGCTGAAGTTAGCTCTTATCAACCCAATTTATAAAAAAAATGACCCTCACTCTGTCGAGAACTATAGGGGAATAAGCTTGTTGTCCAGTTTCAGTAAGTTATATGAAATGAACATAAAAAATCAGCTATTATTATTGTCTAAAAACAGGTTGCTATCTCCTTACCAACATGGATTCACAAAAAACAAAAGCACTGAAACTGCTTTGTATGAACTCCAAGAAAATGTAATTAGTGCTTTAGATGGTAAAATCCAGATCGGTGGATTATTTATTGACTTTACGCGTGCCTTCGATTGTGTAAATCATGAACTTCTCCTTTTCAAGCTCGAACAATATGGTATAAGAGGTGTGCCACTAAATCTAATCAAATCATATTTGAGTAACAGATTTCAGAGGGTAATCATCGAAAACACCCAAAGCCATTCCCTAAAAATTGAGCAAGGCGTTCCCCAAGAATTAATCCTGGGTCCTTTGTTATTTTTGATCTATGCTAATGACTTGTTAAATTCCCTTCATAATCACTTAAATGTCCATGTAATATCGTATGCTGATGACACTAATTTACTCATAAAGGCTAAATATATGAAGGAACTAATGGACACATCAGATAAGGTTTACAAGAAAGTAATTGAGTGGTCTGAGAATGATCTCTTAACGGTAAAATTCTCAATGAGAGGTACGGCGAAAAATGTTCAGATCTCTGAAGTTGGTGAAGAGTTAAACTTCTGTGAAACAATAAAAATGCTTGGGCTTATGATAGATCATAAACTGTATTGGGATCCACATATTGATATGCTTTGTAATAAATTGAGAAAAAAATGTTATGCACTCAATTTTCTATCACACCATTGCCATGAAAATGTTCTACTGACTCTGTATTATGCCAATATCAACTGCCATTTGCGATATGGTATTCTTGGCTGGGGGTACATCCTCATCACTATCGAGAGTTTTCGTACTGCAAAAATTTGCCATTAGGGTTATTGCTGGATTGGAATGGGGTCAATCATGTCGAGCTACATTCAAAAAACTGAAAATTTTAACTGTGATAGGTTTATACCTATTGAACTGTGTGTCTATGTTTTCAAAAATAAAGATAGGTTCTTCTCCAATGCAAATGATCATCAGTATGCCACTAGATCCAAAAATATTTTTTTACCAACTGCTCATCAGACTACCCTATATCAAAAGAGTCATTTATATATGGGCTGTAAAATTTTTAATCACCTAGATGCCTCTATCAAAAATGCATCAAATCTAAACGTTTTTGAATCCAGACTGAAAAAATTACTGATTGAAAAAAATTGTTATTCCATTGAGGAGTTTTAAGGCTGACATCATTATATTTCAATAGTTGTTGTTGAAACTTCGTATCAGACAAAGCTCTTTTAGTGAATATATCGAGTATGTACTTTTTGAAACCTGTACGAGCCAATTTGTAATTTTTATGTCATTGTAGCTAGTTTTTATAGTGTTTAAAACAATGTTTTTTGTTGTTTTTTTATTTTCTTTTTGTATTCCGAAGTCATTTTCAGTTATTGTATATTGTGTGTACTTTTCAACTGGAAAATAAAGATTATTATTATCATTAAAAAAAAGTTGAGGCAAAGAATATTTACGTATAACGAACAAGAAGCGACATTTGTCGCTAATCAGCTGCTAATCCTGTGGTCCCTACCACTACAAAATTGCATGACCTCGAAACTACTTGACAAGAAACACCAGTACTTGTTTGTTTGTATTACTGACGGACTGCCGAATGCCGACATTGCTGGTAGACATGCGCAAATGTTCTTTGGTTGAAATATTCACAGGTTATGATTCGTATTTTTCATTTCCGTAGACATTCCTTTCGTATTCTAAAACGTTAGCGATCGAGTTTTCATGTATTTCGATCGTATTCCACATTTCGTTGCCTAAATGTTGAAACCTCATCTTAAAATTCATTAATTTTCAGTTCTGAGTTTTATTGTGGCTATAAATCAATTTTGCAACAATGTGAAGACCCTTCAACTCAATAGGGTAAAATAGCGCCAACGTTACGATAAATATAAATTCCTCGTTTGTCCTCTCCCCTGAAATTCAGATGTAAAAACCTCCTATCTTGTAATAATTCAAATATCAACAGGTAGCTTCTCATCGTTCTTGTTTTCAATGGTGCATTTTAAGTGATGAAATTATCAAATCCAGAATACTGTCTTGTTCATATAATTCAACCATTTCGAACGCATTTCTTATATTTGCACCATTATCTGGATTTAAATTCATTGGTAAGGTTTCATAATGCTGTTTGGACATTTTCATAGAGTGTTTTGCTTCATTTTTACATCAATCTGTTGTAACAGGTTTACCTGAGTCCAAACCCGCACAAGAAGTGGCGCTTACGGATAGATTCACAAATCTTTTTGTAGATTACGAATCGTTCTGTAAATCAATGCCTCGGGCGCTAGTTTTTACTTGGTATGCTCCAGAATCCCGGATAGCAATCAGATAAGAGTATCCAGAGGTCAGATAATTGAGAAAACGACAGAGTACTAATCGGGTTGGGACATGGTATCAAAAATTAGTTCGAAACTACTCTTATTAGGTAGAGTAGTCACGAAAAACAATCATACCGTCAAAAAAAAAATTTAAGTCATTTAGTTTTATTTAAAAAAGACCTCAAAAATCGAGAGCGCTCGAAATGGAATTTATCTAGCGTGACGTCACGATACTGTTGGGACTCGGAGCGGCACGTTCATCAGTCTGCGCCAGCGTTGCCACAGCTACTCCGTTCGGAGTAGATCTACTCCCATTGCATGTGTTTTACTCCGCTACTCCAAATTATCGAAATCTACTCCGCTTTGTAAGTGTGTCTATTTTGTTAAGAGTTTCGTTTATTTTACAGGAGGTTTATTTATTTTTTGATCTCAGATTTTTTTGACACATAGCGTAGTTATATATGAAATATATAACTACTTCACTCCTCGACTTCAAAACCTATTTGGTTTTGGTTTCACCGCCAAAAATACCCGATTTTACCTGCACGCTATTTCAAAATTCCCGCAATTTAGCCCCTTTCCATACCTAGGCTTTCGAAACTCCCTTTACTCCAAACACTCGAATTTTTTCCGAGAGGAATGACATAATGATGTGATACATTGATAAAAATAAAGTTTTATTTCATATAACAAACAGAGTACAAAAAAAAACAAACATTAAATTAAAAAATGAATAAACAATACAAAAATCATCTTTATATAACAAAAACAAATATTCCAAAATATATTCCAAATGAAAATGAATATATATATATATATATATATATATATTTATTTTTCAAGAGAAAATCAGTTCCAGATTTTGTTTTTCGACATTTCATCAGTTGGTTCGAAGTTAACCACACCCCCAAACGACGATACCCCTTCTTTGGTGAAAAGAATTGATTTTATTGTGTTTGTTTCTAGCTTATTGCGATGAGTGGTTTTTGTATTCGTTAAGACACTGACCCTTTCTACTAAAACATTATCCATAATTATAATCCTTATATTGTGAATTCCGTGATTCTGATTTCCATGTCATCCTAGTTTCTTTCTAAAGGGCAAATTTCAGGCCACAAGCCGTGTTCTTCCAATCTTTTCTCAAAATGTTGACAATGTTTTATGTTTTCCCAAGCTCTTGGAATTGCCCCCATTTTACCCGCAAAATTCAAATACCCGCAAAATCGCCCTCACAGCTCAAAAATACCCGCATTTCGGGTAATTACCCGCCAATCGGCAACACTGGACGAAAGGCCCAACAGTATAATGACGTCACGCGCTTTCTCCCATTCGTAGAAGCGTTTTGAAATTCGGGGTTTTCAAAACGCTGTAGCACTCTCAAAAATGATGCGAGAGATTTGGGAAAAAAATTTTCATAACAAAGTCTCATGCGTAGATTCCAAATATTCAAAGAAAATTTTGTATGTCCCAACCCTATTGATGTAGGCTTCATTACACCAATTTGCATCTGAATACCGTTTGATATATGTGATATGAATTATGGGTTTTTACTTATTGAAGATGAGTTTTTACAAAGAACTGAAAAGAACTTAATTGATAATTCTTCAACTCTACAGAATCAACATCACATTACTATAACTACAACAACCAAGTCATTATATTGATATACAATATGTTTGATCATATTGATATTTATTATTATTATCAACAACACCTTCTCCCAATAATAAATTACCAAAATCAAACTTTAGAAACCAGAACATCCCTATGTTTGGCAAATTTGAAATTTTCAAGTGCTTTAGTAAAAATGTCAGCCACCTGATCTTCGGAGCAGCAGTACTGAATATCAATGATGCCCTCATTAACTTTCTCGTTGATGAAATGATATCGGACATCGATGTGTTTGCTCCTTTCATTAAATTGTCCATTTCTTATGAGCTTCATGGCACTTTGATTGTCCAGATTTAGTTTGATGGACACATTTTTGCTGGTGAGCTCATCAATTAACGATTTTACATATATCAATTCCTTGGTACAGTCTGCAGCAGCTATATACTCTGCCTCAGTGCTAGAAAAGGCTACAATGTGCTGTTCTCTGGAACACCAGCTTATTGTTCCACCACAATTCATCAGCACATATCCACTTGTGCTCTTTCTTGATTCCCTGTCTCCTGCAAAGTCTGAGTCGCAGTAGGCAATCAATTCGTCATCGTTGGAGTTTTTCAGGTATTTCAAACCATGGTCGGTGCTTGATTTTAAATATCTCAGAATCCTTTTTACATTGGATACGTCTTCATCTGAGGGATCCTCCATTTTTCTACTTCCAAAATTTACCGAAAACGTTACATCTGGTCTTGTTTTGTTGGATAAATATAAGAGACTTCCAATAGCTTCTCGATACGGAAATGCTCTCTCGGTTCTGGTGGAATTATGATTGAATCTTACATTATTAGCAACCATAGGTGTTGCTACAGGTTTGGCTTCAATCATGTTATATTTATGCAGCAGTTGAGTAGTGTACTCATTTTGACTGAGAGCTACACGGAAAAAAAAATTTAATAGTAGCAAGTAAAATTTACATATCACCAAGTAAATATTTGCATACTATATGGGACAAGTTCACGCTTTATTAGCCACAAGAAAAATTAGATTCCTGAATTCGATCACTTGCTGTTATTGATGTAATCTGATGAACAAAAGGTAACCTAACAATATTAAAAGCTTTATTAGGAGCAGACCTTTATTTTTAATTGGCCCCATGTACTTTCTATTTGCAGTGGATGCTCAGTTTGATAACTACTAGTAACAAGTGGATTTACCATTAATGAAAAATGATTTACTCTCAAATAACTCATATACTCAAATCTAAAAAACAAGATACTAGTAGCTATTATACAGTATTCTACTGTAGCAACACTTTAAGATCACTATAGTAATTTTGGTTCACTTGGCCTTATCAAATGATTCACTTCTGGGGGGTTTATATTGTCTCACCTTCAATGTAGCTTTATTCCATATCTCTCTGTACTGTACAATCTGTTCAAAAATCATGACAGATTGTACAGGCAGGGAAATAACTTTTTCTATTGAGATCATAACAAATTCAAGTTATGTATAACACCAAGTACGATTACAACGTTCTGAAAATTGAAGAAATTATGGGGGAAGTAAAAATATGTGAATTCTCATAAGAATTTTAATGACAACAAAACTTACTCCATAGACTAGATATACCTAAATCACTTTCTTATACTTCAACGACAACATTTCTTGAATGAAAAAAACAAACCAAATTAAAACTATTTCTACTTCAAAAAACAGTGATGTAACATATATCAACAAAACACCGGCGTTAACTCTATATATTTTTTATAATTCCGGCACAATAAATAAACCATATACACGGTACACACCACCCCAATGTAAATTTTGGAATGACGCCGGTTTGGCTTTGCCGATGGCCGCGGGTAAAAACGCATAATTAAACGCGATTGTTCCCGATTGATCCCGAGTTGGTCAAAAATCAACAAGTAGGTGAACACGTTACATTTCCGTAGGGACACCAACTTCTACTGCAAATAAATTGTTCTATTATGCATGTAACATGAGCTTCTGTAGTGATGATATACTTTTCAGAAACCGCAGGTTAATAAATATGAAAATTCACTTTTCAACGGCTAGTGAAATGTTGACCTGGCATTATACAAAGTGAATTATCTAGTGTTCGAACTACTCGCTGTAGGTACTCAATATTATAGCTACAAGTTCATGCGTTCAGAATACTTATTTTTCTGGAGACAAAATGCTTTTTTATTTAATTCAGGTATTTATTTTCTTAGCACAATATAAAAAAAGCCAGGAGAAAGTTTTACTTGGACCATTTTTTTCCGTGTATATAATCATGAGTTCTTGTTATTTCAAGGCCTAAGAAAGTCGAAGGGAAATGATCTGCTTCCATCTCGCATTCTTGTGACAACTTCCGAAGTAAGTTCACACATTTTTTTCATTATTGCCCAATAAAATGCCATCATCCACGTATATGGCTAATAGTAATGAGGCATCTTCATTCTTGAACAGACATGAGTCAGCTTTGAGAGGAGTAAGATCTGCTTCTTTGAAAAATTGAGTAAATCATTTATTCCATTTTAGTGGAGCTTGTTTTAATCCATATAGAGCCTACTTCAAAATGCATACTTTATTTTTCTCTTAAAATCCCTCTGGAATTGACATGTTAATTCTTTCATCTAATTCGCCTTAAAGAAAAGCTGTTTTTATGTCAAACATTTTGATTTTCAAATTGTTTTTAGCAGATGAAGAAAACAAGATTTGTAAGGAACAGCTGTTGACTACTGGGCTAAAAGTTTCATTATAGTTCACCCCGTATTCCTGTTCACAGCCTCTAATTACAAGCCTGGCTTTATATCTGCCATTTTCTTTTATTCGAAAAACCCATCTACTGGTGAGAATGTTATCTTCGGTTACATCGGACTCATCTACGTACGACCACACATTGTTTTTTCCCAACGACTCCTTTTCCTCATCAATTGCAGCTTTCCATTGGGCTTTTTCATGGCCTGTTACTGCTTCCTGATAGGTTAAAAGTACGTAATCGTCCAATTTTCTGGGTCTCCTGATACTTCTTTTCTCGTTTGCTTTCAAATTCTCTTGAATTTCATCTGTTTGGATCTCATTTTCAACAGTGATAGTTTCGGGAATCGTCTCATCTGTAGCTATTTCTTCTTCGGTTGGACCAATGTTCAAACATTTCCGTTTCGTTTCTTTGTTGTGTATAGATTATCCTCGAACACAACATCTCGTCGAACTACTATTTTTCTTTTTATAGGGTCCCATAAACGGTATCCATTGAGGGCATATCCAATAAAAATTAACTTCTCACTTCGAGAATCAAGCTTTCTCAGGTTTCCTAAGACTTTGGAGTGAGCATCACAGCCAAAAAGTTGCAGTAGAGATAAGTCTGGCTTTCTTCCTGTCCACTTTTCCCAAGGTGTTATTCCTGTCCACTTTTCCCAAGGTGTTACGTCAATACTTTCAGTGGGACTTCTATTCAGGAGATATACTGAAGCATAAACTGCCTCTCCCCAAAATTCTTTGTGCAAACCGGAATCGAATATCATTGCTCTGGCTTTTTCCATGATGGAACGATTCAAACGTTCTGCTTTGGCATTTAATTGAGGTTTATGGGGTATAGTATAATCCAAAATTATACCTTTTTGTCTGCACCATAACTGAATTTCCCTGCTCGGGTATTCACCGCCATTGTCACATCGTATTTTGGATATTTTTAGATTTTTAAATGCTGATACTTCTTGCACATAGTCTTTCAGGTAATCTTGAACTTCGCTTTTATGTTTCAATAGATATACGACGGAAAAATGAGTGAAATCATCTAAAAAGGTTAGGAAGTACCTATTTCCATCCCAAGTGCTTGGTTCTACAGTTCCACACATATCAGTATGAATGATCTCTATAGTCGAGCTGTTCAAAAGATAGAATGAACACGTGAACGGCACGCACTCTTTGAATGTTCCTCTCCCCAATGTTACGAGTCCGATTTACACCACTCAACAAAAACACACACACAAAAACGTAACACACGCTAATACAAAGCACAAATGAGTACAGTACACTGTAAACCGTTCTTCATTTATTTCAGTTTAGAAGGCGTGGCTACGCCGGCCAGGCTATATATATAGATGCAGGCATTCACTGATCACGCGTCCTTGAATTCTATCTTTTGAACAGCCCGACTATAGTGGCCTAGTAGCTCGATATCTTGTGGATACGAATGGCAATCTCACTTGTTTTGCTTGCATGCAGGTTTCACATCTAGACTGTTTATCAAAATCCGCTTCAGATAGATCCAGCCCTGTTACCATATGAGTCAATTTCTTCATACTTGTTATACTCAAATGCCCCAGTTTTCTATGCCAAATTTGGAACTTTCGATTTTCAGTTTACAGATTAGCTATTGGCTTCTGATTGAATTTTACGACATAAAGACCATTAGTTTCTTTTTCGCCTTTTAATAATTCTTTATTCTTTTTTGTTATTTTTACTTCACTTTTGGTAAAAATCACTTCTCCATCATTTTCTGCTATGGCACTTACTGTCTTACTTACTTACTTAACTCTGGAATATACAATACATTCTTGAGAATGCAAGTGCTATGTTCGATGTTGCCTATTCCTTCTGCTTTCATGGATTGATTCTTTTTTGCTACTAATATATCAGTTTCCATTTCTTCAAAATTTTGAAAAAGGTCAATATTATTGCAAATATGCGACGATGAGCCAGAATCGACTACAAATTCATTGACATCTGATTCGTATCCTTGAGTAAGGAAGGATATTTTACTTTCTTCTCGTCTAGAGTTTAGTTTTTTTTGAATAACAGTCTTTTTCGAAATGGTTTGTTTTTTTACAGTAACGACTAGGATATTCAGTTTCAGTTTTATTTTCTTCTCTCTTCGGACTTCCACACTGAAAACATCTATCTTTATGAGATGTTTCTTGGTTGAAACTGTTATTGAATCGACCATATTTACTTTGAAATCCTTTTCTATCCACAGCTTTGAAAGCTACGGTAACTTCTTTGTCTGCAGTGAATTTATTTCTCGATTCTTCAGCAAGCAGTCTTGATGTCAATAGTGTTAGAGTTTTCTGGTCAGCTGGGGTGGAATCCCATGCGATGGAAAAATGCTTGGATTGCTCTGGCAAAGTTGACAATATTTTAGAAATGAGCATATCATCATCGATAGAATGTTTCAATGCTTTGAGTCTATGTGCTAAGTTTTTCAATTTG
Source organism: Zygogramma bicolorata (assembly GCA_032362365.1). Classification (NCBI taxonomy): domain Eukaryota; kingdom Metazoa; phylum Arthropoda; class Insecta; order Coleoptera; family Chrysomelidae; genus Zygogramma; species Zygogramma bicolorata. The sequence continues at coordinate 43,006 of JAVJAQ010003243.1, read as the reverse complement.
AAGTAAACTGCACTTTTGGTTTTCGTTCTCTCTTTGAAAAATGGAACATAACTTGTCAAACATTTCTTGGGAAGTAGTGCAGGTCAAAATATGATTCATAAGTTTTTTATCAATAGATGTTATTATAGCTTTTTGGGCTCTGGCATCTTTACGGGTCCATTCAGCTTTTTCATTTTCTCCCGATGTCGGATACTTCTTCTGGCCAGTTACGATTTCGTATATGCCGTGGGCTTTGAATAATATTGTTATCTGGAATTTCCATAATTGATAAGTTTCACTGTCGGTTAGCTTTTCAATCTGAGTGACATCTTCAGTCGGATTTGACATTTTGACTTCATACCAAGTTTTTTTAATTTTACACTTGAGCCTTGTTGAAGAAACCTTTTTACGTTCAGCAGGAACTAACTGGGCCCATAAGCTGATATGAATTATGGGTTTTTACTAATTTAAGATGAGTTTTTACAAAGAACTAAAAAGAACTTTATTGATAATTCTTCAACTCTACAGAATCAACATCACATTACTATAACTACAACAACCAAGTCATTATATTGATATACAATATGTTTGATCATATTGGTATTTATTATTATTATCAACAACAATATGAAATCTCTCGAAAGTATTTAGTTTCTACTTTCTCGCGAGACACTTTTGTATACAATTGAAAGGTGTTTCGTTTCTACCACTCAACACATCTATTTCACTGATTTATTTCCTGAAAACATATTGGAGAAAATAACGCCCAACGAAGTTCAGAAATATATGTTTATTAACACCAATATACGAGGTTTGGCACAAACAAAATTGCACACATAATCACGAAATTTGCAGCAAAAAAATAAATATCAGCACATTTAGCTGTGAAATGGTTAAAAATCAAAAACAACAAACTATGCAAAAATCAAAACGTTATAAAAACGAGGTTGGCAACAATGATCGGGGATTTCACAATGCAACGTTAGTAAGCGCTATACGAGTTTTGCGGTTGAACTGAATAGGGTGCAGTTTCGGACGGATTGTTAATTGTTACTGAATTCGGAATATATTAGTGAACGGTGAGTTGACACTTTATTGAATATCTCGGTATTGTTGGAAGGTGAAATATTTTGATGCGTTATAAACGATAATCGATATAAATAAAATGATGTATAAAAACCTGTTTGAATCCGAAAATATTGACTATCAATAATCATTGTACCTAAAGAATTTTGTAATCTTAGAAATAATGTACATTTATTCAAGCTTCGAACAATATTTCAATTTGTTTCTGAGTTGCAAGAGCATTATCGTATCTCACCGTCTCCATCATCTAAAGTACCAAACAGTCATTTATTGATTCTACCTCGTATATTTATGGGTCCTCTTTTATGTAGTTTATGTTTTTGAGGATTGTTATAACCGAATTAATTCATAATTTGTTCAAGAAGATAGTCTGAATGTTCATGTGTATGTTGGAGTTGAGGGTAGAATTCATCTTTTATTCAATCGTCTTTGGATTGTCGCTGATACTTTGTAAAGGTTTGTGAAATCTAGGAATGAAAGTATTATTTTTGAATGCAATTCTCACTTGTCCAAGGTTAAAGTGAGGAATTGGTCGAGTCAGATTTTTCAATCTGTCTTCCTACCATAATTATCCATCATTTGAAACAATTCATTGGGGCTTCAGTTGTTGTTAATAATAAGTTGCCTTACGAGTTTTCAATTCAATCTCTTCATTTTATATTGGCTCAACAGCTCTATGAAGTGGGTGTTGTTTTACTTCTTTGTTTATTATGTGAATAAACCTGCTTGTCAAGTTTTATTTCAGGGGGTTTTCTTATTTGTGCATTAACTTTCTCTTGGATTGCTTTTGGTTTCTCATTATTTTTTTTTATTATGTCATAGTTTATTTTTATATTTCGATGAGATCATGTTTTTCTAAGTAATCGCAGACATTACTTTTTCAGTTGTTATGTCACATGGATTTGCGAGGTTAAAATTTCCTTATATTATTTAGAAAGGGTATATTTGATTGCTAAATTGATTTTATTGTTATATCATAAAATTGCATATACCATGTGAGATGACATTGATCTTTGTGGAAATTCTAGTTTCAGAATTCTGATTTCTTCTAGTAATGTTGAATTAAGTCGTTCAATTGGACTATTACTATTTGGATTTTTGGGTGTTACATAATGTAGTTTTATGTTGTGCTTTTCACAAAAATCTTCAACAATTTTATTTTCAAATTCACTGCCCGAGTTGCATGTGATTTTCATAGGTATTCCATGATATGAAAAGAATACTGAAATTCCATCGGTAATATTCAATGCATTTGGTTGAATAGTTGAATAGGATATGATTAAAGTGAAAAATTTAGTTTTGTTTATTGACGATAGGGGTTATCATATTAGGCCAATAATATTTCCGAGAGAGGGCTAACGTTTCGTTAATTTCTCTATGTATAGTTTCAGTTTCATGATATTTCATTTTCTGTTGTTCCTATTTATGTGTAATGTCTTTGAGAAAGATGGATTCAAATGCAGCGTTTCCAAAGTATTTTTGAATAGTTGAAACCACTATAGGTTGTATGTGATTCTTCTTGAATTATTATACCATACGTATGCTTTGGTTGTAAATAATATTTTATTGTTACTACAAGGTTTTGTTGAAGGTTTTGGTATGTTAAACCTACATTTAATCTGGTTTTATCAAATATTTTTTGTATTAATAGCATCTTGGCTACAACGAAGGGCAATTTGGTTTTGGAATTTATTTTATTCTTGTTCTAAAATCGTTATTTCGAAAACTGGGTTTTCTTTGCTTGTATGTTCAGTGTCTAAAGATTCTTCGTCTTTTTGCTTTTTTGTAGGTGGACGGATTTGAATATCCGAAATGATGTTAATTTTCTTACTCTCATTTCTTCTTTTTTCTTCAATGAATTCATCTATATCATTTGAGTCAATATAAGTTGAGGAATTTCATAATTTGGGTCAAATAATTCGGATTTTGTTTGAGCGTTTTATCAAATCTTTTTTGTTCACATATATAAAGGTAATTATGGTTTTCTTAGTTTCATTTTCTTTGTTTGTTTGTGTGTCTTCATCATAACAGGATTCACTTCATTCAGATATACTCGATGTTTCATCCTTTTGTTTGTTTGAACGTCTTTGATACCTTATTTTTTCCTTCGGTTGGGTATTTAGGTTTCATGGTTATAAATTTTTGGTTTTGTTTGAATGTTTTTAAATTTTTTGTCCTGATTTCAAGTTCTCTAATTTTTGGTTTTGTTTGAACGGTATCGACATCTCGTGTTTTGCCTCAAATGGAGGTTTACATTTCAAGTTCTTAAATTCATTTTTATGATTAAAAGTTGAATAATGTTTAGTGTGTTTCATTATAGGTCGAAGTATTTTCTACTTATATCTTTAAATTTTAGCATTGGCTAGTACGTGCTTGTCAGTAGATCTTTGATTGAATTCAAGTTTGTTAGGTTCAGTGTTCGAGTTGATGATAGTAGTAACAATTGCGAAGCTTCTCACATTATTTTCAACTTCACGAAGTTGTGCGTGTTCAAAATTTATATCGTCAATATATCATTTTTTTTAAACTTCATTTACACAAAACATCTATACAGTATTTACAATAAGGGTAATATAAGTGTTATGGAAACTATAACTAAGTGAGATAATGCTAGACAAAGTTGAGGTCTAAAACATAAACAGTCCTTTATCGTATTTTTCTATTCTATTGCTATTCATTATTCTATAACGATTCAGTCTCAACATTTGAATATAATTTATCAATCCGGAATTCTGTTCTAGGTTATGGAATGATCATGCCACTTAGGAACCAAGTCCTCACATTTTGTCTAGGCGCTTTGAATACATACTCGAATAGGTTAGTTAGATCTACATCAACAGGTCTATTGTACTTGACCAATGCCTTCTCCAAAGTCCACTGCCAAACCTCCTCCGCCTTGGACCTCCTCCTCTGATCAGCTGTGCATCAAGGTGTCCACTCTGTTACATATCTGACATACCAAATCACTAGACATATTGTGTCGTGCAGTTTCCACTCCACAGGGATATAATATATATATATATATATATATATATATATATATATATATATATATATATATATATATATATATATATATATATATATATATATATATATATATATATATATATATATATGATTGCTTTATAAACTGCTGTCCGCCACTCTGTGTCAATATTCGTGTTGGATATATTTTTCCATATCGTTGCCCACTTGTTGTTGGGATATTTTTCTTGGATATACGGAACAATTTTCTTATCTTGCTGTATTTCATTGTAAAGTATTTTCGTGTTCAGCGAGTTAACTGGCACATTCAAGTTGTCCAGTACTATTTTTATGTTTCTCAGCCTGTTATGTGAAAAAGAGTTATTTCTTAGAAGGCTCCAGAGCGGAGTCTTGTAGTAATTTTTTTCGCTCTTACCTATAAGTAAATTAACGAAAAAGGAGATAGTTTTCGACTCCACATCGATCAAGTTCAAACCCCCTTCTTCATATCTCAGGTATAGCTGCTGTCTTTTGATTCGGTATAAACTACCGTAACACAGGTATTTCCCAGAAATTTTAACGATTTTTTGTGAATATTCTTTATTAAGAGGTAAGATATGCCCCAAAAACCAGACTTTCGAGAAAATATTAGTGTTCAAATACCATACTTTTTGAATAAGATTGAGTTTTCCCATTTTATCTGTTATAATATTCACTTTAATATTCTTGATGATTGTATTCCAGTTCACATTTACCATATCATCGAAGTTTTTTGTTAGGATCGAGCCTAATGTTTTGATTCTGTCGCTGGAAGTGAATGGTTCGATAGTTTTAGCACTCCAGTTGGCCCTCAGCGCTAATACCTGGGTTTTTGCTTCGTTAATTTTTGCAATTGATCCTTGTTCATGAATCTGAATACAGTTTTTCAAATGATGAATGTCTCTTCCATTTTTGGCATAGATTACGACGTCGTCAGTATATGCTTTGACTTTATGTATTACTGAATTCATCTCGATTCTTTCTAAAGTAGTACAGCATAGCTTAATGAAAGGTTCTAGTGTCAAGCAAAATAGCAACATCGACAGCGGACATCCTTGCCTCACTGAACTTTCTATTGTGACTGACTTCGAGATGTGTCCGTTAATAATTATTTTAGAGGAGGCTATCGCATAACATGATTTTATTGCTGTTGTGACATTTATCGGCAACCCTATCGAAGGCTTGTTGGAAGTCTATACTTACTAAGGCACCGTCAAGGCCGTAATGATTGGAGAGCAATACTGTATCTCTGTTGTTTATTATTGAGTTGTTATTTCCACATGCTTGTTCTTCCCCAATTATTTCTACTAACGCGAACTTCAAACGGTTAGCTAGGCCGATTCTCATGAGTAGTTTGTAATCGGTGTTTAAGAGAGTTATTGGGCGAAATTGATTGAGCTGGTGTGGGTTTTTCTGTTTTGGAATCAGTACTATTACAGCCTCTGCGAATTCTGTAGGCACAACTACATTATTTATCAATATATTATTCATCAATTGAAGAAGTATGTCTTCAAGTTCATAGTAGAAACGTCTGTAAAATTGGTAGGTTAAACCGTCTAGACCTGGCGTTTTCTTCTCAGATGTTTCCTCTAAGGCCTTCTTTGGTTCGTCCGAAGATATCGGTTGCTGGAGAGAAAGATGGTTCTCATTCGTAATTTTTGAAGTCAGATGTTCGAGGAGATAACTCGTATCCCTACTTGGGATGGAATATTTTCGGTATTTATCAGAGAAATATTTTTCGGCATGTTCTAACTTCTCTTGTCTCGAACTCATTTTCGATTTTGTTCATCATAAAGAAATGCTATATTTTGACGAGAGGCACTTTTATGAATTGGTTTACTGTTACTGGTGGTTTAACTATTTTTGTTACTGCTGAATGCAACTCAACTATGTGATCTCGTTCATTTGAGGCAGATTGTCTCGTCTTCATTGTATATTGGTTCATGGAATTCATCAATAGTTGTATAGAAATTCTCAAATTCTTGGTCAGGTATATCATTCTCAAATTGTGAACCAATTTGATAGTTCAACAATTGTTGTGTATTTTATGAATGTAACTAGGATGTTACATCACAGTCTTGAGTGTGAAGTGCTATCGGTTGACTTGGGAATTGATTCGGTACATGAGACTGTATCATGCCACTGTGATATTTGTGTTCAAATTGTTGTCACTTTTGTACATGAGGTTGAATCATGCCATTTTGATATTGGTGTTGGAGTTGTTGAACAAACTGTGGTTATTGTTAATATTGTTGTTGTATAGTTTGAGCTCTCATAGACTTCTGGGGTTGTTGGTTTTGTAATGTCATATTTTGTATAGCCTCTTCTGATGAATTCGGATGTTGAACTAAAATTTTGTCTTGTAGTCGATTATTCAAGTTTCGTAAAAATACTTTCAATGATTGAGATTCATATGTTCTAATATGAATTCGTTCACTTTTATTTGGTATCATAGTAAAAAGTTTTAAATTATCAAGGCTCAAATCTATCACCGAAAGTGTTTCTCGATTCATTTTTTATCATAAGCTACGTACCCAATTCTGTTTCTTGTACTAATCAATAATTATGCTCTATTCTTTAATTTACTCAAGATTATGATGACAATACATTGGGTAAGAATTTGATCATTGCCATGGTATCTAATATGAAATTTATACAGCATTATAAAAATTTCAAGATTTTCAGGGGATCCATCAAAAATAAGAATGGTATCTGATTAGATTTTGAACAATGTATAATTTATTTCTTGGGCCATGTTTGATACGTTCAATGACGAGGATTCAATAAGGTTATTAGCATTTGTTATGAAATATAAAGATTAATTTGATATTATAAATCTGCTTGTAAAATCACTCAAGAATTCACAGCAAAACTTGGTAATTTCTAATCCCGTTTATTCGTTTCTGTTTTTGTACAAATTACGCGTTGGTGTGATTCTGTATCACACAAAACAAGTGTTGGTGTGATCTGTATCACTCCGTTTGTTTCTGTTCGTTTCTCCTAATTCTGACTCCTTATAAATGTTTATGATTAACAAATTCAGGATGTACAAAGAGGATACTCGACTCACCGTGATGGTCCGGCGAAGCAGCTCTTCAGGATTTCATATGATCAGCTTGTATTCACCAAAGGTTACCAGCTCCATTTTTATCTTCGACTAGCGGATAACTTCCTACAGACTGCGCCAATTAAAGTTGTTGGTCAACGATGCGGTTTTTGAAAAATTTCATTTATTTCATAAATGAATACAATCGCTCGTTAGCTGAGCTAGAACAAACGTAAAAATCTAAAAATACGCATCATCCCGTTCATAAAAATATGAAAGTGTAGAATCAGCGCTACGAGCTATGGTAAAAAACTTATGGATGATATTCATTATGAATACATAGCTAGTTTCAAATGTTTTTCAATATAAGGTGAATCGAAAAACTCGGTGAGGAATGTCTTTTCATGATAACTGTAGCAAGCAAGACTGATACGATACCCGAAATAAGTGAATATTTGTGAGGAAATAATATTTTCGAATCGAGTGAAACATTTCATTTCTCCACGATTAGCTTCAAAATATTACACAAGAGATTTTCTGAACCTAGGGATTTGATCACACCCAAAATTCTACAGCTATAACGGTTACCATTTTCGCTAGGTTTTCCGAAAAAATGACATGCCAAATTATGAAAACACTATTCTATCCTATCCTATATCAAATAAACCCAAGTCCTGAAACAAAATCAATATACAACATAATAGCCAGGTCAGTAGACTCGATTTATTGAAAATATTATCCCTTAAAATAATGACTTCATTACACTGTTTAATATGGACGTTACGTATTTGATACTTTTTCCAGATACAAGGATTTGGCATTGTTTTCCTGTACAATAATGGAATTTTTCAAGATGGCCTTTTTTTGTTTGGTTTTTATAATGAAGAGTAATCCCAATTTTGTGCGAAAAGTTCAGTACAGCTGGTTCAAAATTCATGTATTCGTTTGATCTGCGGTTTACACAGACGGCATCACATATCCGCCCCGCTGAAAGAAATGGGTTGTAGTGAGTGGAGTACATTTGGTCATGTATTTTTGTACGGCATTCTTACCATCAATAGATCCATCGAAAATGATGAGAAATCGCCCAGTGCCTTACGAAAGTAGTGCGCCACAAAGTCGGAAAATTTTTTGATTTTCCGGCGATTTTTAGGGTAAATTTGGTCATTTGATTATGTACAGCATCAGTTCCATACAGTTTCGATACCTCTTCTAATCCATAATTCCACAACGCCGTACAAAAAATCATGAGACAAGAGGTAAAAATCGAGGGTTGCAATCCCTCCCTTTCCGTGGTCCGGGGGATGATTTGACACAACATAAAATCAATTTATTATTAACGATAAATTTCCGCCAACTGATTTTCAAGTCAACAGTAACGGAATTGATTAGAGTATAGATAGATAGATGTTATTTCCAACAGGTGCTTACACCCAATAACAGGAAATGCTCAGAATATAAATACAAAAAAACTATAACATAACATAAAATGCGATTTTTCATAAGATAACAGATGATGAGAAAAAGTATTTCGTATGGAATCTTGAATCCAAGCTACATATCAAAGAATGGCAGATCGTGATGATAGAAGTAAAAAAAAATAATAATAAATCACATATTGAATGTTGAGTCTAAAATACTCTTTTGAATGCGTGATGATGTCGAATAGTTAATGTCGCAATCCTTACAAATAGTATTGAAAGTGTGACACATGACTGATACAGGAGATCTGTTACGTATATGAGTTCTTGCACATCCACAGTAAAAAGGTCTTGAATGTCTGTTATTTAGTCGGGGAACATTGAGAGATATTTTACACAACAAGTATTCGCAGGTAATATTATTATTTAGGAGATTGTACAAGAATGCCACAATCGACACGCTGGGCCTTGTACTCAGAGATATGAAGTTGCTTTCATTGAGCAGAATCGTATAATCAACCCCTCTGTCAGGATAGAAACCATGCCTCTTGAAGTATGAATATCTCAAGGATTTCCTTCGAACCCGCTCTTATTTGAGTTACATAATATATTTTTTTATACGTAGATTCACACGAAACGGAAGCCCTGTAATGTTCAAGAACACCGCGCGAATCGAGGGACAGGAGATTCGAATTAACATTCACTTTGAATTTCTGAAGTTTGTAAGCCTCAGGAAAAACCTTTTTTGGCAAGGAGTTCCAAAGCTCAGGTGTTCTATTAGTAGTATATGTAAACCAATACGGCCTCATTTCCAGGTGAGGCCGTATTGGTCTAGCGTATTTCGAGAGATTTTGGGAACATACTACGCCTATGTCATCCTAGCGGGGTCCCAGACTGCTTGGGCGACGGGAAACTGTGGCCCCCAGACCTCCGCCCATGTCCGCTATCCATTCGAGGCATCGACAAGCTGAGACCTGCAGAACTGCGGGTATTCACCGGATGATATCATCGCAGACTTGTTTACGTAGCCTTATCTGCCTCCGACGGAACCGAGCCGGGCTTCTGACAAATTCCAAGAATTGAACCGCATGTGCGAAGTGATGTTTTTCCAAGAATTGAGGAAGATCGAAAATTCCAGAACACGATACAAACAAAATACGTGGGGAATCCCAGATGACGCAAGCGCTTTTCCGAGAAATGCAGAAGGTCATACGCGGCGTTTTATCGGAAACGTTCGGGCGGTATCGTAGAACCGCACCCATTTCGAGCGGGAATATTTGAACTGGAAGCGTCTTTCGCTTCAGGCGGCGTTCATGACACACGTGGGTGGTACGGTGAGGCAATGCTGTCATATTCTCCAGGCGGCCTAGAGGTCAACGAGATGGGCGCGGCGCGGGTAGGGGATCCAACTTCTCGATTGCTGCGAAGTCAGTCTTCTGCTAGAACTCGTACGATACCGCCATCGAAGACAGTGTTGTGTGTCCGCCATTAGACCATCGAAGTCAGTTTCCTGCTAGAACTCATACGATATATACCGCTATAGAACGATAGTGTGATCAGACTGAAAAATGTAAGTACCTCTTTTTCCTTCGTGCTCGGGAGTGTTTTTTCGAAACGGCTCACATACAGGTTGAGAGCTATTCATGCGCAAGTGTTGATCTCGGCATATACAGCGTGAGTCGAAACTTTTTTCTGTCAAGTGTGTTGGCTCAGTGTGAATTTTTTCGAACTTATCGGCATATACAGCGTGTGTCGAAACCTTTTTCGTTGGCTCAGTGTGAGTTTTTTCGAACGGCATATACAGCGTATGTCTGAACTTTTTCTGTCAAGTGTGTTGGCTCAGTGTGATATTTTTCGAAGGTATCGGCATATACAGGGTGTGTCGAAAATTTTTCTGTCAAAGTGGTCTGCATGTTGTTGTTGGCTCATACAGTGTGAGTTTTTTCAGACGTATACAGTGTGCGTCATAATTTTTTCGTCAAGTGTGTTGGCTCATACAGGGTGAACCAACAGTGTGCGTCAAAATTTTTCCGTCAAGTGTGTTGACTCATACAGCGTGAGCCATTTTGTTTTCGAACGTATGTACAGGGTGTCCTGAAATTTTGATGTTTTTTGCTTCAGATGGACCTCCTTGCAGAGTTGAACACAATATGCAGCGCTTCTGGATACAAGCAGACCGTTCCTATGAGCAGCTTGCAGAAAAACAAGCCCTATCCAATTCAGAAGCTTCGCCTCGTGAAAACCAAGTTCGGAGAGACCATCATAGCCGATATCCAGCTGTACGAGGTATTCCTTCCGAGAAGAGTGTTTGCAATCCTCAGGGGACATATTGACCAATTCACTCCGGGGAAGTACGCCCTGGTAGTCGAAGAAGGAGGGGTCGGAAAGACAAACACCTTCAAGTTCATCGAGAACTAGGCAACAACATGAAGGAAGTTTTCTCTCTCTGTGTCCACCCATATCCACATATTTTTTGAGAACTGTAACCTAAAATATATACTTGTATGTGAAATCGTTTTGACTTTGATTTGGAGAGAATGCGTGACAGAGTAACCATATGAAAGACGCAAGACTTTACTGACAGACGTATGACTCCAATGACGTGAACGACAAATGACAGAGGATTGTGGTATGATGTTTGGCTCGAATGACAGACGCAAGACTTTACTGACAGACGTATGACTCCAATGACGTGAACGACAAATGACAGAGGATTGTGGTATGATGTTTGGCTCGAATGACAGACGCAAGACTTGACTGACAGACGTATGACTCCAATCACGTGAACGACAAATGACAGAGGATTGTGGTATGATGTTTGGCTCGAATGACAGACGCAAGACTTGACTGACAGACGTATGACTCCAATCACGTGAACGACAAATGACAGAGGAATATGATATGAAGTTTGGCTTGAATGGTAGACGCAAGACTTGACTGACAGACGTATGACTCCAATGACGTGAACGACAGGCAACACGAATGACAAGACGATATTTCTGACAGCTGACAAATGAATTGACTGATGTGTGATGTGAACGACAGCCCAACACGAATGACAGACGATATGGCTGACGTATGATGTAAACGATAGCCAACTCGAATGACAGACGATATATAGCTGACGTATGATGTGAACGACTGCCAACTCGGATGACAGGCAATATTTCTGACGTATGACTTGACTGCGACGTATGATGTGAACGACTCGAATGACAGAGGATGTATGTGGTGAATGGCAGATGACTTATGACAGACGCAGGACTTGACTGACCGCCGACGTATGACTTGACAGACGTATGACTTGACTGACAGAGGAAGTGACAGATGACGCCCCTCCGAGGACGCCATCTATCCACGACACTCTGAACCAATGCGTAAGTGTGAGTGACAGATGACGCTCCTGCGAGGACGCCATCTATCCACGCCACTCTGAACCAATGCGTAAGTGTGAGTGACAGATGACGCTCCTCTGAGGACGCCATCTATCCACGACACTCATAACCAACTCGCACAGTGATCTGTGTCCCACACTCTTGTTTTTTCATTTTTTCCCACCCTCTATTCCCCATTATGTCCCACCCCACATTCTGAAAGAGAGAAAAAACAACAACCCTTTCGAAAATACGATTTATTGATCGAAAAAACATACATTTCTCAACGAGGTAAAACATTATTGGAAAACCATCTGAGCATAGAGTCTACATTGAACTGTGTACACATATACTTGCAGTTGTAGGCGGCGGCGTGGTTCGGGCAAGGCGTCGGCGTTGGCTGCAAATTTTCCATTCCCTGCGTCGTACCGTCGAACTGGGAGACGTCCTGGATAGACGGTGGGCAGGTCACTCCAATATCTCGGACTTTTCTCGAGAGGAACTCGGCTTTTTGGCTACCTCTCACATATATGACTTCGGCCGAGTACAGAAGGTATTTCTGCAGAATGGCATCAACGTCGTGGTACTCGACGTCCCCTGAAGAATACGGAATGCCGTGAACGTACTTTTCCAAGTACCGGGTGGTCTTCTTGTCCTTGTCCGTCAACAAGACATAGGGCATTGGTGGCTTGAACAGGAAATTCTGCCGCTGGTGACCGATATGGATGGCAAGTTCTTTGGGGTGGAACACCCCGTTGACGACGAAACCTTGGATATCAACGACCGCGATTCTCATGATGTGTGCGTCTTGTACTAGCTGGCAACTGAATGACGATGTGCGCTAGAGAGCGTCAGTTCTCCCACTTCTCCCACCACGGTGGCGCGCGCCGCCTATGATTTCTCATGACCTCGGGGAAGTACAATCGTCCGGGATGATGCAACAAGGGGAATTTTGACGAAAAACCGACGTTTTCGACACGGCTGTCCACCACGTCGAACAGACCGAAAAAGATTTGAATTTTCAGCTAGACGTTCAGCGGATGAGAAAGCATTTCAACGCAAAGGTGAACCGTCGGGTTAACCGTGACGAAACGTAGTTCTCGTTCGACGCTTGAACCGAAAAAGACCAACAAAATGGGGGCGGGAAGGCTGTACTCATCAAGCCGAATGCGACGAAAATATCTCCAATGTCAACCGACACTCACCGACGATGTTGACACGGCTGTCCACCACGAAGATTTCACCTTTCTCGAACAGACCGAAAAAGATTTGAATTTTCAGCTATCAATACTTTGACGTTCAGCGGATGAGAAAGCATGTCAACGCAAAGGAGGGCCGTAAGGTCAACCGTGACTGCTCTCGTTCGACGCCTGAACCGAGAAAAGACCAACAAAAATGGGGGTGGGAAGGCTGTTCTCATCAAGCCGAATGCGATGAAAACAGATTTCCAATGTCAACCGATACTCTGAGAGGGCTTTTCTGGTTCACAACAAAATAGGTGGACCGGTCAGGTCAACCGTTATGGAATCGAGCGAAAAAGGGGAAGACGTTGGGCCAACTGCCATGAAAACCGTTGACAACCGCCGCCCTCTTGAGATGTGAGCGACTCGAAAAAACAGTTGTAGTCCCCTGTGGACGCTCTCCGATTCTCCAAAAGTCGGAATTCGGCCCCGAGAAGTGAAAATGTTTCCTTCGATGATTCACCGCGACTCATGCCATACCGGCCAAATGACGATAAGGAATGCGAGGTTATCGCAGACATGTTCAGACAAGTCAACAACTTCAATGACGCACAGGCTATGAGTCATCACACAAACAGAGTGACCATCGATCAGCAGTAAAACGAACAAAGACAGCTCTGAGTCATCGGTGACCTTCAAACCGTGAACAATATCCGAATCGTAAGAGTAGAAATTCACGGCGGCAGAAAAAACGGTGTTCGACCCTCCAAAAAATTGAATGTTTTGAAACGAGACTGTTGATCTGACTGCGTTAGGCCGAACGCGGCCCATGCCGAACATATCACGTCTACCTGAGTGCTGAACACGATGATTCCGAAACCCCGCAAGCGATGGGGACCGCATGTTTTGTCGTGAGATCCAAAGTGAAAAGTCAGATACTTGGGGGAATATACACCCATGACAATGGACGGGGGCCTCATAGTTCACCGTTGGTTCCCACCCCTCCACAAAAAGCATTCTCAAATTCGTCACATGTTCGATTGGAGTCTTCAGTACTCATTTGTCTTCCAACGAGAATGGCTGCAGACTGTTCGTATGCCGAGAGACTTCAAACGTTTCGCAACTGGCCTTCGACATTTCCGAAAGAGAAGTTGGCCAGTGCCGGTTTCGTTTACACCGGTTCAGGAGACGACGACACAGTTACCTGTCTCAATTGCCGTGTCGAAGGATTCAATTGGGAGACTGGCGATAATCCTTTGATGGACCACTTCAGGTGGACACCCTATTGTACGTTCTTCGACAGCGATACTTCTTCGTTCATCAATCGGGTGAAACGACCAACACATACGGAAAATAGTGTTCTCATGCGGCGTCTCGCAACTTTCGAAAACTGGCCCATCGGTCTCAGTCAGACGCCTCAAGAACTTGCCGAATGTGGCTTTTTCTACACTGGAATAGGAGATCACGTAAAATGCTTTCACTGCGGCAACGAAATAGCCCACTGGAAACAAGGAGATTCGGTTTGGACACATGGCTGTCACGACGGATGCGATTTCATGATGAAACTTCAACCGTCCAGGGCGTCTCCGCCGCCGCCACCGCTGACCTGTAAAGTTTGTTTGGACAATGAAGTATGCATTGTATTCATGCCTTGTAGACATTTGGTTTGTTGTATCGAATGCTGTGTAAGATGCGGTGAAAACTGTCCCGTTTGCCGTTCACCAATCACCTCATTCATGAAGATATATGTATCTTGAATATACGTTTGAAATTGGCGCCTCGTTTCATTCCACCTCCCACATAGGTCTGCACACAGACATGCGCTTTCGATACTTTGAAACTTCACGTCACGTTCTTGTGGCATTCTCAACCGCAAAATATCCCCAGAATCTGGGGAAATATCAAGGAAATCCTATAGAATTTTCCCCAGATCTAAGGAAATGTTCTCTCAAGTGCGACATCGTCGGTTGGTGCGTATCCATGCTTCACTGAGGAGGTAATGGAGGAAACTGCATACACTTCAAATGCCAAATATCCCGCCTCAAGCGTGGCATAAGAGCCGTAGAAGGACGTCTGGGAACGTTCCCACCAAGAACGCCGTCGACCACGTCAGTCTTTGAAATCCAAATGTTCCCGCCATCTGACGTATCACGTGACCATGACTGCTGCGCGGAATGCTAGAACGTTCAAAATTCCCGCCACGTCTTGCACGCCACGGTCATGCGCACAACGATCCGCTGGGTACTTTGAAGTTTTCGTCTGACGACTAACCTTTGCCGCCTAGAACGTTTGCCGCTCATGCGCACAAACGCTTTTGGATACATTGACTGGCTGAAGTCCTCCAAATTTCTCACCAGAACGTTCACATCGACGCTCATATCATTCAAATTTCCCGCCTACAGCGTTTGTCGCTCCGTTCAGGCTTATGTCTTTCGAATTTCGCGCCAGAACATTGACGCTCAGGCTGAACTCATTCAAAGTTGCCGCCTACAGCGTTTGCCGCTCATGCGCAAAAACGCTTTTGGTCACTTCGACGTTCAGGCTGAAGTCAGTGTTCACCGCTCATGCGCAAAACGATCATTCGTGTACTTTGAAGTTTCTGTCCGACGACTTACCTATCGATGTTGCCGTCTACAGCGTTTGTCGCTCCGTTCAGGCTTATGTCTTTCGAATTTCGCGCCAGAACGTTCACTTTGACGCTCAGGTCGAACTCATTCAAAGTTGCCGCCTACAGCGTTTGCCGCTCACGCGCACAAACGCCTTTGGTCACTTCGACGTTCAGACGCACAACGATAATCCGTGTACTTTGACGTTTTCGTGCGCGCACAAACGCTTTTGGATACATTGACTGGCTGAAGTCCTCTAAATTTCTCACCAGAACGTTCACATCGACGCTCATATCATTCAAATTTCCCGTCTACAGCGTTTGTCGCTCCGTTCAGGCTTATGTCTTTCGAATTTCGCGCCAGAACATTGACGCTCAGGCTGAACTCATTCAAAGTTGCCGCCTACAGCGTTTGCCGCTCATGCGCAAAAACGCTTTTGGTCACTTCGACGTTCAGGCTGAAGTCAGTGTTCACCGCTCATGCGCAAAACGATCATTCGTGTACTTTGAAGTTTCTGTCCGACGACTTACCTATCGATGTTGCCGTCTACAGCGTTTGTCGCTCCGTTCAGGCTTATGTCTTTCGAATTTCGCGCCAGAACGTTCACTTTGACGCTCAGGTTGAACTCATTCAAAGTTGCCGCCTACAGCGTTTGCCGCTCACGCGCACAAACGCCTTTGGTCACTTCGACGTTCAGACGCACAACGATAATCCGTGTACTTTGACGTTTTCGTGCGTTTGGCCCTAACCATCAAGCTGAAGTTCAGGGTTCACCGCTCATGCGCAAAACGATCATTCCTGTACTTTGAAATTTCCGTACGTCTGACGACTAACCTTTCAAAGTTGCCACCTATAGCGCTTGCCGCTCATGCGCAAAACGTATGCTATACTTCGGCTTTTCGACGTTTGACGCTTATACGACGTGGACCATTCACGTACTTTGAAGTTTCCGTCTGACAACTCACCTTTCAAAGTTGCCGCCTAGAGCATTTGCCGCTCATACACAAACACGATTTTGGTCACGTTCAGTCTGAAGTCTGAGTTCACCGTTCACCCCCAGCTCATATGTGCTTTGGAGTTTCTGTCTGACGACTTACCTTCCAAAGTTGCCGCCTAGAGCGTTTGCAGCTCATGTGCAAAGTATGCCATACACGTTCAGGCACATGTCAGGTGTGTTTGGTGCACTTCAGATGCGTAGATGCGAGTCAGGTGGACGTCAGATGCTAGTCAGGTGGACGTCAGATGCCAGTCAGGTGTGCGTCAGATGCTAGCCAGGTGGACGTCAGATGCGTGTCAGGTGTGCGTCAGATGCGATTCAGGAAGACTTACGCCTGAGGACGTTCAAATCTCCAGCCAGATGCGTGTCAGGTGAGCGTCAGATGTGAGTCAGATAGACTCCTGAGGACGTTCAAATTTCCCTCCTAGAGCGGACGGGAAAAACGTCTGTCGCTTATGCGCATCAACTGTTCGTCATACGCTTTGAGGATGAGTGACAGGTGGCATCTGATGTGTGCGCAACCAACTTCAGAGGATACTTTGACTTAGGTAGAGCGACTTGACTGGTAGTAGGTCAAATGTCTCGCATTCGAAATTTTTGATGCGAAAAGTGAACAGAAAACTTAGCATTTTTGATGCGAAAAAACAGCACAAAAACGGTGCGTTTTTGACGCGTCAAAAGTGACCAAAATACGTCGTTTTTTGCGTGTTTTTTCGATGCTCATTTTCGGTGCGTCGAAGTGACAAAAAACCTTCGTTTTTCACGCGTTTTCACGCATCGAAAATGAGCGTCGAAAAAAAGCGTCAAAAACGACGTTTTTCTGTCACTTCGACGCACCGAAAATGAGCACCGAAATGTTGTGAAAAACTGGTCGTTTCTCGATGATTTTTGTGCGAAAATGAGTCGATCAAAATCGCCAGTTTTTCCCATAAGAATACATGTAAAATGGGATGAAAATTGTGCAGTTTTCATCGACTGTTTCTCGCCCAAAATTTGTCATTTTCAAAGTGACCAAAATACGTCGTTTTTTGCGTGTTTTTTCGATGCTCAT
This sequence comes from Zygogramma bicolorata, assembly GCA_032362365.1. NCBI lineage: Eukaryota > Metazoa > Arthropoda > Insecta > Coleoptera > Chrysomelidae > Zygogramma > Zygogramma bicolorata. The sequence goes on along the minus strand of JAVJAQ010003243.1, from coordinate 25,259 downwards.
TTTCGGTGCGTCGAAGTGACAAAAAACCTTCGTTTTTCACGCGTTTTCACGCATCGAAAATGAGCGTCGAAAAAACACGTGAAAAACGACGTTTTTCTGTCACTTCGACGCATCGAAAATGAGTGTCGAAAAACACGTCAAAAATGGTGCGTTTTGATGCAATTTTTTCGTCGATTTTCATGTACATGTCAGGAGGGGTGGTGGTAGTCACGTGGTCAGACGCTCGATGGGGGCAAAGTCCATTGAGGAAGCCTAGACGCATGAGCGAATTCACGTCGTGCGCCAAACGTCGAAAAACTGAACCGTCTAGGCGGAAACTTTGAAAAGACGCAAGAACGTTGGAGAAGTCTATGCGCCACGAGCGGCAATGGGTCGTCAGACAGAAACTTCGAAGTACATAGGAGATGGGTTTGCGCATGAGCGGCAAGCGCTATAGGCGGCCTAGCGTCAAAGTGAACGTTCTGGCGCGAAATTCGAAAGACATAAGCCTGAACGGAGCGACAAACGCTGTAGACGGCAACATCGATAGGTAAGTCGTCGGACAGAAACTTCAAAGTACACGAATGATCGTTTTGCGCATGAGCGGCAAACGCTGTAGGTGGCAACTTTGAATGAGCCTGAACGTCGCGACAAACACTCTAGGCGGGAAATCCGAAAGACTTGAACGTCCAAGCGTTGGTGCGCATGAGCGGCAAACGTTCTAGGCGGCAAAGGTTAGTCGTCAGACGAAAACTTCAAAGTACCCAGCGGATCGTTGTGCGCATGACCGTGGCGTGCAAGACGTGGCGGGAATTTTGAACGTTCTAGCATTCCGCGCAGCAGTCATGGTCACGTGATACGTCAGATGGCGGGAACATTTGGATTTCAAAGACTGACGTGGTCGACGGCGTTCTTGGTGGGAACGTTCCCAGACGTCCTTCTACGGCTCTTATGCCACGCTTGAGGCGGGATATTTGGCATTTGAAGTGTATGCAGTTTCCTCCATTACCTCCTCAGTGAAGCATGGATACGCACCAACCGACGATGTCGCACTTGAGAGAACATTTCCTTAGATCTGGGGAAAATTCTATAGGATTTCCTTGATATTTCCCCAGATTCTGGGGATATTTTGCGGTTGAGAATGCCACAAGAACGTGACGTGAAGTTTCAAAGTATCGAAAGCGCATGTCTGTGTGCAGACCTATGTGGGAGGTGGAATGAAACGAGGCGCCAATTTCAAACGTATATTCAAGATACATATATCTTCATGAATGAGGTGATTGGTGAACGGCAAACGGGACAGTTTTCACCGCATCTTACACAGCATTCGATACAACAAACCAAATGTCTACAAGGCATGAATACAATGCATACTTCATTGTCCAAACAAACTTTACAGGTCAGCGGTGGCGGCGGCGGAGACGCCCTGGACGGTTGAAGTTTCATCATGAAATCGCATCCGTCGTGACAGCCATGTGTCCAAACCGAATCTCCTTGTTTCCAGTGGGCTATTTCGTTGCCGCAGTGGAAGCATTTTACGTGATCTCCTATTCCAGTGTAGAAAAAGCCACATTCGGCAAGTTCTTGAGGCGTCTGACTGAGACCGATGGGCCAGTTTTCGAAAGTTGCGAGACGCCGCATGAGAACACTATTTTCCGTATGTGTTGGTCGTTTCACCCGATTGATGAACGAAGAAGTATCGCTGTCGAAGAACGTACAATAGGGTGTCCACCTGAAGTGGTCCATCAAAGGATTATCGCCAGTCTCCCAATTGAATCCTTCGACACGGCAATTGAGACAGGTAACTGTGTCGTCGTCTCCTGAACCGGTGTAAACGAAACCGGCACTGGCCAACTTCTCTTTCGGAAATGTCGAAGGCCAGTTGCGAAACGTTTGAAGTCTCTCGGCATACGAACAGTCTGCAGCCATTCTCGTTGGAAGACAAATGAGTACTGAAGACTCCAATCGAACATGTGACGAATTTGAGAATGCTTTTTGTGGAGGGGTGGGAACCAACGGTGAACTATGAGGCCCCCGTCCATTGTCATGGGTGTATATTCCCCCAAGTATCTGACTTTTCACTTTGGATCTCACGACAAAACATGCGGTCCCCATCGCTTGCGGGGTTTCGGAATCATCGTGTTCAGCACTCAGGTAGACGTGATATGTTCGGCATGGGCCGCGTTCGGCCTAACGCAGTCAGATCAACAGTCTCGTTTCAAAACATTCAATTTTTTGGAGGGTCGAACACCGTTTTTTCTGCCGCCGTGAATTTCTACTCTTACGATTCGGATATTGTTCACGGTTTGAAGGTCACCGATGACTCAGAGCTGTCTTTGTTCGTTTTACTGCTGATCGATGGTCACTCTGTTTGTGTGATGACTCATAGCCTGTGCGTCATTGAAGTTGTTGACTTGTCTGAACATGTCTGCGATAACCTCGCATTCCTTATCGTCATTTGGCCGGTATGGCATGAGTCGCGGTGAATCATCGAAGGAAACATTTTCACTTCTCGGGGCCGAATTCCGACTTTTGGAGAATCGGAGAGCGTCCACAGGGGACTACAACTGTTTTTTCGAGTCGCTCACATCTCAAGAGGGCGGCGGTTGTCAACGGTTTTCATGGCAGTTGGCCCAACGTCTTCCCCTTTTTCGCTCGATTCCATAACGGTTGACCTGACCGGTCCACCTATTTTGTTGTGAACCAGAAAAGCCCTCTCAGAGTATCGGTTGACATTGGAAATCTGTTTTCATCGCATTCGGCTTGATGAGAACAGCCTTCCCACCCCCATTTTTGTTGGTCTTTTCTCGGTTCAGGCGTCGAACGAGAGCAGTCACGGTTGACCTTACGGCCCTCCTTTGCGTTGACATGCTTTCTCATCCGCTGAACGTCAAAGTATTGATAGCTGAAAATTCAAATCTTTTTCGGTCTGTTCGAGAAAGGTGAAATCTTCGTGGTGGACAGCCGTGTCAACATCGTCGGTGAGTGTCGGTTGACATTGGAGATATTTTCGTCGCATTCGGCTTGATGAGTACAGCCTTCCCGCCCCCATTTTGTTGGTCTTTTTCGGTTCAAGCGTCGAACGAGAACTACGTTTCGTCACGGTTAACCCGACGGTTCACCTTTGCGTTGAAATGCTTTCTCATCCGCTGAACGTCTAGCTGAAAATTCAAATCTTTTTCGGTCTGTTCGACGTGGTGGACAGCCGTGTCGAAAACGTCGGTTTTTCGTCAAAATTCCCCTTGTTGCATCATCCCGGACGATTGTACTTCCCCGAGGTCATGAGAAATCATAGGCGGCGCGCGCCACCGTGGTGGGAGAAGTGGGAGAACTGACGCTCTCTAGCGCACATCGTCATTCAGTTGCCAGCTAGTACAAGACGCACACATCATGAGAATCGCGGTCGTTGATATCCAAGGTTTCGTCGTCAACGGGGTGTTCCACCCCAAAGAACTTGCCATCCATATCGGTCACCAGCGGCAGAATTTCCTGTTCAAGCCACCAATGCCCTATGTCTTGTTGACGGACAAGGACAAGAAGACCACCCGGTACTTGGAAAAGTACGTTCACGGCATTCCGTATTCTTCAGGGGACGTCGAGTACCACGACGTTGATGCCATTCTGCAGAAATACCTTCTGTACTCGGCCGAAGTCATATATGTGAGAGGTAGCCAAAAAGCCGAGTTCCTCTCGAGAAAAGTCCGAGATATTGGAGTGACCTGCCCACCGTCTATCCAGGACGTCTCCCAGTTCGACGGTACGACGCAGGGAATGGAAAATTTGCAGCCAACGCCGACGCCTTGCCCGAACCACGCCGCCGCCTACAACTGCAAGTATATGTGTACACAGTTCAATGTAGACTCTATGCTCAGATGGTTTTCCAATAATGTTTTACCTCGTTGAGAAATGTATGTTTTTTCGATCAATAAATCGTATTTTCGAAAGGGTTGTTGTTTTTTCTCTCTTTCAGAATGTGGGGTGGGACATAATGGGGAATAGAGGGTGGGAAAAAATGAAAAAACAAGAGTGTGGGACACAGATCACTGTGCGAGTTGGTTATGAGTGTCGTGGATAGATGGCGTCCTCAGAGGAGCGTCATCTGTCACTCACACTTACGCATTGGTTCAGAGTGGCGTGGATAGATGGCGTCCTCGCAGGAGCGTCATCTGTCACTCACACTTACGCATTGGTTCAGAGTGTCGTGGATAGATGGCGTCCTCGGAGGGGCGTCATCTGTCACTTCCTCTGTCAGTCAAGTCATACGTCTGTCAAGTCATACGTCGGCGGTCAGTCAAGTCCTGCGTCTGTCATAAGTCATCTGCCATTCACCACATACATCCTCTGTCATTCGAGTCGTTCACATCATACGTCGCAGTCAAGTCATACGTCAGAAATATTGCCTGTCATCCGAGTTGGCAGTCGTTCACATCATACGTCAGCTATATATCGTCTGTCATTCGAGTTGGCTATCGTTCACATCATACGTCAGCCATATCGTCTGTCATTCGTGTTGGGCTGTCGTTCACATCACACATCAGTCAATTCATTTGTCAGCTGTCAGAAATATCGTCTTGTCATTCGTGTTGCCTGTCGTTCACGTCATTGGAGTCATACGTCTGTCAGTCAAGTCTTGCGTCTACCATTCAAGCCAAACTTCATATCATATTCCTCTGTCATTTGTCGTTCACGTGATTGGAGTCATACGTCTGTCAGTCAAGTCTTGCGTCTGTCATTCGAGCCAAACATCATACCACAATCCTCTGTCATTTGTCGTTCACGTGATTGGAGTCATACGTCTGTCAGTCAAGTCTTGCGTCTGTCATTCGAGCCAAACATCATACCACAATCCTCTGTCATTTGTCGTTCACGTCATTGGAGTCATACGTCTGTCAGTAAAGTCTTGCGTCTGTCATTCGAGCCAAACATCATACCACAATCCTCTGTCATTTGTCGTTCACGTCATTGGAGTCATACGTCTGTCAGTAAAGTCTTGCGTCTGTCATATGGTTACTCTGTCACGCATTCTCTCCAAATCAAAGTCAAAACGATTTCACATACAAGTATATATTTTCCTATAGGTTACAGTTCTCAAAAAATATGTGGATATGGGTGGACACAGAGAGAGAAAACTTCCTTCATGTTGTTGCCTAGTTCTCGATGAACTTGAAGGTGTTTGTCTTTCCGACCCCTCCTTCTTCGACTACCAGGGCGTACTTCCCCGGAGTGAATTGGTCAATATGTCCCCTGAGGATTGCAAACACTCTTCTCGGAAGGAATACCTCGTACAGCTGGATATCGGCTATGATGGTCTCTCCGAACTTGGTTTTCACGAGGCGAAGCTTCTGAATTGGATAGGGCTTGTTTTTCTGCAAGCTGCTCATAGGAACGGTCTGCTTGTATCCAGAAGCGCTGCATATTGTGTTCAACTCTGCAAGGAGGTCCATCTGAAGCAAAAAACATCAAAATTTTAGGACACCCTGTACATACGTTCGAAAACAAAATGGCTCACGCTGTATGAGTCAACACACTTGACGGAAAAATTTTGACGCACACTGTTGGTTCACCCTGTATGAGCCAACACACTTGACGAAAAAATTATGACGCACACTGTATACGTCTGAAAAAACTCACACTGTATGAGCCAACAACAACATGCAGACCACTTTGACAGAAAAATTTTCGACACACCCTGTATATGCCGATACCTTCGAAAAATATCACACTGAGCCAACACACTTGACAGAAAAAGTTCAGACATACGCTGTATATGCCGTTCGAAAAAACTCACACTGAGCCAACGAAAAAGGTTTCGACACACGCTGTATATGCCGATAAGTTCGAAAAAATTCACACTGAGCCAACACACTTGACAGAAAAAAGTTTCGACTCACGCTGTATATGCCGAGATCAACACTTGCGCATGAATAGCTCTCAACCTGTATGTGAGCCGTTTCGAAAAAACACTCCCGAGCACGAAGGAAAAAGAGGTACTTACATTTTTCAGTCTGATCACACTGTCGTTCTATAGCGGTATATATCGTATGAGTTCTAGCAGGAAACTGACTTCGATGGTCTAATGGCGGACACACAACACTGTCTTCGATGGCGGTATCGTACGAGTTCTAGCAGAAGACTGACTTCGCAGCAATCGAGAAGTTGGATCCCCTACCCGCGCCGCGCCCATCTCGTTGACCTCTAGGCCGCCTGGAGAATATGACAGCATTGCCTCACCGTACCACCCACGTGTGTCATGAACGCCGCCTGAAGCGAAAGACGCTTCCAGTTCAAATATTCCCGCTCGAAATGGGTGCGGTTCTACGATACCGCCCGAACGTTTCCGATAAAACGCCGCGTATGACCTTCTGCATTTCTCGGAAAAGCGCTTGCGTCATCTGGGATTCCCCACGTATTTTGTTTGTATCGTGTTCTGGAATTTTCGATCTTCCTCAATTCTTGGAAAAACATCACTTCGCACATGCGGTTCAATTCTTGGAATTTGTCAGAAGCCCGGCTCGGTTCCGTCGGAGGCAGATAAGGCTACGTAAACAAGTCTGCGATGATATCATCCGGTGAATACCCGCAGTTCTGCAGGTCTCAGCTTGTCGATGCCTCGAATGGATAGCGGACATGGGCGGAGGTCTGGGGGCCACAGTTTCCCGTCGCCCAAGCAGTCTGGGACCCCGCTAGGACGACATAGGCGTAGTATGTTCCCAAAATCTCTCGAAATACGCTAGACCAATACGGCCTCACCTGGAAATGAGGCCGTATTGGTTTACATATACTACTTCTATTGAAAAAAGATCTCTGAGCAAGAGAGGTTCGACAGGTTTCCAAATTCACAACAAAGGGGTGGGAATTCTGTACTCGTCGAGTCATCCGTGTAGATATTGCCAAGGGAGAAACGATTGATAATTCGGAAGAGCACGAAAGTATCTATAGAAGAGAGACAAGTCTTCGACCCTTCTACGATGTTCCAATGAAGTGAGCGAGTCTGTGAACGAAGAATCACCAACAAGACGAATTGCCTTTCTCTGAATAGATTCGAATGTATTCCATGACAGGTCGTATCTGAGCCTTGTAGATCATTAGAAGCTGACGAGAAGTGAAGTATTTCTTCGCACGAAATAGAAATCCAAGTTTCTGGGAAGCACTTTTAGCGATCGATCTCACATGGTTCTCCTATGTGAGATTATCACTGATCGTAATTCCTTGCATGGAGATACTTTATTTTGTAGGAATAGTTACTCCTGACATCTGAATACTAGATGATTATAGATCTGTTTTCTTGAGAAGAGATTCGCCTGGGTTTTCGTAGCATTAAATTCCACCAAGTTCATGTTACCCCATTCTATTATTTTTACCAAGTCGTCGTTAATTTTATTGACGTGAATATTTCTTTGAATTTTTGTTTCTTGAGCTGGTATGGGGACTCTGGAAGAGAAACTGGTATGAAGAGTACTGTCGTCCGCAAAACTATGTATTGAACAAGATGTTTTGTCGAGCAAATCATTGATATGAAGCAGAAACAAAGTTAGCGTCAGAACTGAACCCTGTGGAACACCTGCATTTATTGGGAGAATATCAGATGATACTCCATCAACAACCACATAGAGACCTATCAGACAAGAATTTCTTCAACAAAGCACATAACTGAGGAGGCGAACCATGAGGCGGCAGTTTAGAAAGGAGACCCCGATGCCAAACTCGATCGAACGCTTTTGAAATATCGAGTGCAACAGCTCATTTCTCCGACTTTCTCGATTGAATGCTACCAAATATGAAAAACATAAGCCAATAAGTCACTGGTTGATCTTTGATGGCGAAATCCGTATTGTCGATCATTAATTATTCATGATTTCTGTAGATATTTGCTGTTAGGGACCTTTCTAATGATATATGTGGCAACATTGTGAAATATTTATTTGTATTATAATATTCAATATTGAGGAGTTAGTATGTATCCAGCAAGCAATATATCTATTCAGTAAAGTGTTCTTGTGAAAGCAGTTATTTTATTACCCTCCCAAATAATAACCATTTGTGAGGACGTAACAAGAGTGGCGACGAGGTTTGATTTACAAATTGTAATCAAAAAGGATCCACATACGATTCTACAGTTTTTCTCCTTTTTTTTTATTTCATCGTGAATATTGGAATGGCGACTCAAGGCTGTATCGGCCAACTACGAGAATTTGACCACACGACAGGAGACTGGGAAGTTTATAAAGAACTGTCTGGAGAACAATTTTTTGGCAAATAATATCACCGATAATGAAAAGAAACGTGCAATCCTCCTGAATATGCCGAGTGAACGGCTTACAAATTGATAAAAAAAATTTGTTTGCCGCAAAACGCGAGTCTTATCGTCAAGTTATCTGGACATTTAACGGCAAAAGTATCAGTTTTGAATGAACGATATAAATTCCATAGTGCGTTGAAATTAACGACGGAATCGGCAAAGCAATGGTCAGCTAGAGTGCGTAATTTAACGGCTTCGTGTGAGTTTGCAGACGCGCTTGTTATGGGATCGATTCATTGTGGGTTAAAATAGAGGCATAGCTGGGCACCGTCAATCAACTAATTAACTTCGTGGGTTAAAATAGAGGCATAGCTGGGCACCGTCAATCAACTAATTAACTTCGTTAATCGTTAATCCGCTACAAAAAAAGTTAGCATAGTTGAACGTTAAAGCGTTATATTTCGGAAGAATTAGCGCAAGTTAACGTTAATCCATTAATATGTGTAAAATTGCATCTTAATTTATTTGCGTTAGTGAACTTATGAAACGAAAACCTGTTGGTTTCGGATGTTGACAGGTTAGGAACAAAACAAAAAACTTCTATAATTCAGATGTGTAATTTAATCATCGGGCATAAGGTGCATATTACCCTTCATGAACATTAACAAGTTGAAGTTGTCGTCTGAAAGCGAGGCTCGTTTTGGTGTTAAAATGTCTTTACCCGTGGAAAAAAGACGTTCAACTGCAGCGCTTGAGGGTATAGCACTATTGTATTGAATGAATAGATTTATGAATATCTGTTCCCCGAGAAACACAGCAAACCTAACCGCTGTTGTCATATGTCGAAAGTATTTTTCATACTTTTGAACATGAATGCCTCTGTTATGGTAGTTCCTCACACCATAGGCAGTTCTCTGTCTGTTTTGAACTTGAAACTAACATGTGTCCTGAAATTGGGCACTGATTACAAGTTTTTCAGGAATCCGCTGTCAAAAAATCGGTGAGTAGTGGTTACTATCGGACCATATATACCCTAAGCACCTGCGCTAAGTAATGAAATGATCAAACGTCAAATGAAAGAAATCTTCTCGCAGTTTTCTTTCTCACTCGCACGCCTCTGCAAAATATATTTAGTTTTGTTTTTGTTTCACTCGCTGCCACGCGTTAACCGTCACTTGACGATGGCGTGCGGAAACTATTCGGCATTGGATTAACGATTAACGGACATATTAACGAAAGTTAACGTATCCGTTAACCCTTTTAAAAGTTAACTTAAAAGTTAATCCGTTGATCAAAATATTAAGTTCGTTAACTAACGATTAACGGATGAACGAGTTAATGCCCAGCTATGAATAGAGGACATATTTTGGATCGACTGTTGGAAGAAAAAGCTTCAGTCACCTTCGCCCGTGTGATTGAAATAGCAGAATCAAGAGAGTTAGCTTTATTCACGAATATTAGTGATAGTTCATCGGATTTTCTTGGAGGCGCAGTGAAGTAAGAACCCCATTGTCATTTTGTTCTCTCGGGAGGTAATGCTAGCAGACTCAAGTACAAAGGGAGACGGAAGTCTTGGTCGAAATCGGTTCCAGATACGGATAAATGCCAAGTGTGTGGCAGAAGAAATCACAGTACAGATAAGTGCTTCTATAGAAATCTATTTGTCGTACAAAAAAACAATTAGGACCATCAGCGAATTTTTTAGAGACAGTAGATAATCATGAGGAATCAATGGAGTTATTTCAAATGGGAAAAGAAAAAATTGATAAACATTCAGTTTCGCAAAATGAAATGATGTTCAGAGCAGGGCCGGAGCTTGAGTTGGAAAGGCCCCGGGGCAAAAGACTATTTGGGGCCCCTTATATTAAAATCACTTGTAATGATAATATCGTATAAATATTGAGTAAGAAGTAAGAACGACAGTTTTCTGTTAATGACGAAATTTATTGTTCACAACTTGTAGAAACAGTTATTATAATCTGCATGCAATATTCTACATGTAGAATGTTTGCAAACGCTCTTATGACATTTTGTTACAAACGCAGAAACTTAAAACTAAAAACACTTTTTTCTAGATTTTACAGAAGAAAAGTTGTTTATTACTTTATTAAAGTCAATCTTGCGCGCTCTGTGATTTTTAATGGACAGTAGTGTATTTTGTCCCGTTGAGGTACGCAAGTAGTTTTTAATTCACACGTCCGTTCAGCTTTCGCAGTAGTGATAGGGACAGTTAGAAACATCAGCAGTGCTGTGCACACATCTGGATAACTGGACGACAATGACGCATTTTGAATCATCAAGAAACGGACTAGCTCTTTGACATCTTTCATTGAATTGATTTCGATCGAAAATGTTGACCGTACAGAAAGCAACTGAGAGGAAAAGGAAGGTGACACATCATTCGAAAAGGTTTTGGAAAACAAATCAGCTTCTTATTGCTCCAACTCGCTCTTGGATGAATTTGTGAGATACTGAGGTTGCAGGATTATATAAGTTTTCAGAACATTTTTCATTCCAACAAACCTAGATTCAAGTTGCGATAATATTGTATCTATCATCGGGTAGGAGACATTAACTCGAAGGCTTTGTTGAGGATCATTCAATCTCTCATCTTGCGACAACTCATCAAAGTGAGACTTTACCTTACGTGATCTTTTGTCTAGAAACTTTTTCTCAATTTTCCACTTATCGCAAATTTCTGACATATTCATCAGTAATAAATTGAAATTTTCTCTCAAGCTCTGAATTCTCTGTAACGCATTTTGAAGCTGATCATGTGCAAAAAAAGATCGATTTTTTCTGACTGCAATAATTTTGACGGTAAGTTCATTAATTGCAAAATTTCATCTTGAAGAACGAGGAGAAGGACAAAATCAAAAGTTTCAATTTTTTTTTGAATCCCCAACGCCATGTTTCTTTCGTTAGACTTTTTTGTTTTCAATATTATTTGGCTTAAACATTTTAGTATATCACAAAACCTTTGTTTCAAAGCATGAACGGCATCGTACCTTCCAGAAAAGCAAGTTGGATTCAATGTTTTCAAAGTGGGTGCACCGCTCTCGTAAACGCTCTGTGATTTCTCCCATCGACTTTACTCGTGTGACTTGTGTAACCTCACCAGAGCTATACGCAGCTATATGTAATCTGTAACTACACAGTTACTACGGTACGAAACTCCGAATGAAACATACGCCTGTGTCACGAGACACATCACCACGCGCACGCGCATAGCAAGTCTAGATTCTCGAATAGCTGTAGGGGCAGGGCCTACTAGATAGGAACAAATGACGCGGGAAATTTGGAATCTCTTTTTAACATTAGGTCGAACTAGCAAACTTTGAGTCAACTAAGATGTTTCAATCTTTTTCTTCAAGTTTGTTTTTTTATAAAATTGTTAAATATGTCCAGAAAGGGCTGAATATTTTCCCCTTTTTTTTATTCCCTGCCGGGGGCCCCTAAGGTCGGAGGCCCCGGGGCACCGCCCCGGATGTCCCATTGGAGATCCGGCCCTGGTCCAGAGATGTTGAAACTCGTTTTCAAATAGATTATGATATTTTCCACTTGGATTTGGGTTCAATAAGTTTCGAACCATTATTGTGTGTGAAGTAGAAATTAAAAAAAAAAATACATTTCAAATAGACACAGGCCCTTCCATATCTGCCATATCGGATAATTTTCATGAGGAAACGTTGAACCAATATTGCGGAAATGGAATCAAAAACTATTTGTGTACAATGGATCTCAGATTAGACTCCTGGGCTATATTAATGTTGATATAATATTTGAAAAAATTTCACATCCGCTGGACATTTTTGTAATAATGAATGGAGGACCTTCCATTTTGAGTCAAGATTTCTTGTCCTTATTTAAATTAGGTATTTTCAAAATTAATCTTATGCAAAACAATATCAGTATGGATGGAGTTCAAGTTGAGTTTAAAGATGTTTTCAATCGTGAGTTTGGTACTTTCAATAAGGGAACAATTTCATTAAAATTCAAAGACACAAAGGTCACACCTAGGTATTTCCGTCCACGCCCCCTTCCTCACATGATGAAGCAGAAAGTAGAGCAGGAACTGGAGCGGTTAGTCGAATTAGGCATCTTATCTCCAGTTGATTACAGTGCTTGGGGAACGCCGATAGTTCCTGTTCTCAAAAACGATTCATCAGTAAGTATTTGTGGTGATTTTAGGGTGACAATAAATCCTTTATTAGAGATTGATACGTACCCCCTTCCCAAAATTGAGGATTTGCTGGCAGGCTTGCAAGGGGGGATACAATTTACTATATTAGATTTATCTCAGGCCTACCAACAAATACCCTTGGATGAGAAGTCTATAGAGTGTGTTACCATTTCAACACATGAGGGGTTGTTTAAATACAACCGCTTACCGTACGGGGTAGCTTGTGCCCCATCAAAGTTCCAAAAAATAATGGAATTGGTGCTACAGGGAATACCTAATGTTATCTGTTTTTCAGATGACGTTCTGATTACGGGAAAAAAAATGTTGAACATGTGTACAGTTTACCAGAGGTACTGAAGAGATTCCAATATTGTGGTTTGAAAATTAGTATATCAAAATGCTAATTTTTTCAAAATGAAATCAAATATCTTGGGCATAAAATCACGATAGACGGCATTCGTATCTGTCAAGAGAAAGTGGAAGCTATTGTTAAGGCTTCGATACCGCAAAATGTATCAAAGCTCAAAAGTATATTGGGTACAATTAACTACTACAATAAATTTATAGGGAATATTTCTACAATTTTGTATCCATTACACAACCTTTTGAAAAAAAGATGTCAATTTGCATTGGTCCCCAGAATGTGACAGAGCCTCTAAACTAATTAAACATAAATTATTGTCTGCGGAAGTGTTGGCACATTATAATCCCGAACAAAAAATCAAACTTTATAATGACGCATCCGATTATGGTATAGGGTCTGTATTAGTACATGTATATGATGATAAAACCAAAAGACCAATTGCTTTCGCCAGCCATACTTTGAATAGGGCCGAAAAACAATATTCCCGAATCGAAAAAGAGGGATTATCAGTTATTTTTGGGTTTGCCAAGTTCCACCAGTATTTGTATTTGAAAAATTCACTTTAGTAACAGACAATAGGCCATTATTGGCCATTTTTCACCCAGCTAAAGAAATACCACAATATTCAGCCAACAGACTTCGTAGGTGGTCATTGATTTTATCCAACTATATTTACGATATCGAATATGTAAAATCAGATTTGAATTTAGCAGATGGTTTATCGCGTCTTCCATTAGAAATTTCTGGCAATGAAAAATATAAATTTGAAATTGATTATGTGGATTAATTTTCAAAAATTGATGAGTTTCCTATAAATTTCACATTAGTACAAACGGCAACAAAAGAAGATACTTTTTTACAAAATATTATCAATTTCACAAAAAATGGGTGGAACTTGGGTGAAAAGAATTGCGCTGGAATGTCTGATGACCTCGAACAGTTTTTAATACGTAAAGATGAATTGTCAATAGAACAAGGGGTCCTTTTATGGAATAATCGACTGATAATACCAGTGGCATTGCGTGATACATTTTTAAAAGAACTACATTCCACTCATCAAGGAGTAATAAAAAGGAAATGTTTGGCTAGATCTTTCTCCTGGTGGCCAGGAATCGAAAAGCAGATAAAAAAGTTTGCAAGAAATTGTGAAAGCTGTAATGTATATATACCCTCACCACCTAAAAGCGTTTTGAAACCATGGAAATTACCTGAGGAGGTTTGGGAGAGAATACACCTAGATTTTTTTGAAATTTTCAATAAAATATTTTTGGTTGTAGTTGATGCACACTCCTAGCGGTTGGAGGTTGAGGAGACTGCGTCTATGTCAGCTAAGTCAACAATAGGAACTCTACGAAGTCTTCTCGCTCGTTTCGGGTTGCCACGTATTTGTGTCACAGATAATGTAAAAACGTTCACTTCAGATGAATTGAGGAGATTTTTAACAACTAATAGTATACAAATTTTTGAATAGTCCACCGTATCATCCGCAATCAAACAGGGAGGCCGAAGCCTATTGCAAAATTGCTAAAAATGCCCTGAACATTTTTTTTGGAACAATCCTTATATATCCGATCTCAATTTGGAATTTAACAGATTTCTGTTTGACTACCGCAATAGTGTGCATAGCACCACGGGTGTTACCACGGTAGAATTGATGTTCTGTAGGACCCTGCGTACCCGTTTTCATTTGATCAAACCCTCCGATTTTGTTAAGTGTTAAGGTTCTGACTGAACAACAAAAACAAATAAGAAACTTTAAGGGAAAATCGGTAGTGAATTTTGAAGTGGGGAAGAAAGTGCTAGTGCGTGAATACATAAATCCGTCAAACCAGTATCGAGGTCGGGAATAATTTCAAAAAAAAAATCAATGAATGTTTGTATAATGTATGGATTTCAGAATTTACCGCCACGTGGAAACGCCATACCGACCAGTTGCGAAAATTCATTGATTTTGATGATGACACTCAATCGTTAAGTTCTGAAAACCAAGATGATGTAATAAGTTCAAATGTAGCCACACAGGAACATAATGAATCTGATTCCACACTCTCTAGACCACAGCGGATTCGGAAACAGCCTGATAGATTAATTTATACCCTAATTTTTTGTGGATTCATGGGGGGAGAAATGTTAGGGACCTTTCTAATGATATATGTGTCAACATTGTAAAATATTAATTCGTATTATAATATTCAATATTGAGGAGTTAGTATGTATCCAGCAAGCAATATATCTATTTAGTAAAGTGTTCCTGTGAAAGCAGTTATTTTATCACCCACCCAAATATTAACCATTTGTGAGGACGTAACAATATTGATTGCTTCTTCCATGACTTTGGAAATGATAGAAAGCAATGCAATTCGTCTATAATTACAAGGTAAAGTTTTCTCCCCTTTTGTAGGAACTGGCTGAACTCTTGCTGTCCTTCAGGACTTAGTGAAAATCCCCAGGTTATATGAAAGGTTGAATAATTCGCAAAGTACTGGTGTCAATTAGGGCACATACTTTCAGTACAATTGCTGGGATTCCATCAGATTCGCAATCCTTATTCGTGTTCAGGTCCATTAAAATATTTATTATATTTTGTTGGTGAAAAATTATCTCAGGCATATTACTATCGACAGGCGTGATATTGGTGAGTCCATAGTAGAATTCCCAGCAAACATATTTGCAAATATATTTGCATTTGGATATGAAGTAAAATTGAAATTTTTGGCGACAACTTTAGCAAATGACCAAAACGAACGAGAACCGTTTGGACATTCAACAAGTTTTGAAAATTTTCTGATCATGTGCTTCTTTAGCAGCTTCGATTGTTGCACTACACCTATTTCTTGCGTTAACATACTCAGATCTCGTCTCAGAACTGGTGTTTTGGCGCCAGCGATTGAATGCCGCTTGTTTGGATGCGACAGCATTAGAGCAGCTTTTATTGAACCATGCTTCCTCAGACTGTAGTATCTTTGTACTACTTGGAATGGAGGTTTCCATTCTCAGAATGATGGTATCAGAGATTTCTTGGGCACAAATCAAAACACCGTATTCTAATTTACTACGGACGTAAGCATTGAATAGATTATGTCAAATGGCAGAAAATTCGGGGGGTAAGGAGGAACGTGTCCATACATTGTTAGCAAACTAAAGTTAATTTAGTGACCTCGATTTACGACACTGGTGTAACTCAAAGCAGGATTCAAGATAATGTTCCTTCACGACCTTCCTCTGCAGGGCACATCAAACGCGATTGTCCTCCAGCTTTACCTTAGCAAACTGTCCAAATTGTTCGGAACACTAACGTGCAGCTCACAGATAGGTCGCACTGTGAGCTCATCCCACAATTTAGAACAAATACTCAAGGTTCAACTAGATTTTATTCTCGCAAATGTTATTGGGGACGAATTCCCTCACTTTGAAGCGTGGCAAATGGAAATTTTTGCCGGGTTATAGGAAACCTCGCTGTGCCGTTTTGTGTGCAAATTCATTGATTTTTGACGGAACAATGGGTATAGTTCCTGATATTAGGAGGGGGTTGTTGAATTTTTCTATTGAGGATGAATTGTCGAATGATGCTATAACAGATAACAGAAACTTGCTTCCCGATCAAATGTATGAACATGAATCTCTTATTGCGATATTTCTTTCTGGAATGCCAGAAGGATTAGGGTGTTCTTTTCTTATAGTTCATCAGATAGTAACCACGGCAAAGCCTATCAAACAACGGTATTATCCGATCTCCCCTGACTCCCAAAAACATAATTACGAGGACTCAGATGGGATGTTACTACTTGGAATCATTCAACCATCTACTCCATGAGCATAACCAATCGTAATGGTACTGGGTAATCGCACGTTGAAAGGTGAGGCCTCGATAATCCATTGCTCGCACAAGTTTCGGCTTCTGAGGGTTGACGTTCGCCAGCTGGTTAACGGAAACGAACAATTTTAGAACAAACAACATTTTTTTAACGTAAACGGTACAGGTTTTGCGTGTACTACCGAAAGGTTAATGCAGTCACGGAATGGGATGCTTACCCTCCCCCCCTATTTGTCTCAACCACTTTGGATAAACTTCGTGATGCGAAGTACCTGTCATCACTTGCTATAATAAGTGCCTATTGCACCATTCTGATGTTATCGGATAGTAAACCGATAACAGAATTCACAGTTCCTCGTAGGGGACTATTTCAGTTCTGTAAGGTGCCCTTCGGTGCCTGCGTTGTGACCCTGAGAAGGTTTCGTCCATTTTGAATACCCCTAGTCCTACCAATCTTATGAAGGTTGAAAGAATACTTGGTATGACGAGCTAGAATCGTCGTTTCATCACGAATTTTTCGACTATAGGGTAACCTATTACAAATCTTTTGCGCAAGAATGGTCAATTTGTGTGGATAGAAGAGTGTACAGAGGCGATCAACTGTATCAAAGAGAGGTTGGTTGCATATTTGATAATCAGTTGTCTAGATTTGGAACGTCCTTTTATTGTTCAGACAATAGTTTCGGTCTTGGTGCTGTACCACAGAACTTAAACATAGAGAACAGAAATGTCGCTCTGTAATAGAGTTCCTTCAAGGAGAAAATTAAGCAGTAGGAATGCATGTGAATCAGTTTTCGGAGACCGTTCCAGATTATTTGTATCCTACTTCAAAGAATCCGAAAAAAAGATTGACGACACCATACTGCTATTTAATGTTTTATAGAGGATCTTTCTCAATCTAGGTTGAAAGGATCATTAAAACTTGAATTTTTGAAATAATTATTTTTGAGAAAGCAGAATACTTTTCCCACGTCAGTAAAAGTTCTTTTGAATAGCTGTGTATTGTCAAGAAAAATTTGTTTTCCATTTGAATGAAACCATTGGGGCTTGTCCTGCCAACATCAAATGAAACATTGAGGCTAGAGTATTCAAATATCTGCCTTAAAAATTTAAAAAGCATAACAGAATAAACTGACAGCATAAGGGGTGGAATTGTAAATTTCATAGTCGTGCTAGTTTGGATAACCAGCTAGCTCACTGTTATCATATCAAACAGAGGTTTACAATCTGTACAGGTAAAAATTTTTCTCGAGGGCAGCCTTCACGATATTGTAATTTATTACTGGTTTATACAATTTACACGTTATTGTTAGATGTGAAATCTTAGACGAATTCTATTGTTCACATATCTAACTTATGTATTTTCTTGTGAATTATTTGGTTTTTTTTATGTTTCACAAATTTGACAAAACAGAAAGCCCCTTGGCTTTGCAGTTTCTGTTGGTTCATAAGTTTTTATGCTATATTTAATTATTTTCACTATTATAGGAGTGAATTTTTTACTATCCTTACAGGATATCAGTTAATAGAATAGTGAAAAAAATTTAAACACGTGTTAACACGAATCCAAAATAGTACTACCAAACAATGCAAAACTAAGACAAAGTTAATCTGGTGTAAATCCGTGAACTCACCTGGAAGCCCATGGGTTGTTTATTTTAAATATGTCAATTAATCTATTAGTGAAAAGGAATAATTTATTTCAATGTAATAATTAAAAATCAATGAAAGTTACACATTCTAATAATAATCTAATAATAAATTGATAGGAATTTCCAACATCAAAAACATTGCTATACGTTGCAAAAACTGTTTTTTTGTGGTAAACATATAGGAAAGGTCATCCAGCCAAATCAGTTGAGAGTCTGCACATGCAAATTCGAGTGAAATCTAGCAAATTTATAACAATTTCATTCAGTTAACTTTACATAATTGTTTTCCAATGAATTCTCTGGATCCTCATAGTATTTTGCATGTTATTGGAATTCTTTTTGATATTCAATAATATCTAAAAATCACACAATACAGAATCCTGTACAAAGTTGTGTAATGGAATTGGTAATGTCAATTGAGTGATTCATATTTTTATCGAAGTTTTTACATATATCTGAAGACCAAATGTTACTGATGACATCTACAGTCGTTAGTGAAAACTTAATATGACCCGAGCCATGGAATACAAAGTTAGATATTTATCTACTCATTGGTAGGTAGACAGCAGATTTAACGTTCTGAAACATATAGTTATTGAATCTTCGGGAGAACAATCAGATATACACATGAAAGGAAGATGAAAATTTACCAATGATTGAATAAAATTAGTTTGCCCAACTTTTTTTCTGGTCAAATTACTTCAATTGACATAGCTTGTTGATTTTGCTACATTGAGAAGTCAAATATGAAATGCATAAAGACTCAATTATCCTAGACTAATGATTTTCTGCTAGTGTCGAAAATTCTTTATTATGACTGTCTAAATCAGAGAATAGTGAAGCCAGTAGAGAAAATCGGTTGAAATATTCAAAACGAAATGCTTAAAAAATTGCGGTTCACTTGGAATTTTTCCATCTGTAACATATAAGACTTTCCTTTTTTTTTGTTCCACCACTGTACATAATTCGATGGCATCATCTGAAGGTATTATGAGCCGTTTCCACTCTCTTATAAACAGAAGTGATAATCTCTGTTTTTTTCATCACAATAAGACTGCATTGCTTCAATGCATGTAGGACATTTGATTAACTTCATTACCATTCCAGCAGCATATCCTGTTACATATGTAACGACATTTTCTCATTTCATTCAAAGATGGATTGATTGGCATACTGTAATCTGGTCATGCAGATATGAACAATGAATATTTTTTCATAATATGAATATCACTGTTGTCCAAAGGAATCACTGTTCTATTGGTTTCTGTAGTGTATAACAAATAAGTTGAGTGTCGTACAATCCAGCTACCAGTCATATTTTTAATATCATGATGTAGCAGCAATCTCTTAAGGTTGCGACAAAACTGCACTGCATATGATTTATCGTTCCAATCATTTCTGGATCTGAAATAAAAAATTAAACTTCATTTGGTGCATTACTGAAGTTGATGTTGATTGGAAATGTTGAAAAGTAGAAATTTAATACCTCACACTACAAAAAAATAATTCCAGGTGATCTTGACTGAGTCTATATGATACTAATTATTCAAATTTCCTGTCCACAAGCTTGATGTGAGTTTCATATATTCCCATTACAGATTTTATAGTCAAAGCTTAACCACTAAATGAAGTTGTTTTGGAGTCTTGATGAGTTCTTTACCCAGGAAATCTTTACATTTGAAACAATAATCGAGGGCATCTTCGAAAACTGGCATCCACAAGTCTTCAATTCTAGCACTTATGGGCATTTTCACCACGACTGTTGAATACTATCCAAATCTTTTATTTTTGTCCCCAACTCTTTGATCATGGTAAAATTAACTCTGCAATCTGAAGTTATGGAAGTGATAACAACACCACATTCAATAGTCTGATTAGAGCTTCAGTGACAATATAGTCCTTTCCTTCTTCAGTGAGAGAATCAAAGAATAGGATTTTGGCAATTTTTTATCCATTCGAATTAACCACTATCAGTACCAATGCCTCCGATGCATGTTGTTGTGTCTTCGTATGCCAGATTTGTACCAAATCAACAACTTCAAGTCCTTCCCTCAACAATATCTACATACTTCTTGATAGACATTCCATTTAGCATCAAGTTGCAGACTGTCTCATAACTTTTGCTTTTGTTATTAAACATTTCAACTCTGAAAGAATAAAACGCTGGCAGTGAAAATCCTGGCTGACAAGAAATATTTTTTAGCCAACTTCTAATAAGAGAGAGTTGCTTAATTCTATGCTGTTGAATAATAAATTTGCTACAAGCTCTCTCAGTTGTGGTACTGGAGATAAGTGATTCATCAGACGATAAGAATATCATATATATATATATATATATATATATATATATATATATATATACATAAATGCGGAAATACCTGGACAAGAACTATATACATATTTGTTGAACTATGAGGGAATACCTGGACTGCTTTTTCAGGAAATTGTGGAATTACCTGGACTCAGTTTTTTCAGTTTATTTACATGTATGCGGAAGTAACGGGACATAATTTGTCTTCAGCTGGACATATATTAGCAGCGTTGCCAGAGTTGATTATTCAATATAACAGAAAAGAAAATAAATCTATGTTCAACCATCAACACTAACCCTTTCACAAAATAATTCGTCACGAGAAGTGTGGAATGAGTAGGGCACTCGTTTTGCTGTCAGAAAATGCCACTTTACATTTCTTGCTGCAATATTTGTCTAGGAAAGGTAAAACTAATTGAGGACGAATAAATGAAAATGGATGTTTTTCAAGATTTCAGACGAACAGAAATGAAACAAATAGCATTCGAATGAATGTTGATGATGAAAACCCGGTTCCATTTTTCCAAAGCTTTACGTAACAAAAACGGAAAGCGTATTCCATTTCTTCAGATTTTTGTATCATATCGAATATGGTTTGATATTACATAGGGCACAATGAAGAAAATGGTTATCCTCCAGATGAAACAATTTGGATGGTTGTTCAACGAAACAAATCTTGTATTTTGTTACCTGCTTCTATTCGACTCATTTGTACGTTCGGGTGAAATCTTGCAAGTGAATTTCGATCAACTTCCATTCGTCCTCCTAATTTCGGCAGGTGTTCACAATTCCGGTAACAATGCATTATATATTTTTCGAGAAAAAACGAAATGGCGGCTCCAAGTAAATTGGAGACAAGTTTTGTTATCATAGTCAGATTCTATTTAGATTTGGTAAGTGGCGGTATTCGCGGTCGGAGATTACAATTATTTATGTCAAAATTCATAAATCCAAGATGGCGAATGAGTTTTGTAATTGAGGTTCGATTCCATTGAAACATAATGGAGCATTTTGAGGTCGGAGATTGTATTTTTTGACAATATTCGTAAATTCAAGATGGTAGCTCCAAGTAGTGTTGTGACTATGTTTCGATATTTCATTCAAAATTGATGTGTGGGATATTGCGGGGTCGCAAAGCATGTTTGTTTCTTCAAATTTCATGTTTGAACTTTATTTTCATGTCTCTACAGTAACACCTGATATTATGATGAAAATAATAATATAATGTAATCCACACTAAGTAACTAGCATCCACGATTAGTCCTTACACATATATCTATGTTGATTGCAGAGGGATCCTTCTAGATTTTAACTGAGTAAATTCTTCAATCACATCTTAGAAATCTGTGTAGTCGAGCATATAACATTCTATCGACATTAGTGACAAACTGTTCAATCTCTCTTGAATCATTTCACTTCTCAATTCATTTTTTATTCTTTTCAATTCGGAGAGCGTTCCCCACTACACTTAGTTACCATCATGCATAAAAAGATCCTCAGTGCGATTTCTACATTGGGAAAGGTGTCTACAATTTCGTTAAATATCTTTCAAAAGATGATATATTTTCAGTATACGATCAGAATCTTCGTTTTAACTTTGAATTTTTTCATTTTGGTAACCTTTCAATTACTACCTTCTGATGTGCAGTTTTTTTTTCTTTTGTCAGATACACTAGGATACGACTGTTTTGACATTTTATACTATAATTTAAAGTTCATATTTACACAGAGAATAATCAGAATAGAGAGAGTATTCCATAGAGCACATTCAGAAACAACTAACGAATATTGCATATTACGATTTTCAGTAGATCACTTCATGTAGAAAACAGAGAAGTTCAAGATAATATATGAATAAATGTTTCCTTCTTCATCCACCAGAAGATGGGTTCTACTTTAAAGTGGTCTGAAAATTCAAAACCTTGTCATGAAGAAGATTCTATTATAACAATATATAAAATATTAGTGAAAATTTCTCATAGTACTGCATTGCATATTTTTACATGTTCTAGAATAGATTGACAAATATAACCACATATATGAGTACATATAACTTTCCATTTTCGGACAGCTCATATTGAGACTGATAGATTTTCCAAGTCATAGTTCATGAAATAAATAAAAATAATTATTATATACAATCCATCGATGGTCAAACAACTCGCATTGCAATTAATAGATTCTCTTAGAAATAATTGTTAATGAAATAAACTAATTATTACATGCCTGTCTGTTGTCGAAACATCCCGTCGACTGATAGACTATCTGGGTCATATAAATTTCTCTTGACCTAACGCTGAATGTCGCACATTCAGGAAATAATTGTCAACTATGGCCGAACGTCGCGCATTGCAACTTATAGATTTACAATCATAGGCAGCTCGTGATTCAGTCCCAGAATGTCAATAACGAGCTAATCTCTAATAGTTTCATTTTTCTCATCTTTTTCACCTGAACATAGAGGCGAAAAGTAGATAAAATTTAGTATTTAATAAACTCACATGTGGTGGTATATCGCCAGAATATCACATATTGCGACTGAGACCATCTTGCTATCTCTGTTGAAATGCTACCAAGTAGGGTAAGAGAAATTGTACGGTATCTATGAGGAATAACTGAATGGGCAAGAAACTTCAAATGATCGTTATGAGGGAAAAATTACTCCTGCGGTATTACAAAGTGGTATGGTGTTTTTGGTATTTCATATCAAACGTTATTTGACTCCGACAGAAGTCCCTCAACAAGAAGGCCTTGTTACCAACACCAATCTAAAAGAACTTCCTGTGTTGGCAACCAGTTGATTCAAGAACTGATGAGATGTAGCCATAAGGAGGGACAATTTTTTTATTTACGACTTAATTCACTAATGAATGGACAAAAAAAAATGGGCCTCAGAGTGCAGAGAAAAAATAATTTTCTGGTGACTCTGGGAAGAATATGAGGTTGGGATTGGAAAAAAAAATTATGTGGTTCTTGTTCATCCTGTGTAATTCACTAGTGTGAATTATGATAAATGCATACTTTACTCATATGTTTCCTAGAACAGGCAAAATTTTAGGGTTTGTCCTTAACGAAGGTATATAGCTCTGATAAAATCAGAGATATAATAAAAAATAATAAAACATTTATTTGCCATCCAATTTGAACTTTACAATCGTCTTAGTTATTGACAAATAAATATAGGGTCCCCACAGAAGGATAAACCTGTGCGTGGGTTAAATCATATTAATATATTATAGATTATAGTGAATATAGTATAAGAATAAAGTTCTTTTCAGTATAAGCAAAAAAATATTACGAGAAAAATTGTATATAGATATCACATTAAAATCACATACTCAATATAAATAAGGAACATTTAAATTATATAATAGTAAAACAATCGCAATAGGTACATAGCATCGAGCATCAGTCAGACATCGATCTAACGAACGTCCTATTTTTAAAAATGAAAACAAATAAACAATGGAGTCAAGCAACAATAAAATATGATGTTTTTTCCAGTATGGATGAAAAAATGAGGAAAACTATATATAAATATCACATCAGAATCACATTTGATTAATATAGATAGATAGAGAACATTCAAACCATATAATGAAACAAAGCAAAACAACCGCGATAGGTACAAACACACTATTTTCAGAACTGAAGACAAACTAACAATAGAGAAAACATACCATTTTCAAGACTAAAAACAAACAAACAACGTAGAAGTGGTGTTCCTGATTACAACTCCAACCACATAATATATCATTTAAACATTGTAATAATATGTATTTTTCACATCAACATATTGGTGTATCTGTGCTCTTGGCAAACCTGAGATCCAAGCTTTAAGCTTATTTTTGAACATATTATTGCCAACGATAGTTTTGATATCTGCTGGAATAAGATTATACAGCCGAGGAGCTAAGTAAGTATAACACTTCTGTAAAGTATTTTTCTGTGATTTTGGCACATAGCTTGAATCAATTCTGTGGCGAGTTGCATAATGGTGTTCTATTTTTTTCAGTTCATGTTTATTTTTGTGTTGCCTTATAACAGTTCTAAAGAAGTAAAGTTGTCTTATGTCCAGAATCGATGCTTCCTTATATAACGCCTCTGTGGGGTAAGTTCTTTTTTTATTTGTGATTATTTTCAGAGTTAATTTCTGTATTTGTTCTAGGATTTTCATATGAGAAGCATTTGCTGCTCCCCAGGCGACAATCCCATAGGAGAGGTGAGTTTCAAACAAGGTATAGTAAAGCATGCGCATTTGTGTTATATCTAGGTAGAGTGTCATGTATTTGAGTCTATATGTAACACTACGTAATTTTTTTACCAAATAGTCAATATGAGCATCCCATTTCAGATGTGCATCTATATATATACCAAGATACTTTATTTTATTTACTGGAGAAATAGTCAGATTCACATTATCATATTTTATTAGTAGTGATTTGAAACTTGGTAAATTGTTAGCATAAGATGTAAAGGTAATGTAAAATGTTTTGGCCATATTAATACTCAGCAGTTTACTTTCGAACCATTGAATTACAGCTTTGAAATTTTTTTCAACTTTTTCTTTCAGACAGCTCCATGTTTCCGCTTTGTAAATAACTACTGTGTCATCTGCGAAGCTTATTATGTCCCCTTCCATATCTAGCACAAAAAGATCGTTCAAGTATATGTTAAAGAGAATTGGACCTAGAACTGTCCCTTGGGGTACACCATA